>LR749866.1:1348540-1436040 GCA_902729485.2 Mus minutoides
TTAATAAGCATTGAGTGAGATAATGGATTCCATCCTTTGTTACTTTCCCCCATGTTACTTGGGATGGAATCCAGAGCCCCAAGCCTGCTGAGCACACACTCTGCCACTGAGCTACACCCCAGTCCCACTTGCTTCATCCTCTCAACATTTCTGTAAAGGACATATTATTAGTATCCCCGGATACTAGGAAAGTAGTGCAGGAAGGGTCAGCATCCTCATGGACAGTAAGTGACCAGGTTGCAAATCAAAGAAAACCCATCCCCACAGCCCACTGCTTCCTAGGTACATGGTCATTGTGGATTTCTGGAAGGTGAGTGTTGTGGCTGAACTTCCAGTGTGATCTTAGACCTCATTGGCTCTGTGTCCTGGCTGGAAACCTGGCCTTCATTTCTTGTACAGAGAAACATGCAGAAGAGAGGTGTGTCCTGTTTGTGGGACTTGAACCCCCTCAGTGGGCAGAATGATATTTCTTTCAATCCAAATAGTGTCAGGTAAAAAGTCCAATTCTGAATCAAGAAAAAGCAGACACACAGTCAGCAGAGATGCCCCCAGTCTCCCTTCCTTCTCCATCTTTCCTCCTCTTTCCCCCCTACTTTCCCTCTGTTCTCAGTCTGTCTGCCTCCTCTCATTTCCTCTTCTTTGTCTTCTCACTCTTGTCCTGTCCCAACCTGTCCTCCCCTGTCCTCTCCTTTGTACCACACCTCCTGCCCCTCCTCTTCTTCCTTCCTTTACCCTCTCTGTGTCTTCCTTCTGTCTCTCTCTCTTTCTCAATCCCTTTCTTGCACAGTGATCCAATAAGTCCTAGGCACTTCTGAGAAAGCTTTGTTAGGATAGGAGCTCTCGTCTCTCCCCTCTAGCTTATCACTCTTAAAGGATTTCTCTAGAAATCATACATAGTGACCAAAGAGGAATCTCTGAGTTAAAGGCTCTTATGTAAACACAAACTTCTGCAGAGGAATCCAATAGCAGAAATGAATAAGAAGAAGAAAGGGTCAACCAGTGAATTAGGTCTGTTCAGATTTTCCAATCTGAGGAACAGAGCTGGTGCAAAAGGGAAGGTTAAAGACAGAGTCCACTAGGCCTTGTGGGACAATATCCAGGGTGGGATATTTTCCCCCTTTAAAAAGGAAGTAAGCAGTCTGGTTTACTGCTTTCCCCACATTAGTTCTGCTTAGGAATTCATAATAAACAAGACATTGAGAATGAAAAAAAGAAAAGTGATACTCAGGTACTGTGTCTGGTATGCAAATTCTTTAACCTCTGGCTCTTGAAGTTCAGTCTTTCCATCGAATAGATGAGATTACTTGGGAACTTTTCTTAGAAAAGCAGCAGTGTACATCATATCTTTTAGGAGCAGCTGGTGTTAATTAGAATATGTAGTTTTAAGGAAAGCCTTTAGCGCAACCAGTTAAGACACCCTGTGGATTTTATTTAGTGCTTAAACAGGTCTGTTCCACACAGCATTTTGCTTTTGTACCTTCCAGAACTTCATCCCACATGCTCACTGTTTATATCTGGAAGAGCAGACCATTGCAAATGATTCGGGCAGCATCTTTTGATATGCAAAACTGTTGTATAATTCCACACTGGACAAGAAGGTCGTCTGAGAACAAACAAGTAAGTTTTATTTCATACATTCTCCAAGTGTCCTTTGTTCTGGGGCAGACTAACTCACTGGCCCTGTCACAGAAAGAAAAGAGAACAACAAACAACCCAGGCTATTAAAAACATTGTGCCCTGGAAACAGCTAGAAGGCAAATGATTACTGGCAAGGTTACCATGTTTGTCTCCTGGTGTAAAACTGCTTGTGTTGGGTCAGGAATCCAGAAGCTTATCCAGAGAACAATCATCTCTGCTTGACTTATTTGTTCTTTTTTTTTTTTAAATATTATTTATGAAGACAATGTAGCTGTCTTCAGACACACCAGAAGAGGGCTTCAGATCCCATCATAGATGGTTGTGAGCCACCATGTGGTTGCTGGGAATTGAAATCAGCATCTCTGGAAGAGCAACCAGTGCCCTTAACCACTGAGCCATCTGTCCAGCTATATTCATTCTTTTACTTTTTTTTTTTTGTTTTTGTTTTTTGTTTTTTTGTTTTTTTGTTTTTGCGAGACAGGGTTTCGCTGTATAGCTCTGGCTGTCCTGGAACTCACTCTGTAGACCAGGCTGGCCTCGAACTCAGAAATCCGCCTGCCTCTGCCTCCCAAGTGCTGGGATTAAAGGCGTGCGCCACCACCGCCTGGCCATTCTTTTACTTTTGCTTCCTATGTGTTTGGAAAAAAATCTCTCATTCAAAACTGAAAAAATTACATATCTTACAGTTGCATTTCAAGTAGGGTAGACCCAAATAGAGATGAAGTGCAACTTGTGGGGACTCACACTTGGAAGACAAACTCTAAGGAAAGCAAGGAAGCAATGGTGCAGAGCAACAGAGGCCTCACTCAGAGGAAGGAAGTGGGAGCTGTGGACCCCGCTTCTGGAAGGGTCCTGTTGAGGGAAGCTTGTGAACAGAGCATAGCAAAGCTGTAGTGGCAGCATTCTGAGCTGGGACCACCCACCCCTTTCTTCTTTGTCTCTTCCTTCTGAAATGGAATTGAGCACCTTTCTCCTGAACCTTCATTGTATTTTGCAAGTATGTGGATTGCTAGCTACACAGGCTCAAGGCCAAGGAAGACTGAGTGTTTCACCCATGTCTAACTGAGACAGATCACTGCAGTTTGATTTGAAGTTCTTTTTTTTTTTCTTTCCCGAAACAGGGTTTCTCTATATAGCCCTGGCTGTCCCGGAACTCTCTTTGTAGACCAGGCTGGCCTTGAACTCAGAAATCCACCTGCCTCTGCCTCCCGAGTGCTGGGATTAAAGGTGTCCTCCTTCAAAAAAAGATATTGAGGTTGTTGTGGGGAGGAGACGGGGAATCACTTTTAAGTGGCACCCAAGCTGGGCCCGAAGCCTAAATTCCAGGAGGGAAAAGCAAGAGCTGTTCTTTCATGGGCTCCTTCTTTATGAAGCAAAGTGTGTGAAGGACAAACAAGTAAAGGGCTTTATCCATGACAGTGGTTGGGATGGCAATTGTCATGAATGGGTGCCAGAAAGCAGAGTGTTCAAATTCGTGGACACCAATTTGCCGAAACAGCAAGAACTTCAATATGCAGAGGGCGAGAAGAGAGGGGGCTGCTCTGGGGAAGAAGACATCCGGGCTGCAGCAGAAAAATGTTGAAGTGAAAACAAAAATGATCAAGCAGAAAACACCTGGAAACGGAGATGGTGGCAGTGCCAGTGAGACAGCTCAGCCTCCTAGGAAGAAGAGAGCCCGGGTAGATCCCACCATTGAAAATGAAAAAAACATTCATGAACAGAGTTGAAGTTAAAGTGAAGATTCCTGAAGCCCTGGCCTGTGGATGACTGGGACTTGATCCCCAGACAAAAGCAACCTTTTTATCTTCCTGCCAAGAAGAATGTGGATTTCATTTTGGAGGATTATGCAAATTATAAGAAGTCTCTGGAAAATACAGATAATGAGTATGCTGTTAGTGAGGTTGTGGCAGGAATGAAGGAGTACTTCAATGTAATGTCGGACACTCAGCTACTCTACAAAACCGAGAGACCACAGTATGCTGAAATTCTCGCCCATCACCAAGATGCACCATTGTCCCAGGTGCATGGATCGCCACACTCACTGAGATTATTTGTGCGAATTGGAGTGATGTTGGCCTGTGCATCCCTAGATGAGAAAAGCTTTGCTTTATTACTGAACTCTCTACATGATTTCCTCAAGTACCCGGTGAAGAATTCTGCAACTTTGTTCAGCGCCGGTGCTTATGAAATGGTTCCTCCCATGTACCATCGGCAAGCCGTGTGAGGGGTGTGCTCTCCCTCTCTCCCTCGTGCTTGGATCTCTGTAAACAGTTTGGTTCTTAGTCCGTCTCTTGTGCAAATGATGTACTTTGAAGACCGTTAGTGTATAACAGAGTTGATGTTTGTTTTCTGTTTAATTTTATGTTTAATGTTTGCTCCTTTTTTTTTCCTTACTATTTTTTTTTCATTTCAAAGTTTCTACCAGCGATTCAGTGACAGACAGCAGAGAGACATGCTGTAGAGTGCCTAGTTGACAAAGCTGCTAGTTGCAAAGCACGTGGTTCTGTTCTGTTGACACTATGCACTTTTATAATATTTGTTAATGCTCTGGTTCCTGTGCCAAAGGTTCACTTCAGCGTATATAACTGAACACTCATCTATCTGTCCCCTTTTTGCTTTAAGTGGTGCTTAAGGAGCCCATCATTTGCAAGTCATCCCTCTTGTTCCTTAGGCATCTTAATCTCTGTTCAGTTGTTAAAGAACAGTTATTATGGTTTTTGTATTTGTGCTTGACACACAATGTATTGTCTAGCTGCAGTCTTATGAAAATCTTGTAGGAATTGTTTTTCTGATCTTCAATACATTTTTTCCTTTAAATTTCAAAAGAAAGAAAAAGCCTGGCGTGGTGGTGCACGCCTTTAATCCCAGCACTCGGGAGGCAGAGGCAGGCAGATTTCTGAGTTTGAGGCCAGCCTGGTCTACAAAGTGAGTTCCAGGACAGCCAGGGCTATACAGAGAAACCCTGTCTCAAAAAAAAAAAAACAAAAGAAAGAAAAAGGAAGAAAGAAAGAAAGAAAGAAAGAAAGAAAGGAAGGAAGGAAGGAAGGAAGGAAGAAAGAAAGGGTATTGCGTCAAGCAATTTTTTTTTTTTTTCCGAGACAGGGTTTCTCTGTGTAGCCCTGGCTATCCTGGAACTCACTCTGTAGACCAGGCTGGCCTCGAACTCAGAAATCTGCCTACCTCTGCCTCCCAAGGGCTGGGATTAAATGTGTGTGCCACAAGAATCAGCCAATAATTTGGAAAGTTAAGAAACTCTTCAAAAGACCAATAAAAAGTTACAAAGCAAAACCAAAAGAGCAAAGTCAGCCTTGGTGATACACATGTTGGAATCTCCTCACTTGTGAGGTGAGGCAGCAGGATCTCACATTGGGACCAGTCAGGCTGCAAAGCAAGATGTAACAGAGGGAAAAAATGGCTGAGATAGTTAAGAACTTCCTTTATACTGAAATATTTGGGGATTTTTCTTTCTTTCTTCTCCAATCGATATCAGAGGGTAGCCTACAGCGTCTGCCCTTCTCTTGTGATCTGTGTGCTGCTGTGTCTGCATAAGTAGCTGCACCTTGAGCTGTCAGGGATTCTCCATCTCCGCATTCCAGCCCACATTAAGAGCATTAGGAACAGAGGCCTGTACAGCCATACCCAGTTTTCATGAACTTCCTGGAGATTACAGATACAATCTGTCTTAACACTCTCAGGGCTAGCTGGTACTTCACCTATGGAATCATCATCTCCCCGACTCTACTTGAGAATTTCAAGGGAGGATCTTCAACATTATTGAAAACATGATCTCATACGACTGAAGGTCTGTTGGCCTCACATCTCTCCGTTAAGTTGTAAGATTATCTGAGAGTCTGGCTCCCACAGAATAACAGCACAACACCTTCCTAATGATGGGAGATGCTTCGAGTAGGTACTTCCTTGTGATTCTTCAGATCTCTACAGAACCCTCAAAAGATGAGGTTCTAACTTCCAACAAGTTTTGAGGAAATGAACCCAGCTTAACCTAAGTCAAAGGCCATTTTTACAAGACAGTCAGGGTGGCAGGACACAAAAGGACAGGGCTTATCACACGAGGTTCTGTACCACAGCAGAGTAAGTGGGACCGTGGAAGCAGACGAGACTGAGGACGTAGACAAGGGGACACAGCCTTCTCTGTGGTGCTCAGTGCTACAGACAGCAGACAGCTGTCCATCTGCACTGCCTCACCTATGGCTTTGTGGATGACCATGATACAGCATTGCAGGGGGTGAGGGGTGGGGCTGGGGAGGTTGGGGGTGGGGTATCAGGGAGGTTGGGGAGTAGGGATGGGGGTGGTTGGGGGAAGGTGGGTTTAAATCCTTCAGAAGGACCTTTTGCATGAGCAACAACTGGCTTATTTGAATCAGAGCTGCCACTGGTTAATTCTTTAGATGGTTTCTGTAGAAGTTTTTTTCTTCCATTTCTTGCCAGAAGGCAGCATGTGCTATACTTCTTCTTCTTTTTTCTTCTACTGAAAGAGAAAAGGGCTTTAGGCTAATACTTCTCAATTCAGAAGCAAAGGCTTTGTCAGCATGGTGATACCTAAAGCATCTGGTCTGACTTCCCAGCTCAAAATCTATGCTCTGCTGGATACCCCTGGAGCCATGGACCACAGCCACCTCCCCCTTACTGGTTTACTTTATATACTGTCTTAGATCAGTAACTACACACAACTGTAGGAATAACCACGCATGATCTAAACTTCTCCATCCTTCCCGAGAAACACTTTATGTCCCGGTGAGAACATTTACTGTGGGAAGGTTTCTTGCTGTGACTAAGGCAGAAAGGTCACAGGTATCTGTCCAAAAGTCACCCTCTTAGATACATAGGTTGAATTTGTGAGAATCCTCCAAATACTACTAGTGGTTGACTGTTTTGAGCTACTGGTCTTTTTGCCCACACAGAATGAACCAGCTCATTAAAATCACACAGACTCCAGGCATAGGCAGAGTAGCCCGACACACAATCTTGCTGTCTCTGTGACCTTCACTGCCAGGTGCTGTTTACACTCCTTGGTGTACCTCTGTAGGAGGAGGCTCTTCAGGTTCTCGGCTTTCTGAAATATAAAACTGAAATTGTGTATTAGAACAGCTCTAACGTCAGAGAAGAGAAAGAAGGCAGGGTGGGAGCAGGACAGCAGCGTCCCACATGCACGGAGCCCCTGCCCTGCCGCCCTGCCTGTGTGTGCTGCACTGCAGAGGCAGCACCAGCTCCTTTCTCCTGCCCAGTGCTCAGGCTCTGAGGCTTTTGTCTCAGCAGCTCTGTGCTGCCCTGGAGACTTGAGCTCAGCCCCAGAGACAGTGAAGACCCACTAAGGGGATTCTGTAAACTTCAGCCAACACCAGTTCTCAGAAAGTCTAGCCACACTGGTGTGGTGGTGTATGCTTATCGAAGCCTCTGTACATTCATATGTACACCTGCTCTGTTGTGTTTTGAAAACACAGTGACCCATGACCATGACCTCTGGTTCTCACAATCCTCTTTTCCTCTCTTCCACACAGATCCTTGAGTCCTGAGGGTATCAAACATAGACATCCCATTTAGGCTGAGTATTCTAAAGCTCTCATTCTCTGCTCAGTGACCTCGCTATCTTAATTGCCACTTACTATAAGAAAAAAAAAACTTCTCTGGTGAAACTTAAGTGATGTACTCATCTATGGGTATAACAATATGAGTCATTTATTGCTATGTCCACTTAGCAGAATAGTAGTGGGTTTTCCCCTGGGGCCTGTGAACTATCTGACCTCAGGTTCCCAGCCTCATTGACAATATTAGCTATGGGTTCCATCTTTATGCCTTAAAACCATTTTTAAAACACAGCTGGTTACTCCCATAACACTTTTTTCTTGTACTAGTGGGTGTATCTTCCCAGGCAGGTCATTATTGTGAATTGCAGGTGTAGCAATTAGGGCCGTAAAGTGTAGCAGAAACAAATTCCTCAAACCCGGTGGAAAAGGTTCTAATAATACTTTTATTTATTCATAAATGGCAAAAACAAATAAATGATAAAACGGGCCCTCATTTGTTCTCTCTCTCTCTCTCTCTCTCTCTCTCTCTCTCTCTCTCCCCTTTCCAGTCTGGCAGGTATATCCTCAGCTCCTGGTGGCACCCAGGTAAGGTGCGACTGGAGCTGAGCGGAGGTGTGCAGGCTTTGCTGTATGAGCAGCGGATGTTCGCGTCCGTGTGGGGTCCATGCAGATTTTATTTCTTGACCTGAAGTTTCTCTGCCAGGATCTTGGGAGTTGAACCATTCTGCCATGCCAGACTGGAGTTTTTAAGCTAAATTCAGTAAATTACAGCTAGGGCATTCCATACATTACTTCATGCTCTTCTTTATCACTCGTATGAACACACATGCTCTCTGTGGTCTGGTTTTCATAGTTATCTAGGGCCACCGGTGGGTCCATGGCATTGCCCTCCGCGAACTAGGGTGTTGGGCATGAGATATCCTTTGTCACTCACACCCATTCTCCAAGGCTTGGTTTTTATTATTATCTGTAGCCGCGGGAAGCCCAGCCTTGGCCGCCCCTGGGTGGCAATTTCCACAGCTTCAGGAAAAATGTCCTCTGAGGATTATGTGTTCTTTACAGGAGGATTCATACTGGGACAAGTTTAAGGACTACTTTTCTCTTCTGGTACTGTATATAATACCTTCCAGCACTATGAGTGTCAATTAACAGGCTGAAGCTTGCAGCTAAGTACTAGCTAGATATTACTCATGTTCTATGTCATAAGTATATGGTATCTTCAGCAATAGGGTCATAAGTTTTTGAGGGTAACCAATAGCATTGACAGTAACCTATAATGTTGGGGAAGGGGTTTCTATGAAACCCTAATAGCCAACAGCTCAAAAATTGGTAACCCATACCTAGTACTAGGGATTTTATTTGGTAACAGATGGTGTTTATGTGGGTATAATAAAATATATTGGGATAAATTTGTACTAGTTAGGAATCTGTAGGGAAACAGAAGTGATAGAATGACTTGGGAAGACTATCTTATCTATCTATCTATCTATCTATCTATCTATCTATCTATCTATCCAGGATTTATTAAAATACAGAACAAGAATATATTAGAATGGCATACAGGCTATGGTCCAGCTAATCTAGCAATGGCTACCAACCAATGGAAGCTTCAAGAATCCAGTAGTTGTTGAGTCCATGAGGCTGAATGTCTCAAGTCTTTCTTCAGTATTTGCTGGAATCCTGAAGAAGGAGGTTTCAATGCCAGTGAAGAAATGGATTTGCTAGGGAAAGTAAGAGCAAGCAGGCAAAGATAGCAAACTTCCTTCTCCTTTTATATGCTCTCAGCTGAAGGTGTGATAGAGATTAAAGGTGGATCTTCCCACCTCAAGAGCTCTGTAGTAAAGGTGTATGGGTCTTCCCACTTCAAATGATTTAATTAAGAAGTAGTTTCTCACAGGTGTACCTAGCCACATGGGCTTGAGTTAATTCCAGATATAGTCAAGTTGACAACCAAGAATAGCAATCACAACCTCTAACTAAGGAGGTGAAAGACCTGTGTAATAAAAACTTAATGACATTGAAGAAGGCATTAGAAGTTGGAAGAGCACTCATGTTCACATATTACTAGGATTGTCTCAAACCTTCCCCCACCCCTGCAAAAAAAAAAAAAAAGATTGTGAAAATGACTATCCTACCAAAAACAATCTACAGGATCAATACAATCCCAATCAAAATGCCAACACTATTCCTTACAGAAATTGAAAAAAAATCTTAACTTCATATGGAAAAAAAAAACACCCTGGTATTGCTAAAAGAATCCTGAACAGTAAAGGAACCACAGCTGGAAATATCCCCATCCCAGATTTTAATCGGTACTATAGAGAGCTTTGCTACTGAAACAGGATGGGATGGGCGTAAGGACAAATACACTAATCGGTGAAACAAAACAAAAAACCCAGACATAGCTCCATACTGACAGACACGTGATTCTGACAAAGAAGCAAACAAAACAAAACAAAACAAAACAAAACAAAGGAAAAAAGAAAAAGCGCTGGAGAGAAGACATCATCTTCAACTTCCTGGTCACACTGAATACCTGCATCTGGAAGAATGGAAATAGATCTACATCTATCATCCTGAGCAGAACAACTCCAGATGGATCAAGGCTCTGAAACGTAAGACCATATACCGTGAGGTGATAGAAGGGATAGTAAGGAATAGGCTTGAACTCATTGGCACAGGAAAAACTTTCTGAATGGGACCCTAGTGATGCAGGTATTGAGATTAACAAAGAGTAAATGGGACCTCCTGAGACGAAAAGGTTTCTGTACAGCAAAGGAAACCATCATTTGAGGGAAGAGGCAGCCTACAAAATAGTAAGAACCGAGAGGCCAAACCTACTTCATCTTGGGCCCGGCCTTCATCTTAAAAACAAAAAACAACAAACAAACAAACAAACAAACAAACAAACAAAAAACAGCCTGAGAACTTGACCTGCAGCTAAACCCAAGCTGCACCCAGGACCAGGAAGGACCCAAGGCTTCTTCTTGGCCCAGACCCCAGACTTACTCCCTAGCTACTTCCTAGCAACAGTTAAATCAAAGATTAGTCTGATTGTTTCAGAAGTAATTTTAGACCGTTTTTGATTGTTCATGTTTCAGAACATCCACCTGTTGGCTTACAATAGTCATTTTATTAGATGCTTTCCAGACTGGACAGACTTCCCCCCGCCCCCAACACTTACTCCCAATCCCTATAAAACCTTGTCCTGCTGGGGGTTCGAGGCTGGTCTGCCTTCTCATCCTTCTGTGTCAGGGTTGGGTTGGCGGAGAACCCAAGCCCGAGTTTGTAATAAAGAGACCCTAATGCAATTACGTCAGAAATGGTTCCTTGGTAATCTTTTGGCGTTCACAAACACTTCCTGGCACAACAGGATAAACAACTTTACCAAAACTTTGTCTATCTAAAAGAAGGATAATATCTAGAACATACAAAGAACTAAAACCTCTAGACACCAAAAAAAAATTGCCAATTTAAAAATGAGGCATGGATCTAAACAAAGAATTCATAAAGTGTGGAACACAAATGGCTGAGAAATGCTTGAAACTGTCCAACATCCTTAGCTATCAGGATAATACAAATTAGAGCTGCTTTAAGACTTCATCTTACCCCAGGTAGGATGGCCAATTCTAATCAAACAAATGATAGTAGATTCTGGTGAGGCTTCAGAGAAAGGGAACCAGTATTCATTGCTGCTGAGAGCAAAACTGGTGCAGCCACTATGAAAATCAGTGCGGATGTCCCTCAGGAAGCTGAAAACCAGCTCAGCACAAACCCCAACTCTACTGCAACTCTTGGGCACCCAAAGCACTCTATGGCTTTTTACAGAGACACTCGCCCATCCATGGTCATTGCTGTTCTGTTCATACTAAACAGAAATTAGAAACAGTCTAGATGCCCACCAACTGATGAATGGATAATGAAAATATAGAGCTTTTATACAATGGAATATTATTCAGTTGCCGAACTATAAATAGACCTCGAATAATTATCCCCAGCAAGGTGGCCCAAACCTGGAAAGCAAATCTTGTGTGTTTTCTTTTATATGTGGTTGTTTGTTTTTATGCCTTTTATGTTTCACTTAGACCTATAATGACCCTCAGAATTGGCTCAAGGTTCCCCCCAAACAAGTTCTCAACACATAGGAGATTTATTTACTCCAGAGGGACAAAGGACAGGAAATAAGAGACAAGGATAGGAGAAAGAAGATGAAGGAGAAGAGGTGGGGGACAAGGAAGAGGGGCAGTGATATTTGTCCTGGAGGTGGTGTGACAAAGGACTGCCTCTGGATAGAGAGAGGACAGACATGGCCATAGGAAAATGACAGTTTGTAAAGGTAAAGGGGGAAACCCCGTGTTGGAATGAGGGGATTACCTTTCATTGGGAATGTTAATTTGGTAAGTCAAAGGGGGCTTTTGATTGCTGGACTTCAATATTTAGATATCTGGACCTTGGTAGTCACCTCCTGGAGGATTAACTGGCCAAATAAAAGAACAGGCCTTGGTGGATAGCTTTAGGAATATCATCTAATGCTTTTTAGCAAGGCAGAGGGAATGTGGCAGAAGGACAAAGCCTGTTAGAGCCGTGTTTACCATGCTTGGGCTGGCCAGAGTCCCTTCAATATCCATGGAGGTTAGGATGTTGTGGGGGCATTCACAAGAGAAGTCTACTCAGAAACAGTTTAAGCCAATAAAATGTCTTTATTAGCCAGATGGCTACCACGGTGTGTGTTTCAGACCACCCTGTGCCTTTCTCAGGGGGAACTTTTTTTTTTTTTTCCGAGACAGGGTTTCTCTGTGTAGCCTTGGCTGTCCTGGAACTCACTCTGTAGATCAGGCTGGACTCACTCAGAGATCCGCCTGCTTCTGCCTCCCACGTGCTGTGATTAAAGGCGTGCACACACACAAAATCACATCCTGGGTTGACATGGATCAGTTAGCAAGAACAGTTAGCCAGAAGCAGAGTTATAGGAACCAAAACCAAGGTTAGTACATTTAAAGACTTTCTCAGAATAATGGACTTTGATGGATTCTCTCTTCGTTTTTGTTTTAGCAGGTGGCACTTAATGAGTGCTGAGTTTTATGACCATCAATGGTATCAGTTGTGTTAAGGTTTGGGGATCTGTTACAAGGTAGCTAGTAAGAGACCATAGAGAGTGATGGGATCTTCCAAGGATGATAAAGTAGATTATAGGGAAAAAGAGGAAATTGGAAGAAACCCCCGAGTCGAGTCGTGGCTTGTAACATAAGAATCTGATGGCATGGCCCCTGTGCTTCTCACAGCCCTGTCTTGACCCTCAGTCCTTGCTTTCTGTGCTGGTGTACAGAACAACCCTGGCTTAGTTGTCATTTATCTACAGAAACCGGCTCAGCTCTTACTCTCCACGGTGATCCCTAGGGTGACTGTGAAGTTCAGGTTGTCCATTCCTGTGGGAACTTGGAGCTGCCTCGTGATTGAATTGGTGTCAGATGTGTGGAGACCGAAACACTGTGGAGTGAATGGATAGGACTTGGGCTCTCTCAGCCAGCATGTACATATTCATGACAGCCTATTTCCATTGATATTTCTCCTTACCCTATCAATAGTGAGTCTCATTACATCTTCTGTCATTCTTGCTCATACCCACTCCCCTGATCTTCAAACCTCTCCTTTCTCCCACTGCTTGCCTTCCTCCTTTTAAGTAGTCTGTATGTTCATACCATGCACATGTATATGCACATATATTTAGATCTAGATTTCCTCTTTGAGAGAAAACACATGGTGTTTGCCTTTCTTCCCTCTTTATTACTCTCTCTCTCTCTCTCTCTCTCTCTCTCTCTCTCTCTCTCTCACTTTACTCTCTGACAGAAATGTGAAGCGAAGCTTATGCCAGAAGAAAGCTTTTCTCCTTTGGACCATTAAGACAGTTCGAGACTAAAAAGAGGAGCAGGCACTGATAGAGTATTTAACACCTGCCAGCACTGTTAGACAGTAGAGGTAAGTGGAACACCTCTCTTGTGTGTGTATGTGTATATATGTGTGTGAATGTAGTGCATAACTATGTACATGTGTGCAGATCCACATGGACACATATATAACACCAAGGCACTGGGTGTCCTCTTTGCCTATTTGTTTATGGGAAGGTCTCTTCTGAAACTTGGATCTCAGGTTTTTATCTGCTAAGCTAGAAGCCAGCGAGCGTCAGAGAGCCTCTGGTCTCCACCCCACTGGGTTCTGCCAGCTACACTGTGCTCCTTCTGCTTGTTCAGCAGCAAGTGTTCTTAAGTACTGAGTTACCACTAGGCCTGGGAGAGAGGGTCAGTCTCTGCCTTTGCCTCTCTGAGGTGTTTTGTATTTTTTATTTTTTGACAATTTTATATGTGCTTACAATGAATGTATTTAGAGCATGTCTACCTCCCATTCCCTTCCTTCTCTCCTCTGGATGCCACCTGACCTTGTTCTTCTCCCTCTTCAAACAAAACAAAACAAAACAAAACAAAACAAAACAAAACAAAACACAAAACAGAGAGGAGATGAAAGCCGTACAGGGATGTGCTGGGAGTAGGTTGGGTAGGCGGAGAAGGCTTGGGTGGATACCTTTGAGATACTCTGTGTACACGTATGAATCTGTCAAGTAATAAAAAAAGGTATTTATAAAGTCCCCCAGTTTAGCATTTGCTTTGTATGCAGGCATTTTTGCTAAATGTCAACAAAGCAACCCTTCATTGTCTGGTCCAGAGTGGCTGTGGGGTAGCACTGGGGATTGAACCCAGGGTTCTGCAGGTGCTCTACCCCTGAGCCTCATCCTCACAACACCGTCCTCACAACACTACAGGATTTAATAGCTGTTTAGATACAATCAGACCCTGTTACTGGCTAGGGAATTTATTTCGAACTTTCCAGAATTATAAGAGATATTTTATTACTTAGTCCTTAGATTTCCAGTTAATTACTTGAGAAAGACAACTGGAAATGGAGCCAACAGGAGGGGAAGATGACTTGAACATAACGAGCTGGCCCACCAAAGCATCCATAAAGCTGTAATTAGGCCTGAGATATAGCTCACCGCTAGGAGTGTGTGCTAGCCTTTGTGAAGCCCTAGGTTCTCTCACTAGTACAAAAAAAAAAAAAAAAAAAAAAAAAAAGCTTGACTCTGTGCTAACAACTAAATTGTTTTATTTTCTGTTCAAGACGTAGTATGTCTCATACTCAGGGCCTCACACATAGTAGGCAAGCACTTGCCCATTACCCACAATAAATGTTATTTTAACTATTTATCTCTGCATCTTGTAATTTTTTAAATTATGCATATATTTTAGATTGCACAGTCCTTGAGGTAAAAGTTCTAAAGCACAGTCCATAAGGATCACAATGAAACAAATAGCTGTATTAGAATGACCTCGGGCAGGACACGTGGTTTGGGACACTCCTGATTCTCTCTGGTAGATGGTCTTTTCACTTCAGACACTTGTGGCAGTAAGCCGAGCTGCTTATCTTCACCAACTAACAAAAATGAAGGCTCCTGCAATGATTTTCAACCTCTCTGCAGATAACAATGGACTGTGGTTACTGACTTCATTTTTATTTATTTATTTTGATGTTGCCACGGAAGCATGTGCCCCGCAGTGTGGCACTAGGAGCCAAGTTCCTGCAAGCCAACCATGAATAATAAGCCAAAATAGTTATATAGAGAGGCATAGACAGAAAGCTTGCCCCTTACCAGACAAATGAGCTGTGGAGTCAGTTTCCTCATTGGACAAAATTTAAACTAAGTGGCATAGACATTGTACCACTCAGTCTCTCAACTCTCTGGGGTGGGATGTGTGTCTTTCTATAGTCAGTGCCAGAGACTTGCTGGGACCTAGTAGAATCCTTGAAAGCTGCCCACCCCCACACCCAGGGCATAGGAAGACTCGGGGTTGGAGATGCTCACAGGAATGCTTTTTTAAAATGTTACAGAGCTGAGGACATGCTCTTTGTGACACACAGTGGAGGCGATGGAAGTTCTGATGACATCTGAATTCCCTCTGTCAACGCAGCCAGGCGCTCGTATCATCAAAAGCATTAGGGAGCCCGTGGCATAGCTTAGTCACAAAGAGTGGTAGAGTTCTCCAGTCTCTGCAACAAGGTCACCATCCAACTGTTACTTCTTAGATCGTTGGATGTAATTGAAGACTTGTTCCTGTTCAAGACACAGCTCTAGGGGCAAAGAAGCAAATGCAGTCTTGAAGAGAAGCAGATAAACAAGATAAATCTTAGGTTACTTCAAGAAAAAAATATGACTGAAATCCCGTCTAGGGGAAGGGTGGAGAAGCCATTGGTTAGAGAGAGGGACTGGCAGGAGTGGTCACCATGAGACTCGGGTTATTTGGAACTGCAGAGATTAACAATAGGAAAATAGAGTCCCGCCTGCAATCTCCTTCCCAAGAGAGCGATTTTCTGTTCAGCTTGTCTAGCTAGGGACCATGGTTGCTGAGCTCCCTCTAGTGAGAAACATGGTCCTTACAGGAAGATCACAGTCACTCGTCCTGGGTAGTACTTTCTTTCTCTGGAGCATTGAATATGTTTTCTTCCTTTTTAACATTTTTATATATTTTAAAAAAGTGTGTGTGTGTGTGTGTGTGTGTGTGTGTGTGTGTGTGTGTGTGTGTGTGTGTGTGCACATACGGAGGGGGTCAGGACAACATGTGGGAATCAGTTCTCTCCTTCTACTACATGTATGTGGGGCTTGGTAGGTCATGTATCTATGAAGTTTATGCTTGAGAACATAGTCAAGTACCCACCCCCCTTATAAAGAAGTCTCCCATCATGGTGTTTTCTGTACATTTGTGAGTTTGTGTTGGGCCACATTTATAGCTATCCTCTGCAGCCTATGACTGCTCCATGGGCTGCAGGTTGGTGGAAATTATGTGGGAGAGTTCTGAGCTTTAGTTGTCTTATGTAGTTGAGACATGATAGCCTTTGGTTAATGATCCCCCATTTCGCCCTGATTATACGGTGCACAGATTTCCTTCCAAAACGAGGCGCTTAAGGGAGTGAATGTCTTTGTTCAGTTCTAACATAACTGAGCACACTCAGCAGGAAAGTGTGCTTCCTGCCAAGATCGATTACACAGGGACTCGAGAGGGTGTTAGAACCCAGATGACTTAGCACCGGGACAGATGATTACCTCGATTTCACTTCTCAATGGAAGTTAGTTATTAAAGTTACCGTTTCTTGGTAGCAGTGAAAAAAATTGCAGCAACATTTACTGAGCAAACAGTCATATGCTGTGATACTTATCATCTGTCATCTCAGGAGATACTCAGCCTCACAGAAACCTGGGAAGGTGGCCTATATCCTCGAGTTACTAATGAGTAACCAGAAATGGAGGGAGGGAGAGGGAGGGGAGGAGGGCCAAATCTCAGAGCTAGAGCCAGCACAGCAAGTAATACAGCACATGCAACCTTAGGGAGGAGAATGTGAAGCCCACAGAGCAGGGGCAAATGCCACATTGCCAGGCAACCCCATGCTTTTGATTTATTATCTTGCACCTCTGCTTTACAGATTCATTTTTAAGTGTGTTGGTGGTTGTGAGCTGCCCTAAAGCCACCCTAAGTGGGCGTTTGGAGGGTCTTCTGCAATGCCCATGAAGGCCAGAGGAGGACATTGGCTCTCCTGGAATTGGCGTTAGAGACAGTTGTGACCTGCCCAATGTTGTGGACACTGAACTTGGGGTCCCCTGCAAAAACAGGAGGCAGGCTTAACCACGAGCCATCTCTCCAGCTCTCAAGAAATCCTCAGGGTGATTTCTTGCAAGGACTTGTGTGAAAATAACTGTAAAGTGCTAATTAACCACAACCCTTCGGCATGGTTATGGTCAACCATAACTGTTAGCATGGTGATTTGGTGAGAGGAACAATGTGTGCTAATACTAAGCTCAGGGTGATGGTGAATGACTTTCCTTTTGAATTCTGTAACTGAGTTCTAGAGTTTTCCTCTTGTTATAAAGAAACATTTTTCTAAGAAACCTAGAGCTTTTACAGTATTTCCATTGGGGAGCACCATCTGAGAGATTTTATTTTTCTTCCTATGAAAAATTACATGCACATGGGGAAATGAACAAAACCAAAGTACACAGTCAAACACTTGCCACAGAGCAAATCCATCTGTGACGGCTGTCCAGGTCATGAAACAGAGCTGTTAGCACCCAGCCTGGACTTATTTCAAGCTCCCTGCTCCCTCATGAAACATTCTGGATTTTATAGTAATCACTCCCTATTTTCTTTCCTATTTTCTGACTATATTTTTACTACCTAAGTGAGCACCTTCGATACTATGGTATGCTTTTGTCTGTTTTCAAATGTTACAGAAATGGAACCATTTCTGGTTTTGCCTGACATGTTTGTGCTGATTCTACATTGTTCTGTATAACTGTCATTCATCATTGCTGCTGGGCACTATCTCATTGTGTGACTATGCCAAAGTTTGTCTGTCCCAGGGCTGTTAGCATTGTCAGTCTCGGTTTTATCCTGTATTATAAACAAACTTTATTTTATATGCATTTTATATTTAAGAAATGTATTGTACAAATTATATTTTACAGATATTATACAATTTTATTTTGTATTATAAACAAATTTTATATCTTAAACAAATATTTTATAATAGTCCAGTGCCTTTCTCTTGGGTTTTCAGCACACAATTCCATTGAATATAAACCTAGATATGACAATACCGTACCAGAAGGTATGCCAAATATCGGCAGAAACGACAGCATTTGAATTGGTAGTCACCCGCAGTCACACTGTCAGCAGTGCACTGCTTCCATAGTCTTTATTCCCATCTCTCATTGTCACTTGTCTTAGTTTTAGTCATTTGGATAAATGTCTGGGTGCATACGCCACAGTGTTTGAAGGGTACAGGACAACTTTTGGGAGCTGGTTAATGCTTATCCACAGACCTTGAAAATTGGTGCTGATCTAATCCTATCATTTAAAAGATTAGTTTTCATTACATTAGTTAATGCATTTGTTTGTGTGTTTATGTACACATGTATGTGTGTACACATGCATGCATGTATACTTGCCAGAAAACCCACGTTGATGGTGGAGGACAGAAGGACAACTTGTGTGAGCTGGGTTTCTCCTTCCACCATGTTGGTTCTGGGGACTGAATTTAGCTCATCAGGCTTGGTGATAAGCTGTTTTTCTTCTTGAGCCATCTAGCCAGCCCTAATTCTATCATTTGAAGCTTTATTATTTGGTATCCTTTGTTGATGGTTGCTTTGTTTTAAATGATGTTTTTATATGTTGCTCAAGCTGGTCTCATTCTCTTAGACTTAAGTGATCTTTCTCCCTCAACCTATTGAGTGACTAGGACTATGTGTGTATCAACAGGGCCAGTCAGAATAGTTTAAAAATAAAAGGTGTGCATGTGTGTGTGTGTGTGAATGACTGTACAGTGTGTGCAAGTGCCTGCAAAGGTCAGAAGAGGGCATCAAATTTTTTGGTGCTGGAGTTACAGGTGGCAGCTGTAAGCTGCTCACAGTTGGTGCTGGGAGCTGAACTTAGGTCCTCTGGAAGATAAGTAGGTACTCTCAATGTTTGAGCAATCTCTTCAGTGCCTGGAACACCTTTCAAAGGGTGAAATTTCTTACCTAGTATTGAGTTAGGTGGTAGTCCTCACTAATACTTAATTTTTGGTTTTCAAAATAGCATTTCATAGAATATTCCCAATAATGACAAACTTTCTCAAAATTTTTTTATATACTTATGTAAAATCAGTGCCATTTATGCTAATTAATACCCAAATTGATAAACAGTTTATCCCACTGGAAGCAAATAAAATGCCAATTCGTGATAATTGAAATGAATAAGTATCCCTGAGGGTAAAGGTGGAGTGGACCATGTTTCCATTTATTTTCTTTGAACATATTCTTTTCTCATATCTCCCCTTCTGTCTCTCAGTAGAAAAGAACAGGCTTCTAAGAGATAAAAAATAAACTTATCAAAATAAAATATAATAAGATGAAGCAGAAATTTTCATGTTGAAGTTGGAGACAGTAACCTAACGAGAGGAAAAGAGTCTTAAGAGCAGACCCAAGAACCAGAGAGACCCATTAATTCTCATAGTCAGGAATCCCATAAAAATACTAAGTTAATATCTATAATATATATGCATAGGACTTGATATAGAACCATGTAGGCCCCAAGCTTTGGTCTCTATGAACTCATATGTGTCTTGCTGTGTTGATCCAGAGGCCCTTGCTCCCCTGGTGTTCTCCACTCCCTCTGACTCTTAACAATCTTTCCACCTCCTCTTCCACAGGACTCCCCGAGCTCTGAGCAGAGGGATTTGGTGGAGACCTCCAAATTAAACTCTTTGTTCACATGTCTGGCTGTGGGTCTCTGCGTCTATTGTCTGTCGGCTGCTGGAGAAGCCTCTCTGATAGAGTTCTATGAGTCTAGCAGAATATCATTAGGAATTTTTTGTTTGTTTTATTCCAGATGTGTTTGGTTTTATCCCAAGTCTTCAATTCTTAGTTACCTAAGCAGTGTCTGGTATGGCTTCCATCTCATGGAGTGAGCCCTAAGCCAAACTAGAAATTGCTTGGCTACCCCCATGACCTCTGTGACACCATTTCTCTAGCACATTTTGAAGGCAGGAAAGATTGTAGGTCAAAAGTTTTGTGGCTGGGTTGATGTCCACATTTCTTTTTTGGTAACCTGAAGAGTATCTTCCCACACTAAGAAGCAGAAAGGGTAGAACCTAGGGGTGAAGGCTCTATGTAGACATCAGCTTCACTTCTTCACATCCAATAAGTTGTGTGGATGTTGTTCTCAGCAATGGGGCTCAGCTTTCAGTTTTTGCAGATCAACTCTTTCTCTTAGCATGCCTTTTTCTCCCATGGCCCACAACTCAGTTGAACACATCCCAGTCCTTCCTCTTGAAGCTTTGCTTGGCTACAAGAGATGATCAGTTGAGGACACCTTTCAGTTTTATCTAGAGACATACATACATTAAAATCCAGGATAGCTAAAACAATCAGAACAATAAAAGAAATGCTGGAGCTATCACTTGACTTCAAGTGTACTACAGACCTATGGTACCTGCATATAGTGGCTTCCATGATATTGTCATAAAAGCTGACATGTTGATTAATGAAATCAAATCGAAGACCCAGACATAAGCCCACACACTTTTGGACCACTGATTTTTGATAAAGAAGCCAAACCACAGTGGGAAGAAAAGGCAGCATCCTCAATAAGTGATAGTCAAACTGGATGGCTGAATATAGAAGAATCCAAATCGGTCCAAATTTATCACTGTTCACAAAACCCAAGTCCAAGTGGATCAATGACCTCAACATAAACCAAAACTACTTTGATCTGATAAAAGAGAAAGTGGGGAATGCCCTTGAACATGATTGCACATGAAAAGCCTTTATGAATAGAATACCACTGGTACAGGCCCTAAGATAAACAGTTGATAAAAGTGACCTCATGAAACTGAAAAGCTTCTGTGTGCAAAGGTCACTAGCATTCAGACAAAGTGGCAGCCTACAGAATGTGAAATGATTTCTCACCAACTACACATTTAAAGGAAGAATAATATCCAAAATATATAAAGAACTAAAAAATTTAGAAAATAAAACAACCCAATTAAATCTGGGATAGAGATCTAAATAAAGAATTTTCAAAAGAAGAAACTCAAATGGCTGAAAAACATTTAAAGCTGTGGTTCTCAACCTTCCTAACACTGCAACTCCTTGATACAGTTCCTCAGGCTGGGGAGAACCCCAACCATAAAATCATTGTTGCTGCTATTTCACAACTGTAATTTTCTACTGTTAAAAATTATATAAATTTAATATGCAGATATGAACATGAAGAAATTGAGCTGGTGTCTTTACCCCTGTGTCTTTGGTACAGAAAGGTACTCTGCACACTACCAAAAGAGACATGAACACTAACCCAGCCACAAAACCTTTCATCTACAACGGTGTCCTGCCTGCAAGATGTGCTAGGGCAATGGTGGCACAAACCTTGTAGGATTAACCAACCAATGTCTGATTTGATTTGAGGCCCACTACATGAGATGGAACCCATGCTGGACACTACTTGAATGACCAAGAACCTGAAGCTAGATAGCCATGAAAGCTAGAGGAAAACCAAATAATGCTGCTCTAAAAATAAAAAGTAGCAATAAATGACTCCTAATGACATGCCATTTTCATAGGACAGCGCCTTAACCAGCACAGAAGCTTCCTACTACAGCAGACAGGAAAACAAATACGGAGACCCACAGCCAGACACGATACAGAGAGATGGAGACCATGGGATACTCAGCTCTAAACTTGATGTCTCTATCAAAGCCTTCCCCTCGGGGCTCAGGGAACCTTGCAGAAGAGGAGGCAGAATGAGTTTTAAGAGCCAAATGGGGTGAAACCCCAGGAAAATAAGGTCCTTTAAATCTATAGGATCAGTGCACATATGAACTCACAGAGACTGTGGCAGCATGTACAGGGTCTGCACTGATCTTTATACTACGCCTTTCAGTTTAGTGTTTTTATGGAATTCCTAAGTGTGTGAATGAGTGGGACTCTTTTGTGTGTCTTTTCTTGGGCTCTTTTTCTTATGTGTGGTTGTTTGGTCCAATTGTGATGTGTTAGTTTTTGTTTTTATCATGATATATATATATATGTCTATCTATCTATTTATCTCTCTCTCTCTCTCTCTCTCTCTCTCTCTCTCTCTCTCTCTCTCTCCAGCACAGCATGGCAGCCATGATGGCACATTTTCAGTTACTGTGAATATTAGCATAAGATCTGTACAAGACTGGGCGCTCAACATTCTGTCATTGGGGGAGGCCATTACAAGACCACATCCCTTCCTGAAGGTATAAGTACAATTCATTGGTGCTAGGAGAGGAAGAAACATTTTCTTCAGTGATGTAGCTGCTGGTCAAGTGCTTTCATTCCTTCCTATAAACAGCTTTGGTCAGGCTCGGTGAGATACACAGTGGGCAGTGGAAGGGGAGCCTGGTTGGGACTGGGAAAGGGTCAACAGAAGTTGGGCAAACAAGAAAGGATATTTTTGAGGCTAAATACAGTCAAAATACATTTTTACACATGTATAAAAAGTCATAATGGAACCTGTTCTGTACAATGACTAAATGCCAACAAAAGCAAAAAATCGAGTAACTCCCACCAAATTCCACATGAGATTGTCAAATATAAGACGTTTTTAAAAATTCCCTCCTGTCAATTACTTAGAAAAAAATGAGCCTTGACCTTTTGACTTTTCCTTGAGTCATTACAACAGAGCTCATCTTTCAGGAGGAAGAATTTAACCTGGACAATCCACAAGAGAGAGATTTACTCACACCCACCGGCTTTACAACAACTATTTTTTTTTTTTTTTTTTTTGGTTTTTCGAGACAGGGTTTCTCTGTGTAGCCCTGGCTGTCCTGGAACTCACTTTGTAGACCAGGCTGGCCTCGAACCAGAAATCCGCCTGCCTCTGCCTCCCAAGTGCTGGGATTAAAGGCGTGCGCCACCACGCCCGGCCTTACAACAACTATTTAGGGCCCTCAAAGCAACTTGCCTTCCCTGTTACACTAAAGGATACTTAAACTTTTGTCAAGGCTTGGAGGCATGTGCCTGAAAGCCCAGGATGTGGGAGGTTCAAGACAATTCCTGGTTATACAGTGAGTTTGAGACCTGCTGGAGTACCTGACAGTGTCTCGAAATTAACTCTATAAAAGACTACACTCTTTTTTTTTTATTGGTTATTTTATTTATTTACGTTTTAAATGTTATCCTCCTTCCAGGTTTCCCCTCTGCAAACCCTCTATCCCATTCCCCCTCCCCCTGCTTCTATGAGGGTGCTCCCCAACCCGCACACTCACTTCTACCTCACTGCCCTGGCATTACCCTGTGCTGGGACGTTGTGGAGAATCAAGCCTCCCCTCCCATTGATGCCAGATAAGGCCATCCTCTGCTACATGTGCAGCTGGAGCCATGGGTTCCTCCATGTGTTCTCTTTGGTTGGTGGTTTTTGTCCCTGGGAGCTCTGGTGGGGGTAGGGGTGGATGGGTGGGGAGGGGTGTGTGTGGTTGGTTGATATTACTGTTCTTCAGCTCCTTCAGTCCTTCCCCTAACTCCTCCACTGGGGTTCCTGTGGTCAGTCTGATGGTTGGCTGTGAGTATGTGCATCTGTATTGGTCAGGCTCTGGCAGAGCCTCAGGAGACAGCTATACAGCAAGTGTTTACTGGCATCAGCAATTGTGTCTGGGTTGGTGTCTGCAGATGTGATGGATACCTAGGTGGGGCAGTCTCTGGATGGCCTTTCCTTCAGTTTTTCCTCTACTCTTTGTCCCTGCACTTCCTTTAGGCAGGAGCAATTCTGTGATAATATTTTTGAGATGGGTGGGTGGCCCCATCCCTCAACTAGTGGCCGTGGCTAACCTCTGGATATGGTCTATATAGATTCTCTCTCTCCTTTGTTGGGTATTCAGCTAATGTCATCCCTGTTGGGGTCCTGGGGGCCTCTTGCTTCCCTGGCACCTGGAACTTTCTAGTGGCTACCTCAGTCCCCCATCCCCCACTGCTACACACCTCCATTCAATTTACTGACCCTCTGTACTTCTTCCCTGTCTCCTCCCACACCTGATCCTGCCTCTTTTTTCCCTCCCCTTCCTCTCTCCTCCCAGATCCCTCCCACTACCTCCCATGATTATTTTGTTCCCCCTTCTAAGTTAGGACTGAAGCACCCACACTTTGGTCTTCCTTCTTGAGCTTCATATAGTCTATGACTCGTATCATGGATATTCTGAGCTTTTTTTTCTCCCAATTATCCACATACCAAGTGTGTTCTTTTGTGACTGGGTTACCTGACTTAGGATGATATTTTCTAGTTCCATCCATTTGCCTTAGAATTTCATGAAGTCACTGTTTTTAATAGCTGAGTAGTACTCCATTGTGTAAATGTACCACATTTTTCTGTATCCATTCCTCTGGGTTCTTTCCAGCTTCTGGTTATTATAAATAAGGCTGCTATGAACATAGTGGAGCATGTGTCCTTGTTATATGTTGAAGCATCGTTTGGATGTATGCCCAGGAGCGGTATATCTGGGTCCACAGTCTGTCCCTACAAGAGTACTTACTATTTGTTTTCTACCATTAGATTGCACTTCTCTGCCTCATCCTCATTTCACAGTAATATGCAGGGTAATCGTTAGAGAGTTTTTTGGTTTTTAAATTTTTTTCAGACAGAGGGACTGGGGAGGTGGCTCAGCAGCTAAGAGCACATGACGATCTCGCAGAGGCTCCGAGTCAGTCACAGCAACCGCTTTAATTGTCTCAGAAACTCCTGTAACTACAGCTCAGGGGATCTGATGCCCTCCTCTGGCCTGTGTGGGTATCAGAGCTCATGTTCGCATACTTACATACAGATATACATGGACACATATAATTAAAGTAAATCTTAAAATGCATCAACATATTGCATCTCCTTGAAATGAATGCCCAGAAACTAAAAATTCCCTGTAGGAAAAATTAATTTCCTCTTTATGCATATTACATGGGCTATAGCATCTATAATAAAGTAGCAAGGAAATGCATGCACTCATGTGCACATGCGCGCGCGCGCGCGCGCACACACACACACACACACACACACACACACACACACACGGAGGCAGACTTACAGACAGCAAAATGTTGTCAAAGGCTTATTTTTAAACCTACAAAAACTTACCAATTATAACAAATTATTCTCTAGATGCCTGATAAACCAGTTTAAATTCATATGCTGTAGCTACCATGGATAGTCACATAGTGTCTGAGTTATTCTTAACAAGCCAAGGAAAAACTCATGCTACAACAGCCTCATTTTGATGTGCTTATTTGCTGTAGGGCAACTGCAGGAGTCTATGACTGAGTTATAATTAAAATCTACCTGACTGCCTAAAATAGACCCAGGTGGATCTGGGGACAAGTTTCATTATATGAATTTTATTTTCTACACTCTTGTCTTGAGACATTATAAAGGTGAGGGAATAATATTTTCTGTGCTATAGTGGGATTTTTTTTCTTTTTTTGCTTTGAGTTTGCTGATAAACCTGTACATATTCTTTATTCTTTAAAAAGATTTGCCTTTTAAGTATATCTCTCTCCCTACCCCATGTGTGTTTGTGTGTGTGTGTGTGTGTGTGTGTGTGTGTGTGTGTGTGCGCGCGCGCGCGTGTGTGTGTGTGTGTTGTACATGTGAGTGTAGGTGGCTTTGGAGTCCAGAAAAGGGTACTATAGCCTCTGGAGCTAGAGTTACAGGCAGCTGTGAGCTGCCTGAGGTAGGTGTTGAGATCCAAATTCTGGTCCTCTGCAAGAGCAGTAAGTACTCTTAACCACAGAACCATCCCTCCAGCCCAGTAATTATTTTTGTTTTAAAATAAGTATTTAACTTTTGTGTATGTAAGTCTGGCATGTGCCCTGGCATGCATGTGAAGGTCAGAAAACAGTGTGGAGGAGTCATTTCTCTCCTTCCATCATGTGGGTTCCAGGGAGAGAACTCTGGTCATCAGGCTTGGTGGCAGGCAGCTTTACCGGCTGAGTCATCTTGCTGACTTCTCAGCTTCCTTTGGATAGAGGAAGACTTGGAAAGTGAAAAGTGCTCTCTCGTGCCCAGATGTGGCACATTGCTAGGCATCAACCTATTGCTCAAGGCCGATCTGGCCTTCTTGCTAGGCTAATGTCTTCTGCCAAATGCTAATGAGTCCACCAATCACCGGACTCATACAAGATCATTCATACAAGGTGGCTACGATGTATCGAGACTGAAACCAAGCCCATTCTATACTCATGCTCATCAAAACTGTCCAAAGCACAGTGTGACTTTCTGTTCCCTACTAGCAGAGCAATTGCTGCTCCTCTTTGGCTACAGTGCAGGCTTTGATTGGCTCTTCGCCAAGATGAGACTTATTAAGTTACTCATCGATAGAATTACTTCTGCTTCTTGACAACATCAGCTCCACAGGCAAGCCCCGCTGACATCTGTCAATCACCCAAGACAGACCCAGTGTGTGCCAGTGTCTTTCTGCAATGGCATTCCATACGTCTGAGCGGCATGTGTTCTCTCTCATCACAAGTGGTTCAATGGTGGTGCTCAGTGTGGTAGTCTCTGGAATAGAGGGATGTGCAAGTCAACGTTTTCATTTGCTTATTTCATGTGGTTTCATGGGAGTTTGAGGGCACATCTCTGGGAGTCAGTGTATTGTTAGAAGTTCAAAGCTGTTCTTGATTCAACATTACGCTAGTGTCTGGGAAGTAACATGAAGCAGTAGACTAGCTTTTAAATAAATTTGCTCTAGAGAGAGGAATGTGAAGTAAATGGATAGTATCCAGATTAATATTAACTGTCAACTTAACTCCAGTTAGAATTATGCAAAAAAGGGGGCCTCTGTTGAATAGTTGCCTTCATTAAGTAGGCCTGTAGGTGTGTCTCTGAGAGATTATCTTGATAAATAACTGACGTAGCAGGGGCCAGTCCACTCTGAGCACTGCCATTCCTAGGCAGTTTGGCCTGAGATGTGTAATGAAGCTTGGCCGAGCCTAAGCCAGTGAGAGGGGCAGCAAGCAGCAATCTTCATGGTTTCTGACTTCAAGCTCCTGCCTGAGCTCTTGCCCTGAGTGTGCCCAACGATGGACAGAGAATAGAAGTGCCAGACAAGTCAGTCCTTTCCTCTGTAGGCCGATTTTGGCCAGTGTGCTTAAATTGCAGCCACAGAATGATATTAGAACAGATAGGCTTGAGTAGGTATCTATATGACATCATACTAAAGGAAGAGCTGGGAATGCTCCACCAAGACTAATATATTGTTCTGTAAATCTTATGAGCCGAACCTCAGAACAGTATGGTAAGTGAGAGAAAGCGGTCACAGAAGAATATGGAGTACATGCTCTACGTACATGAATGTACAAAGCGGACAAATCTAAGAAGATAGAAACATAGGTGGTGGTTTCTAAGGGTGATAGGGAAAGGGAAGAGGGCTGAGTTAATGGATACATAATTTGGGGTGGAGGTGGAGGTGGTGATGAGTGCAATTGTGGAAACAGTTTGCAGCAATTTGTAAATATACTAAAAATAATTGTAGTTTGTGCAAATTCTATAGTATATGGATATAGAGATTTGAGTGAGAAAGATCCCTCCCTCTGTAGGTTCGGGTATTTGAATATTTGATCTTTAGTTGGTGTCTGTTCGGGAAGGTCATGGAACCTTTAGGAGGTGGAGTCTTGCTGAAGGAAGTACTTCACTGGGGATGGGCTTCAAGCTTTGGTAGGTTTGCCCCACTCCCAGATCACTCTCTGTTTCCTATGTGTAGATGGAAGATGTGACCTGCCAGCTCTCTCTTTCTGCCACTTGCCGCCATGTCTTCCTCACCGTTATGGTCTCTGACCATGTGCCGCCTTGTTTTCTGTCAGCTTGACACAAGCTAGAGTCATTTGGGAAGCAGGACCAGCAATTGAGAAAATGCCTCCATAAGATCAGGTTATAGGCAAGCCCGTGGGGCATTTCCTTAATTAGTGATTACTGTGGAAGGTCCTGTCCCTGGGCTGGTGGTCTTGAGTGGTTATAAGAAAGCCCGCTGAGCAAGCTATGAGGAGAAAGCCAGTAAATAGCACTCCTCCACAGCCTCTGCATCAGCTCCTGCTTCCAGTTCCCTGCCCTGACTTTGCTGTGTGATAAACTACAAACTGTAAGAGAAAATAAGCTCTTTCCTCCCCATTTTCTTTTGGTCGTGGCATTTGATCACAGCAACAGAAAGCACACGAAGACAAACCCTCTGGAACCACAAGCCAAAGTAAAAGCTGTTCTTGGTCATGGTGTTCATTAGCAATGAAACAACCAAATACAGTGGATGTCTCAAACATAGAGATGACAACTGTATAAGTAATAGTTTAATACAAACCCAGCTCACGAGGGAGGCCAGAGTACTATAATTTTATATGAAAAATATTTAGCAGAGTGTCTCATGTCTGTAATTCTATAAGGAGACAAGAGACAAGAGGACTGTAAACTCATAGCCAACTTGAGCCACATAGAAAGTTCCAGGTTAGAGTTTCACAGCCATGTTAAGACCAGGCTTCAAGAAAACCCAGGGCTGGAGATATAACTCTTTGCTGGGATGCTAATCTAGCATAAGGAAGGACCAGGTCTTATCCCCAGGACCACACGCAAATCAAACAGGGAACAAACAGAAGCAAGTAGTTCAAGTACAGTTGATGAGGTGAGGGGAGACGTGTGAGAGAACGAGAGTCATTCTGAGACAACGTTAGTATAAATACTTTGGCTGGCCGGCCATCAAGAAGGAGAGAGGATTGTTTTGTCATGGGCTCTATTTTAATGCTTCCTCTTGAAGTAGGAGGTAATGTTATACACAGAAGGCATGTGGGGAAGAGTGGGAGAGAATATCCATTTTAGGATAAATAGGTTCGTTTTATTTCTTTTTAAATAATATATCTCTATTCTGTGTGTTTCATACATTTATACAATGTATATTAATCATGCCCATACGTTATAACTTCCCTCCAACTGTTCTCCCAGTCCTCCCATCTCATGCCTCTTCCCGCCCCAGCCTTCATGTCCTCTTTATTTTTATTTTAATGAACATGTTTCTAGTTGGTCAGCTTGAAACATGAAGTCAACTGTAAAGCTGTATCCCACAGACTGAAATGACCCAGACACATGGGGATATGAGATTCTTTGTAACAAGGAGAAAAAGGCATCAACTTGGTGCGGTCACAGCTGTGGAAATCTAGACGGGGCAAGGGCAGGTTTTATGATTACATCAGCAGCTGCTCAGCCTGTTTGGAAAAAGAGAGGAGGGAAGAGAGATTTGGAGAGGTTCCCAGACAGAGCACAGAGGACAGGAGGAAGGAATGGGGGGCAGGAGCGAGAACATGCTTAGCAGAAACAAGAGCGAAACTGGGTAGAGAATGGAACAGTGGGGTCTGGGGGGGGGGATGGCTTTGCTGAGAAGGGGCTTGCCGCACAAGCACAGGACTGGAGTCGGATTCCCCATACCCATGTGAAAAGCTAAGTGTGGGCGGTGCACTTGTAATCCCAGCACTGGGGGTGCAGATGCAAAGGGATCCCTAGAAGGCCACTGGACAGAACAAAGCTAGTGTAGACTACTTGGCAAGTCCCAGGCCAGTGAGAGACCTTAAATTAAAACCAAGGTGGAGACCACCCGGAGTTGACCTCTGTCCCATGCATACTCAGATCCATGCCCCAGCCCCCATAGTTGGAACACTGGGGTGCTGGTAATCCTTTAACATCGCTGCCCTCCAGGAGAAAAGCCTGGTCTGTAGGTTTTACTTCTCGCCTGGTGTTGTAGAGGCCGTTGCCTCCATGTATTTGACAAGGCCTGCTGTATGCCATGGGGTAATGAGTGCCTGAGAACAGACTGAGACTCTAGATCTGTGGGAGGTCTCTCTTTCTTCCCAATCTTGCTTCTTCCCAGAGAGTCCCCCCTCACTTGGGCTGCAAGTAAAGTCCTCCATTTTCAGGGCATAGAGCAAAGGTCTGGTGGAGTGTCCCCAAGGCTCAGGCACTGTTGCTGCCCAGACAGAACAAAACCAAATCTGTGGGCTTGAGGAACTGTCAGCCTTCCCTGGGGATGGCTTTGCTTTTGGGCTCAGTGGAATTAAGGGGTACCCAGGAGAGATATAGTGAGGCATGGCTTCCAACAACCTTTGCTTTTTAAAGTTTATCTTTGTCTTGCTAAGTGACAGAAAATGTAGGTTTTTCAATTAATAATTAGACGTTATGTTTTCTTCTGTTTGTGTTTTAAAAAGTAAGTTGTTTGGTTTTGTAGAAAAGTCTTCAAGTTTAGATATCTTAATGACAATAACAATAATGATAAAACCAAGATGGTGGCACATGTCTTTCATCTAAGTACTTGAGAGGCAGAGGCAGGTGGATCTCTGTGAATTCAAGGCCAGCCTGGTCTACAAGGTGAGTTCCAGGCCAGTCTGGGCTATACAATGAAACCCTGTCTCAAAGGGAAAATGGTGCTGAGGTGGCTCAGTGAGTACCACCTCCGAGTCTGAGGGGCAGAGTTTGATGTACATGGTGGAAGGAGAGAGCCGATGCCTGAAACTTGTCCTCTGACCTCCATGCGTACCATGGTATGCATGCCCCCCCTCACACCCAGATGCCTAAAGCAAGCAAGTAAAATATAATATGATTAAAAATTACTGCCATTGTGTGTGCATGATGTGCATGTGTGTGCATGATGTGTATGTGTGTGCATGATGTGCATGTATGATGTGCATGTGTGTGTACGATGTGCATGTGTGTGTATGATGTGTATGTGTGTGCATGATGTGCATGTGTGTGTATGATGTGTATGTGCGTGCATGATGTGTATGTATGGGCATGATGTGCGTGTGTGTGCATGATGTGGATATGTGTGCATGTGGAGGTCAGAGAACAATCTCGTGGAGTCAGTTCTCTCCCTCTACCTCCATGTGGGCCCCAGGGGGTGGAACACAGGTGCTCAGCCTTCCATAGCAGGGGTTCACCTGCTTAGTCTTATCAGCTTAGATACTTCGAAAAAAAAAAAAGAAGGTAAACACGTGTTTTATTTAGAAAGTAAACACACTAAGCATACAATATGGCCACATTCACCCAAACATTTTACAAGACCATTAATGGCAGCTTCACTTTAGAAAATGGAGAACAATAGAAACATCATCGGTGTGTGAACAAGTGAACATTGTAGTACGAAGAATGCTCCTCGTCAAAACAGCTAATGCACAACAGTACAGACCTTGGTCGCTATAGTTCTGATTGGTGGAAAGGGTACACGAAGGCAACAGTGTGTAAATCTATTTGCTTTCAATAAATGGCGACAGGCACCGTCAGTGGCAAGGAAGATGAGTATTTCCCTGATTCCTGGATCGTGACAAGATGGTCAAGGTGGAGGGAGAGCCTGCTGCTGATGGGTGCGCATGCACATCTGTGGGAGGGAGAGACTGCTGATGGGTGCGCATGCGCATCTGTGAGTGACCAGTGCGTTCTTTTGATTAAAAAGTCTTATTCTTTGATCATTTCACACACATATATATACTCGCACACAAATGTGTGTGCGTGTGTGTGTGTGTGTGTGTGTGTGTGAGAGAGAGAGAGACTTTAAATCCTCTCTCACTCTCTTTATTCCCTTCCCACATCTGCAGAAGCTCTTCTTCCCGAGTCCCCTCCTATTTTCATGGCCTTTTGTTTCTTTTACTTTTTTTGGTAACCAACAGAGTATAATTAGGGTTACTTGCATGAGCAGTATGTGTGTTATTAGTGCAGTATATATATTACAATGGTTACAAAATTGAAGTAAATGTGGATTTGCATGTTATATATATGTACACAGCGCTGCTTGTAGCATTTGGCTTCCTAGGCGTCGTGGTCTGTGGAGGGGTAGGAGTGAATCTCACCTCTCCTCTACTAAAGAATGTATTCTCAGCTGTGTCATTCAAAGCAGTTTGTTGTCTTTACATTATTTGCCCACATGGGGGCACCATTGACCCTGTCTTTGGACTTCTCTGCTCTGTAAGAACTTTCTCATTTTGCTGAATCCATTTCTAGACCTGTTTAACTCCACTGCACTTAGAAATGGCAGGCAGCAGGGTTTTTTCATGGGAGCTGAAGCCTGGTAATAAAGAAATCAGTAGCATCGCGCTTCAGTTCTTGCCTGCTTCTTTAAAACAACTCGGACCTCCAGCCTGGTTCCGGCAATCTTTATAGCGGTCTGTCCCAGATGCTCAGTGGTGGAGCCTGCCACAGACTCTAACAAGACTTCTCTGTGAGCAGCGTCAAGAAGCACGGGATGAAGTCCCATCCAGGGTTTGAGCCTGGAAGATTTTTGAAATAGATACATTCAAATAACGAGATACCCCTGGTACCTGTCCTTGATTTTTACAGCTGCTCTTCTGGGATTCAGACCTACCCTTTCTAATATGTGCTGCAATTCTAAGCTGGGGCACACAGTAATGGGTATGCCATTTCTTCTAATGTGCTGGACCTATGGGTGGATGCTAATCCTGCTGCAGGACTGAAGTCTTCCAAACACTCTACCATGTCCTAAGGTTCTGGTCACAGGCTGAGATGTATGTTAGTTACTCTTCTCATCTCTGTGACAAAATACCTACAGAAGTGACCTGAGCCAGGAAGGGTTCGTTTTGGTTCCTGGTTCAGGGTACAGTCTATCATGTGGGGAAGGCATGACGGTGAGTGAGAATGCAAGGTACAAGACCACACTGCATTTGCCATCAGCAAGCAGGCGGTGAATGCTGGTATCTTTTTATGCAGTCAGGGATCTGAGCTCACGGGATGGTGTTGTCTGCATGCAGTGTGGGTCTTCCTACCTCAGTTAACATAATCTAGAAAATTCCCCCCACGGACCTGTCCAGTGTTTTCTTCTAGGTGATTCTAGATCCTGTGTAGTTGGCAATCAGTATTAAGTAGCTCAAGCAGGCTTCTGCTTTCAGAACGGAACAATGACCAGTCTAGGCACCATATATTTTGTCTGCAGGCACATGTGCCAAATTTCCATGTAGCCAGCCTCATACAAAATCAGTTATCTCTGAAGGTGTCAGTTCTTGATGCCCAGGCTGCATGAAGCCTGCTTTGAGGCGGCCTGACACGCCACAGTGAAACATGCAGATCACTGAAGCTTGTCCCAGCCACCCAGGGGACACGGGTCTGGTTCACTGGAACGGCTTATCTTTTACCTGTCACCGTAAACCCAGCTGGGTCCTTAGATCCTGGCTTCTAAAGAGCCGTGGAGCAAAGCACAGAGAAGCAGCCCAAAATGCTCTCTGGCGCAAGCCCTTTGCAGTTTGCCAGGATCAGCAGGCTGACAAGCACACACAGTGACATTGTCCTAAGCATCAGGACTCTGCTCTTGGCAAAGCGGTCAGCGAGGAATGCAAAGGTGAGCTGGTCTCAGAGGCGTGAGACTGTCTCAGTGTCCTAGGCACTTTGCCCAGACATTCCGACTGTGCTGTCTTAGTACCTGGCAACCAAGTCCCTAAAGATGATTATATATATATATATAATGTTTGCTATTGGCTGCAGAGCTAAGCAAAGGACTCCTGTTGTAAAAGGAGCACCCTGTGCCTCTCTAGCCTTGGCAGCACACATGTTCCTATTCATCTCATGCTTTTGGGTGATGAACATTTGTTCAGAGGTGGCACACAATATTGATCCCACGCCTGTTCCTACTGGCATCTTGATAGCAGCCGGAGCTCTGCCTTCCCATTGCCAGTCCCCTTGGGGAGTATATGCAGTGACTTGTTTGTGGTCAGCTTCTGCACGTCACCCTAGTACATTCAACTCCCGAAGTCAAGGAGGCAAAGAGGACAACTCGTCCGAGGATTTCAGCAGTTTGTATGGGACAAAACGTACTTATCAAGTACTTACGGTTTGCCAGGAAATGCTACTTGCAAGTGGGTGATGAGTTAGCCAAGACAGGCTGAGGGAGACTGTCTAGCAGAGGGAAAATTAGCAGGGCAGAGGCTGAGGGAGAGCTGTCCAGCAGAGGGAGAATTAGCAGGGCAGAGGCTGAGGGAGAGCTGTCCAGCAGAGGGAGAATTAGCAGGGCAGAGGCTGAGGGAAGAAAGCAGCCCAGGGGAGTTTGCAGGACAGGGAGTTAGGTGATGGTCCTTAAGGCAGGAATGGAGAGACATGCAGGTGAGTGCGCCAACTTGAGGCTGGAGAGATATGATCTTGCAGACCCTATTAAGGACTTGCAACACCTTTGTAAATATAGTAGAACTCAAAGATGACTTGTATATTTATTGATTTTATTGACAATATGGCTTTTCTTTTATTTTCACATTGTGTGTGTGTGTGTGTGTGTGTGTGTGTGTGTGTGTGTACACATGCACAGCAGCATACCTTGCAGGAGGTCCTGGGAATTGAGTTTAAGTCATCTGATTTGGTTGCTAATGCCTTTACCCACTGAGCCACCTGCTGCCCTAACAGTATTGTTCCTACTACAATGAAATTTGTGTTTGGTTAGAATATGGCTGTTACAATGTTAGTAAATAATTGGTACAATGCTATTTTAAGACACAATTGCTTCTCCTGTAAGTCAGTGACACAATGTCGGGGACACACCTTTAATCCCAGCACTCGGGAGGCAGAGGCAGGCAGATTTCTGAGTTCGAGGCCAGCCTGGTTTACAAAGTGAGTTCCAGGACAGCCAGGGCTATACAGAGAAACCCTGTCTCAAAAAACAAAAAACAAAAAATAAAAAACAAACAAACAAAAAGAAATACTGTGACCTACCTCATTGTATTTTGGATTTAACAACCTGGGGTTTTCTTTGCCTTTCCTAGAAGGGCCAATAGGGTGTAGTTTTGATTTAAGAAGCTGAGGTTCCCTTTGCCTTTTGTAGAAGGGCCCAGAGAGGGTAGCAGAAGAGAGCTTAACTAACCTGCTTAACAAATGAGGGTGTTTATCTAGAAGTGCCTCTGCTGGGTGGTGGCTGTCCTCATGCTCAGCTTCACGGATGCCAATAAATCATCTTCCAAAGGGCTTGTTCAAACCCGCTGTCCCGCCTGCAGTGTTTAGCTGTTGGTCCATACTCTCACTGGTGCCTGGAGTCCCCAACCGACACTCCCATCAGTCTGACATGTGGATGTCACTATTGTCATTTGTACTTGTCCTGTGACTGGGAAGAGCAAGAGCTGATCCATAGGCTCAACGGCCATTCTTATTTCCTCATGTATAATTTAAAAATTAGTTAATTATCATCTGTCTGTTTCTGTGTCTGTGTGAGTCTAATCTCACATGTATGTGCCAGTACATGGTTCTATGTGATTGTGGAGATTAGAGGATAGTTCTTCTCTCGCACTCTCTGCCTCTGGGGCAGGGTCTCTCTCTCTCTCTCTCTCTCTCTCTCTCTCTCTCTTTCTCTCTCTCTGACTGGGGCTCTTGCTTTCTCAGCCAGGTTGGAAGCCAACCATCCAGAGTGATCTTCCTGTCTCTGCCCACTTGCAATTACAGGCACGTGTGGAACACCCAGCTTCTTAGGTCAGGTGCTGAGCTCCAATTTCTGCCTGTTAAAATTGTGCAGCAAGAATTCGAAACCCGATGATCCATCTTTCTGGTCCTGGTACGTGGCCCCCCATCTTATATTATTTTTTGATTTTTCTGCTAGATTTTTTTCAAAGCCAATTTTTCGGTATTTTATATTTCCCACTTCTATGTTTTTGTTATCTTTATCACCACAGATATCTTCTTCCAGGCTGGAGGTATTTTTAAATTTTATGTGATGGTTTATGCTTTGCATTTCAGGGTAGTAACATTTATCAATATTTACTTGAATTGGTTTGCTTGTGGGTTTTAGCCTTTTGTTTAAGAATTTTTGTTTTTAACAGGGCTGGGGAGATGGGACAGCTGGTAAAATGCTTGCTGAGCAAACAGGAGGACAGAGGTTTGCATTTCCAGCACTCACATCTAAAGCTGAATAGGATGGCATGTGTCTGCATTCTCCCTGCTCACAGGATAGAGCCTTGAAGCTCACTGACTAGCCAGCGATACAAAGAGGTAACTTCATGCTCAATGTGCAACTCTGTTTCTAAAAATGAGGCAGAGATCAATTGAGGCAGACTGCCAGCTGCCATGTGGGCATTCATCCTTATGTGTATACCATACACCGGTTCCTGAAAGCCAAACACACCACACTTGTTTAAGCTGGACAAGTTACGGTGGCTCATACTTGTAATTCCAATGAGTCTAGGGTCTTCCAGGGCTATAGTTCCAAAACAGCCTAGGCAACTTATCAAAACTTGCCTCAAAAATTAAAAAAAATATACTACTTAAGAGATCCTACAACAAAGTAATATTTTCTCACATGATTTTAAAGCTCTCTTTTCCATATTTGCCTCTTACACAATTTAGTGTCTATTTTTGGGTAGGAATCAATCAGGAATGTGATCCAGTTAAGAAGATGGGCAGGCAAGGCTTTTTCACCATTAGTGCGGCGAGCCGAGCCGATGACCGCTGCTTGGATGTGTGATGTTGGCTGAGAGTCTGCAGCGTCTGTCCAGCCTGTTGCTGGCCTCCTCTTGCATCAGTGTCTTTCAATCCCATTCCAACACCCTTCAATGAGCTTCTAAAACTTAACTTTTGTATCCCTCCAAAATTTCATGCACGCGTGTGATGTATTTTGATCATTTTTCACCCCAGTTACTCTCCCTGAAATAAGCTTTAAAATTTGATGGAGCAAGTTACGATCTCTCGTTTCTTTCAAATTATCTTGGATATTGCTGGAAAATATTTTTATTAGAAGATATTAATTATATATAATAGTGGGTTCCATTCTGGCATTTTCATGCATGTTTCGTAGTGTGTTTTGGTCATATTTGCCCTTACTACTCTCCCATGCCCTCACTCCTTCTGAGCCCTTTCTTCCTAACTGGCTAACTAGATCCCTTTTGCTTTGACGATCCCTTTATGATCCAGTGAGTCTCATGAGGGTCACAGAAGCATGATCAAGGACAGAGCCTCTTGCCAGCAGCTACATCACCGGAAGAAGAGTTGCTGAAGGAGAGCTGGAGAAAACGTCTCTCCCTTTCCCATGGATACTATTTTGATTTGTTTCTTTATTTTGCCCTTTATTTTTTGAGACAGTCCTGTAGTGCAGCCAAGGTTGGTCTTGAACTTGTGACCCTCTGGCCTTAAACACTCCCCACACCCCCCAGTGCTAGAGTCCAGGCATGTGCCCCCACATCTGGCTTTCTTGGATATTCTCTACCTTGAGCTTTTTCCTTATGTAATTCATAAAAGATTTTATTTTAAGTTCTTCCATCTATGTGTTGAAATTCACCTACACAATTTTTTTGTATGTTATTCTTGCCTAGCTCAGAATTTTAAGTCCTCATTTCTTTTCTTCTTGCATTACCTGAAGTTGTTTGACTAGATGGGGATGGGATCTATGTAGTACATACAATGTGTTAGGTACAAACGGGTTTGTCCACATGGCTCTTTCTGAGTTGTATTTTTCATAAAAAAGCCAGGAAAGTATTTTCTTAAGTTTTCTCAGCTTTTCTAGCAAATTCTGGAAACCAAAGAGGGAGTTTTGAGGCCCCTGACTTGATACCTGGATACTCAGAAGGGTGTCGTTGCATTAATGATTTTCCCCAAATTGAAACATTTTCTCCTTGCAGGTGCGGGGCAGAGGAGACCCAGAAGATCCAGGAAGCTTATGAATCGAGAAGGCTTGGTTTCTAGTGCCCTTCCCCAAGGTTATGAAATAAGTAACCCTTGCCTTGGAGACTTTTCTATGTAGCCATCTACAAACTGAACAAGGAGTTGCAGCGATGCAGCGCCTGGAGTTGCCCACAGACCCAGGCGGGAACGTTGGCGATGGAGCGGCTTTTGAATCACATTACAGTGAGAACCCCTGACTCATGCTCCTGGAAGAGAACTTGGGGTCTCTCTGAGTTGGACCTGAGGAGAATCTCTGGTTTGCTGTCAGAGCCAGATCTGAGGTGAATAGACTTGTGTTCATATTTCCTCATGAAAAGTTACACAGTGGTGACTGAATTTAGGAATTTCATCTGAGATTGGGGCCACTTCGTGAGGCAGAGCGCTAAGCCTTCAGGTTCTGGGCTGACTCTGGGTGTCTGTGATGCAGTTCCTGTAACAGGAGATCCTCCGGGTTGTTTTCTGAGAACCACGAAGATGGAACACCGGGCAGGCTGTCTGGTGTTACAGTGTGAGCAGAAGCGCCTTGCACTGCTGAGCCAACTCTCCTGTTGATTCCTCAGCAGAACTGCCAGTCTCCCTGCCTTTTCGTTTCTTTATGTTTTCATTTTTATTAAAATCATGGAATCAAGTATTCTATGGGACTTCTTATTAAAACTGTTGTATTGTGAACAGAAAGATTGTGTTATTTACTAAAAAAAAAAAAATCTGTTTTTAGTTGTGGTGTGGGTCAACCCTTAACATATACCTTTAATCCCTCTGGCTGGAATACAGATATACCCTTAGTACACACCTTTAATCACAAACAATGAAGGAAAAGGTAGTTTGTAGAAGGAAAGTGATGTTTAATTGAGGGGCAGACAAAGTGACGAATCAGAAAAAGATTTGACACCAGGAGTCAGAGATAGGATACACTCAACTCTCGGGAGAAGAGAGAGGAAAGGGAAGCGACTTTAGAGAGCAGCACTGAGAGAGAAAGGAAGGGGGCAGTTTCACAAAGACAGGTTGAAAAGAGAACGAGCCAGACACAGGTGAAGACAGAATGAGCCGGAGAATAAGAAGGAGCCAGACATTTACAATATATTACCAAAGTTAGTACGAGGCCAAGCAGAGCAATCCAGGTGAGGCCGAGAGAGATGCTAGATTGAATCTCAGAGACAGAAGACATTCTAGGTCTAGATTAGATTGTTTGGAGGTTAGAATCTTTCAGGACTAGGCCTAGGTTAGCAGATGAAGGCAGCAAGCCTCTGAGATGAGAGTTACTACAGGAAAATAAAAGTTACTTTTACAGGGAACCCTACCCTCTACCCATGGGAAACAAGTTTAAATTCTTTCAGATGACTTTTGCTATTAATTTTCATCTTTATATTATGTTTATATTTATACTCCTGTGTGTGTGGTGTGGTGGTGTGTGTGTGTGTGTGTGTGTGTGTGTGTGTGTGTGTGTGTGTGCTGTAGGTATGCCTATGCGGAGAGCTCACAGAGCAGCATTCTTCCCTAGTGGCCTTCCAGCTGTTTTCAGACAGGCTCCCTTAATGATTTGGCTAAGCTGCTTCATCAGAGAGCTACAGAGAAGAAAGGAGAGAGGGGGCCTTTCTCTAATGCTCCAGCCGTGCATCACAGACAAGTGCTGCCATGCCTGCTGTTTGTTTATTTGTTTGTTTGTTTGTTTGTTTTAAACGAGGGTGCTAGGGATCCAAACTCAGGCCTCCATGCTTACGTGGCAAGCAGCACTTTATCAACCATGACATCTTCCCAGCCCTTCACATAAGAAAAAAGAAAGCCAAAACCAAGCTAGACTTACCGACTAGTTTCCCACTGTGGAGTCGTGGCAAACCGCAGAGTTCTCAGCAGCCCTGACAGCTCTCTGTGCGTTCACTTAGTTTGCTCATAAAACCTTCAAAATAACAACCCCGAGTGACCTGGGAAGGCTTCTTAAGCACTTTCTGAAAATCTTTGTATTTGCACTAAGTTTTCATGATTCTATTCATAATAGAGACCTCCAGTCTCACCTATCCTAAGACTCTGAGTCATTGGGGTAAGGCCTGTTTCTTTGCTGTCTTCTTCTCTACCACTTAAGTCAATTACCAAGAATCCACTTTCTGTGCAGCTTTTGAAATGTCATAACTATCATCCCTTTTATCATCTTTGGTTTTTGTACATTTAAACTGCTATTTTCATAGGGATTTTGAAATAGACAATAAATAAATTCATATGTTCAATTTGTCACGTTAACAGTTATTTTGGGGTGTATGTGAGAATGTGTGGTGTACGGGTACATGGATGTATGTGCGTCTGTGTTTATGCCTGTGCACAGAGGCAAGAGGTGGTGAGGTAAACTACTTTGTCACTCTCTACCTTGTTCCCTTGAAAGAGTCTCTTATTGGCTCGAAGCCCAGGAAACCCTGGATCCTCTTCCCTCTCACCCACAGTGTTGGGTTGCAGGGGACACACATGGGATTTTGAACAGATTTTGAGGATTTGAACTCAGTTCTTGCATAGCATATTCTCTTAGCCCTTAAGCTACCTCCCTAGCACCCATTTGTAACCTTTCCCCCACACATCCCATATAGCTTTCCATATCTTCCATATCTTGTTCTCATGTAAGCACACATTTTGTATACAAAGTTGGATTTAAAGAAACACTTGATCTTCCTGCATGCATTCTAAATTATTTCCATACTTCCTGTTTGAAACAGAGCCTCATTGTGTAGGTAGGCCAGGCTGGCCTGAAACCTTCCTACCTCCATCTCCCTAGTGGCGAGATCGTGGGATCACACTACCATGCCAGGTTCTCCTGCTTTATTGGGATGGTTCTTTCCCCTTGCTCTGTTACCCTTTGTGTGTTGCAAAGTCACACTTTCCGCACTCTTCCCACTTTTACTGTGGGTGTTTGGAAGCCAGGGATTGTAAGCTTTAGACTTTCAGTGGCTATTCTTAGACGTTCTTCATCTCTCTCGGCGCTTGTTACTTGTCGATTTGTCGGGCGCTGAAAGCACCTTAGGAGGTGTGACCACGGGGGATGATCATCTGTGTTTGCTTTAGGTGCTCTGAGCAGAGTCATGTTGATTGTGAGCAGGGATCCTGGACTGCATAAAATGGCTAGAGTGGACTTAATGCTGCCTACAATTCATTGCTAAGGACTCATCATGATGAACGGTGACCTGGAGTTATGGCCACAATAAACCTTTCTCCTTCCAGTTGTTCTTGTCAGAGGTGGTTTTATTTTATTTTATTATTTTAAAAAGATTAAAACATTTTTAAATTATGTGTTTGTGTGTGTGTTTGTATGTGTGTGTATATGTATGTATGTATATGTGTGTAACACATAAGTGCAGGTGCCTATGGAGACCAGAAGGGGACATCATCCATCCTCCTCTGGCACTACCCTTACCGGTGATTGTGAGTGTTGGGACTGAACTTTGGTTCCCTGCTAGAGCCGTACGTTCTCCTAACCACTGAGCCTCTCACCAGCCACCTTGTCAAAGGATTTTGTTGGCTGGCTTTTACTCACAACAACAGGAAAGAGATGGAGCCACTAACCACTTTTTAAATAGGACAAGGATAATATCAACTTCTGTCAGTGTTGCCTTCCTCTCTCTGTTTTCTGGAGCTGTAGAGTCATATTTTTAAACATTAAAACATTTAACTTGGGCATGGGAAAATCGCTAAGGGGTAGATTGTTTGCTTAATATCTCCCCTAGAGCTGCCCAGGTGAGGGACAGGGCCAGCTCTCCTGTTCTGATGACCTCGGGGGCAGTTCTTCTGCTTTATGTAGGTGGCAAGGGGCGCTGGGTGGGGCATCTCTCCCTCCACCAAGTCACCTCACAGCAGATCAGGAGCTGGGCCAGTTTTTCTACGTTCATATCCTCATACCCTAGCTGGCTTTCCTGTGCCCCTGCTGCTCCCAGGGTCAGCATCTCTATTGTGCCGCTCAGGAGACAGCTAGTGCCTACTTAAGGGACCCTGATATAGCTGTCTCGTACAGAAGTGGATGCTCATAATCATCTATAAGATGGAACACAGGGCCCACAATGGAGAAGCTAGAGATAGAACCCCAGGAGCTGAAGGGGTCTGCAACCCTAGAAGAGGAACAACAATATGAATTAACCAGAACCCCCAGAACTCGTGTCTCTAGCTCCATATGTAGCAGAAGATGGCCTAGTCGGCCATCATTGGGAAGAGAGGCCCCTTGGTACTGCAATCTTTATATGCCCCAATACAGGGGAACGCCAGGGCCAAGAAGTGGGAGTGGGTGGGCAGGGGAGTAGGGAGGGGAGAGAGGGGAGGGGATTTTCGGAATAGCATTTGAAATGTAAATTAAGAAAATATCTAATAAAAAATTGGAAAAAAAAAGAAATGCAGGGACTGCTCTCCTGAGGCAGCTGGTGAGGGGCGGGGCCTTCTCTATCACTCTCATGCCTGCTGCAGATAGTGAGGGACAACAGGGGAGGAGGGTATCTCTCTTAAGCCTACAACACTGCATGAGAGACAGTGGCAGAGCAGGCTCTCCCACACTCATATCCCCAGGGCTGGCTCAATCACAACTCCTACAATGTACAGGGTCTGCTTTCCTGACTACTGTAGCGAGAGAAGGCTGGGATTAGCTCTCCTGTTCTCATGTCCCCAGGGCCAGCTACCCCAAGATGCTCAGGTGAGGTGTGGGGCCAATTCTGTACAGCTCTCAGATATCACCATGTCCATGGTAACAGGCCAGACCAGGGACATCCACCTGGCCTTTAATGGTAACAGCTCTGCTGCTGCAGGGCCATTGACATAGGTATGGCCCCCAGTGGCAGCACAGGCCAGGGCCCCACCATGGTCCCAGGTGACATTACCAGCCACTCATATTAGCTGTACCTTCCTACCCTTTACTCTCCAGCTCTGCCTCTCTTCATTGTACCCACGTCCTTCTGTTTCTCTTTCTCTTTCATTTCTCCACCATTTACTTGCTTCTCTTAGTGGTTCCTGGGGTCTCTGAGTGTCTGGAGTGATCTCAGGAGTGCTATGCCCCACTTGTGCATTATAGCATTGGGCAGGGGTCATATTGAACATGGTCTGCTCCCCCAGGCCCGTGTGGCACCGGACTGGTGGTCATTTCAGGCTAGCTCCCTGTTCAGACTCCATGGAACTGACCTGGTGGTTGTCATGGGCTTACTTCTAGCCTGGCCAGCCCAAGTGGCCCCTTGCCAGGGTCATTTGTCTCCTGCCCAAGGCCACAGTCCCAGGTGAGGTTCTTTAGTTTGCTCCCTGAACTGGGAGCCCAACTGTGCCTGTCTGGCACTGGAGTGATGGTCATCTCAGCCTGTCTGTTTTCAGGAAATGTTAGGTTACTAATTCAGATGTTCATAGATCTGAATACTGAGTGTAGACATAGCAACTCTCTTCCTTGCCACCTACTGACATACACGTGACACAACAGCCACACCTGCAATGCCTTTAGGGGCAGGTATTTTGTTGTTTTATGTTGGACCATTAGTCATGTTTGACAAAGAGCTTTATTAATTTCTGCACTGAAATTATTTCTCTCCTCTCTGAAGCCTCTGTGGATTCTTACTCTAAAACAGTTTGAGGGGAGCTGGTTCCTACAGTTGTCTATCTAAAAGTTTACTTCCTTTCATTTAGAATTTCATATTCTATACCATTTATATGTCTTTTAAACAAATAGCTGGAGATAAATCTCAGTGGTTCAGGAGAGCCAGGGTGCTTGTGAAAAATCAGCCCCATGCTCAGACATGTGGGTGGAAACTGGCCATGTTAAGACTGCCCACATCATGGAGACTGGGAGTTGTAGAAAATTTGGTTTTGTTTTCCTCTCGATTTGGGGAGCTAGTCCACAGACAGTGCCTAGCACCACATCCTGCCTCTTGGCCACGTGGAAACTGTTTTAGGTGTGGTGATATACCAGGGAAAAAGTCAGAATCATCCATGTTTTATGGAAAGACATCACAGGGAAGATGATGTCTGAGCAAAGATCTTGAGAGAGCGTGCAGACTCTCCTCCACAGGACTCTTCATAGAGGACACAATGCAGAGCCCACAGGTGGGAGGCTAGCATCTATTTGGTATTTTCACGGAACACAAAGGTGGCTGTTGTGTCTATAGTGAGGTTGTGTTTGAGCAGCAGGTTGAGAACAACAGAGATGAAGTCAGAGAAGAAAGGAAGTTAGCTTGTAGAAGGTCATGTTGTTCCACTAAGTGGCTTTGCCTTTTATTGGGAATGATATGGGCAGCCACTGAAGGTTGGAGTTCATTTGCCCAACTTCCATACAGATGCAGAGGGTTTATGTGTGTGTTGGAAGTACACCATGGGCTGCCCTAGTGATTTTACATCTAGAGCCAAGAGAGCCCCGATGGGTGTGGTTCACTGAACAATCAGGGGACCAGAGCTTGGCCACAGTATTACCCTGATCCATCATGGAGCCTCCTGTTCAGGGTCTCTAAAGACTCCTGATAACTTGTGGCAGGCTTGTTCTGTTCTGTGAGGATACAGACATGAGAGACTACAAGTATTCTCTCTGAGCTTCTTATGCAGCAATTCTTTCCCTACAAATCTACCTGAAGGCAGTGATTAGGAATGTGGTCAAGAACTCTGCATAAATGTGTTCCCCTTTTACCTGTATTGGTAAATAGGCTGAGGGAAAAACCTAATGTCCTCAGACCATAAAGGAAATGATAGTGTAAAATATAGTGTTTTAGATGTAATATATAGTGTTTTAGATTTTTTCCCAACTTTTATTAGATATTTTCTTCATTTACATTTCAAGTGTTATCCAGAAAGTTCCCTATACCCTCCCCCCTCCCGGCCCTGCTCCCCTACCCATCCGCTCCCACCTCTTGGCCCCGGCGTTCCCCTGTATTGGGGCATATAAAGTCTGNCTTCTTGAGTATCATGTGTTTAGTAAATTGTATCTTGGGTAGTCTAGGTTTCTGGGCTAATATCCACATATCAGTGAGTACATGTTATGTGAGTTCTTTTGTGAATGGGTTACTTCACTCAGGATGATGGCCTCCAGATCCATCCATTTGCCTAGGAATTTCATATATTTATTGTTTTTAAGTACTACCGGAAGATCCTGCAATACCTCTACTGGGCATATATCCAGAAGATATTCCATCTGGTAACAAGGACACATGTTCCACTATGTTCATAGCAGCCTTATTCATAATAGCCAGAAACTGGAAAGAACCCAGATGTCCCTCAACAGAGGAATGGGTACAAAAAATTTGGTATATTTACACAATGGAGTGTTTTAGATTTTAAAATTTGCCAAATAGCAAATGACATGAAAAGGTTACAATACAACTGTAAATTAAAAAAACAACAAACAAACAAAAAAACACAAAAAAACAAAAACCAGAAAAACAACAGGATTAACTATGGCCATATGTGCTATTATTTTAGTTTGTAAAAACTAAAGAAAAAGGAAAAGTTTCTCCTGAAAAGAGAACTGGGCTTGAATACATCAACACATTGTTACTTGTGTATTTTCAAAGGTTCCTCAAGCTCTATGTATTATTTTCCTAGTAAGAACAGTATGTTACAAAGTAACTGTCTCCTAATACATATGATAACAACAAAATTTCCTCACAGAATAACTATCTAAAACTGAGTGCATGCATAAAATACTTTTGGCAGCGAATGTGTAAAATCCAATGTGAAGATCTACGGCTTCGGCAGCAAATGTGTAAAATCCAATGTGGAGATCTACGGCTTCAGAGTGACTGTTCTAACTCTTTGGAAGGCCATTGATATGTGTCGAATTTGAGCCCAATTAATTTTAGTGCATGATGGTTTTAATTTGCAAGTTTTTATAATAAAATACAAAAATACAATTGAAGAGCAAGCTGACATTCAAATGCTTGCTGTTATGAAGGAGTTCTCTTGTGTTTAACTTTCGTTTCTAAACAGTGATTATAAAGATAAGGAAAAGAATAGGAACTGTCAGGTTAATTTTAAAACTTGGCTTGTAGGCTTATTAAAAAACATCTTTAAAAGAAAATAAGATCACACACAATCTTTTTATAGCAGGGTGACAAATGTGTCATTAGGTAAAGTGCATGTTGGCATAAAAATGAATGTAATTTATATTTGAATTTTTGGCTAATCAAATGACATATGTTTTATTGTCTTGCAGTTATATTAATGAGCAATATTTAATTAAAAGCTAATTGAATATTCCAGGAGGCAATTATCTTGCAATAGAGATGCCAAATCTGACAGGGGGAGGCAGGTGAGCAGAAAGTAGAAATCGTGTAATTATTCCCCTTGGAGATGGAAAGGAGAGCCCACACCTATCATAGAAAGACTTGTGAAGTTTCCAACCCAAACTTCACTGTATCCTTCCTTGAACTTAATTCAAACTTTCTCCATCACAAATGCCACATGGAATGAGAGCAAAGGCAGGTGCTGTTCATTAGCTCACAGATAAAGCTCTATAGACATCCTTTGACCCTAACCCAGGCGAGTTAACCTCCCTCTTCTCATTTACACTGACCCTGGTACCAACTGTGTGAGTCACACTTTACAAGTGTAATTGTCCAGATGAGGTCGTGGAGGGATTGAGAAACGAAGTCTTTGTAGATATAAGAATTTTGGCTATACCTTACCTTTTAGATGGCATCTACACAATTACTGTGACTCAAGAAATACAAAGGAAGAGAACATTCTGCAAACCTCTGGTTTTAGGAGAAGGGAAGTAAAGATTGACTACTTGAGCTGTGGTTCTGCTGCCCTGAGCATATGTTTGATGGAGAAGGAGAGAGTAAAAGGTCAGCAAGACAGAGCTAAGCACTCAGCTGCTGTCTGAGACCATCTATTGGTCAGTAGTCATGGAGGACAGCCTGCAGAATGGCAATCTGGCTTTGCTTTTATTTTAATCTGGGATGTAACCCCTTAGCTCCCTCCCAAAAGAAAGCTCAGTGGGCTGGGGAGATAGATCAGTTAGTAAAGAGATTATCAGGCAAGCATAAGGACCTAAGTTCAATTCCTCTTACTGAGAAGGCAGAGACAGGAGGATCAAAGGTGCTTGTTGGACAGCCAGCCTAGCTGAATCAGTAAGCTGTAGAATCAGCAAGAAGGACCTGTGTCAAAGAATAAGGTAGAGGGCCTGGTGACATGTCTCAGTGGGTAAAGTGCTTGTGACAAGCCTTGATCCCTAGGACCCACATAGGATAAATTGTGAACACACACACACACACACACACACACACACACACACCACACTTGCAGGCACACACACATACATGCACACATGGATATAATAATAATTAAAAATGAGAGGTGGAGATGACACCTGACATTTGCCTCTGGTGTGGCTCCATCCCATCCCAATCCAAGGACACACATACATAAGTACACAGAGACAGAGAATGACATTGTGGTGGTTTGAATATGAATGACCCTCATAGACTTATATGTTTGAATGGTTGATCCTCAGTTAGTGGAACTGTTTAGGAAGGATTAGGAGGTGTGGCCTTGTTGGAGTAGATTTGGTCTTGTAGGAGGAAGTATACCCCTATGTGTAGGCTTTGAGGTTTCAAAACCCAGTGCCATGCTAAGTCTTTCTTTGCCTGCCACTTTTGGATTAGATGTGAACTAATTAGATTGCCTGCCTCCGGCTTCAGGCAATGCCTGCTTGCCTTCCACCATGTTCTCTACTGTGATGATAATGGACTAACTCTCTGAAACTGTCCCCAGTTAAATGCTTCTTCTATAAGTTTCCATGGTCATTTTTTTTTCACGGCAGCAGAATAGTTACTACAATAGAAAGCTTAGCTAGTAAGTACTGTTAACTTCTCAAAACTCAGTAGACAAGTTGTCAGTCAGTCAAGTTTTCTTGTTCCTGTGATTATTTAACAAGGAAGAGTCCTCTTAAGAACAGGACCTCAATAGTAACTTGAAAATTTCTTTTATATTTTTTTAGCCTATGATTAGAGTTAGGTTTAGAGCTCAGGTAGAGAGTCACAGGCCACAATTTAGAATTAGAAGAAGTAGAAAAATGGTACTTGCTTTTAAAAATGTGGGACACCTACTAGAGTTTCATTTAGTAATTCATCTACTTATTTAGTTATTTTGAGATAGATTTACAATGTTTGGCACCAGCTGGCCTTAAATGGAGGTATCTTTTAAATCCTGAGGTTCCACACTTATAAGGCCCAGCTGCTTCCCTACCTTTCTTTCTGTGTTGCATGCACACGTGTGTACAGGTATGTGTACCTATGTCATATGCATGCAGAGGCCAGAGAAGGATGCTAGATGTCTTCCTCAGTTTTTAAGGCAGTGTGTCTTCTTGAAAGGGAAGCTTGTCATTAAGGGTAGGCTGGCTGGCCAGTGCGCTGAAAGAGCCATGTGCCTTTCTGTCTCTTGGTCTCCCAGTGAATGCATTACAGGTACATGCAGCTGTGCCTAGTTTTTATACAGGGTGCTGGGGATTAAAACTCAGCTTACCCATGGAGATTTCTTCTCAGTCCTGAGGGTATAACTTTTAATCATCCTCTACACTATATTCTCAGGGTCTTTGTTCTTTCTTCCAGAGCTACATGAGTGATGTGTGGTAGTGGGGCCTGGATCTTACTTATTTAAAGTCTTGGAGATTTTCCATTTTTAGTTCGCTAAATTCAGTTCTCATTTCTCAGTCTTTATTTCTCATAAGAAACCATAACAACAGACTATTTTAAACCTTGGCATTCGTTCCCATTTGCATATCATCGACAGATTGGGGAGTGTATGCTAAGGCTGTTTAGTACTGTGGGGACACAGTGTAGTCTGGGTGGACAGTGACCTTTGTTCCTCTCTAATCAGCCTCTTCTGTTGCTACAGTTGGCATTTCCCAGGCAATTTTGGTCATCTTACTCACCTTGTTTCTGGGCTTAGATATTCTTAGTGATTCATTTTGTTGATCCTTTAATTTTAAGTTGAACAATAAAGAATCCCCAATCTTAGTACTGAGGGAAGGCTCCATTATTAGTATACTTGCTGTGAAAGCATGAGACGCCGAGTTTGGATTTCCAGTGCTGCAGGAGCAGAGACAGATTCCCAGAGATGCTAGCTAACCAATTTAGCCACTGGTAAGTTCTTAGTTCAACGAGAGACTGTCTCAAATAAAACCAAAACTAATAACCAAACCCAAGATAGAGAACATCCAGTGTGGAATTCTGGCCTTCAGACATGTGCACACATGTGCACACATGTGCACACACATGCACACACATGCACAAGTACTCTATACACACACACACACGTAAAAAATTCAACAATAGCAACAAAAACAATATCTAATCTTTTTGCTCCATCTTAATCTATTTACTGCTTACGTTTCCCCTCCATAGCCATCCCCTACCTAACTTACTATAAACAATAACAGGCACCCATGTCTTCTGAAGTCCTCAACTAAAAAAAATTGTTTGTATTTCGCAATACTGCTGCTGGTCCATCCAAAGAAATTAGACAGTAAAATGGGATTCAGTATTTAATCTGGGGATAAATCCAAGAATTAGGTAGAGATGCTTGCAGAGCAGATCAGATTTGCAATCTGAAAGCCCACACAGCCAGCTGGGCAAAGATATATTAATGGTGTACTGAAATGTGATTTCTGACATTTCCTTTAGTCACGGGGATGAGCAATGAAAACATGATCCTCTCTGAGCTCCAGAGGAGCTTATAGTAAACTCCAGCTATGAAAAGGGACGCGGTCTTTTTATTACCACTCTGTCATTATCTCGCATTAACAGCCATAATTAGTCTGAGCCAGACTATCATCCGCTATTGAAATATCCCAAACTAATTAGACATGAGATATGTTACTGGGACGAGATCAGGAGACCAAAAATGCACAGGAACGAGGCATTCTGCGATGATGAATGCGAGTCATAATAATGTTTCTGGAATAAATTAAAAGCAAGACAAAAGAGAGAATAAAGTCAGTCAGGGGGGAGGAGCCAGGGTCCTACATCTTCAAAAAGTGAAATCACACACTGTAAAATTCAGCTGTGAGAAGGGCCACCATAGTGTCTATACTATGACCAGAGCTCCCAGTGACAGTGCTTGTTATGATTTAATTAATGAAGTCACACAGAAGCCACACCAGACATTGTGACAGAGTGCCTGAAATAATATAAAAGAAAGTTTACTTTGACTTAAAGCTCGGAGATTTTGGTCCACGCTCAGTGGGTTCTGTCATGTTTAAGTCTGTAGTGAAGTTATCCACCATGACAGAGAATGAAATATGTGACACTGCTCACCTCATGGCAGCTGGGAGGGAGAAGACGAAGGGCTGGGGTTCTAGTACCCTCCTTAAGTGCACACCTTCATGATTTACCTTCCTCTTCTCTTGGTTCTACTTCTTTTCCTCCTCGTCCTCCTCCTCCTCCTCTTCCTCCTCCTCCTCCTCCTCCTCTTCTCCTCCTCCTCCTTCTTCTTCCCTGTCTCCTTTTCCTTCTCTTCTTCTTCTCCTTCTCTTCTTCCTCTTCCCCTTCCCCTTCTCCTCCTCATTTCCTCCTTCTCCTCTTCTTCCTCCTCCTCACCCTTCCTCCTCCTCCTCCTCATTATTATTATTATTATTATTATTATTATTTTGTGTTTCTGTGTTTGTGTGTCTGTGTGTGAACCTGTAAGTGTAGAGGCCAGAATTATCAGATCCTCCTCAAACTAGAGTTACATACAGATATGAGTCACCCACTATGGGAGCTGGGACCTGAACCCAGGTGTCTGCAAGGGAATATGCACTTTTGACCATTGAGCCATCTCTTCAGCCTCTGGCTCCACCTCTTAAAGGTTCTAATGCCTTGGAACAGGGATACATACCAGTGTCCAGGCCTTAAATATGTGGGCTGCTAGGGGACCAGGATAGGAGGCATCAATTAGAGAAGGCTGTCAAGGTCTGCATTTGACTTTCAAGATTCTTGTAACAGTTCCTGAGTTTGAAGAAATGTTTCATGGGATATTATGTCAAATTTGGCCAAAACATGGTTTAGGCAACACTGAAGAAATGCTTACATATTTTGCACATTTAGGTTGTAAGTAGACATCTGACATATTACTCACCACTGCCATGCCTCTACAACTCAGGGTTCAATTGTTGACACACCATTACACGTCTTCTTTCCCTGTGACTTTCTTTGCCTTCTTTGCCTTCTTCCTTCCTCTTTCCTCGTCCTTTTCTCCCTGCTCCTAACATGCCAATGTTCAAACAAAAGAACACTCCCCACTCATAAAATCAAACAAATCAAAAAATTAGTGTGTAGAGAAACATACAATTTAACAATTTTAAATAAATACTAGTGGTAAGTACTCAAACATTTTGTTAATAGAACAGGTTCATCAAAAGTTTAGAGGCCTCTTCTTTACTAGTTTTGCATTCATTGAAGTAATCCCTTGGAAGGTACAGTCAGCCCTCTGCATCTGTTGGCTATCTGTGGATTGTGTGAGATAGGGTTTATTTATTGGATATCATGAAGTATTTAAACCTTTGCTTTTCTTATACCCACTTGGGAAAAGATACTTCAGGCAGGGAAAGGAGACAAAGGGAGTGCACTCATAATGTTCATTGCCACGACAAAATTCTTTATAAAAGCAGCTTAAAGAGGGAAGTGTTTGTTGTATCTCATAGACCAAGGGCACAAACAGTACAGGATGGCAGGGAGTTCAAGACAGCATAGATAAATGAGGTGGGGGGCAGCTGACCATATTGGATCCAGAAGCAGGAGGTAGAGGGAGATGAATGCTGGAGGAGGTAGAGGGAAACGAATGCTGGCTTCTAGCTTCTTTTCTCTTTTTTGGTTGAGCCCTGAAGTCAGCCCACAAGAATGGTCCACCATTACGATAGATCTTTCTAATTTAGTCAACCTGATTTAGAACCTCCCACACCTACATGGCTGGATGTCAAGTTGGCAATCAATATTAACCACCACAAGGAAGAATGCAGAGTCAGATGACCATGCATTTTGGAGGCCAAGAAGGCTTAAAAAAACCCATCAGTAATCAAGTTATGTCCTTTTCACTGTCTGCTGAGGACCAACCAATCAATAAAAACTTGGGCCACAGAGCACCTGATACTCACCCAAAACTGATGTAGCTTGCTCAGTACTCCATCCCACCTACTCTGCAGTGAGCCCTAGCTCTCTGGTGACATGACACGTCTACAAACCTTCTCCAGGACCTGAACACCACAAGTCTGGAGATGGCAGAGAGAAGAAATTTCCTCTCATCTACTCAGTGTGGGACTACACAAAATCAGCTTCATGATTTTCAGTAAGCCAAGAAAAAGATGGATCTTCTCCATAGCAATTGTGATTCTAAGTTTCATCCCATAGCATGAGCCACCCACTTAGCTATTATGCTAGTTCTGGGTACTTTGTGATGATTCTACAAACAAGAGGGTAGGACCAAGATGTCAGGCTGATGTTCAGACAGGAGAAGTCAGAGGAGTGGCAGTTGTTATTCTGCTCTTCCTCAGGCAAAGGGAAATAGCAGAAGAACTTAAAGATGGGAAAGGTGTGACTTAGGTCAGCAAGGAGGATCTCTTTCTATAGAGTACTGTAGTAGTAAAATAAACTAGTTAGACAAAGAGAATAAAAAACATGACCACATAATTTTTTTTGTTTTTTTTTTTTTAAACAAAAAGCTGGAAGAGAAAGGATTAAATGAGGAGGTGACTTTGATGCCCAGGACGGACATGGTTTCAAAAGGCAGGGCTCACACACAATTAAGAAACATTTGGATTAAAAATGATAGAATGAACAAATTGGTGGTTTATAAAGCATGACTCTCAACAAATACGTTATGGAAAATGGATAAATTTCCTTAAAATATTTAGAGGAAATTTTTTTTTTATCTATAACCAGGCCCTGCTGTCTTTAAGATTAAAAACAGAACATCTAGAGACTTGGAGAGATGGCTCAGTGGTTAAGAGCACTGACTATTTTCACTAAGGACCCAGACTTGACTCCCACATTGTGGCTTACAACTATCAGTAACTCTAATTTCAGGGGATCATCTGAGGCCATCTTCTGACCTTGTGCATACATTGGTGACATGCACACATACACGCACGTAAAACACTCCCACACACAAAGTGAAATAGTAATTAAAAAACAGAATGTCTACATTGGGAAGAATGTCATAAGATGGGTTCTGGAATATATAAGTTGACTCAGCATTTCTGAAGGAAAAATGTAATTATCTGAAAAAGTAATATGCACAGAATTTGAAACTGGCCTTTGGAAATACTTATTGATGTGTTCAGAGCTGTGTGAGATAGAAGGCCAATTACATTATTACTTTCAGTAGCCAAATAATGGAACCAGCTTTAAATCTTTAAATTAGTAAAGCAAGAAATATTCATATTTAGTGTGTTCACACAGTAAAACCAAAACAAATCTAAGACAAACACTCATAATATATTTTGATGTAAATGAATTTAAACATATTATACAAAATGTTCGTTCACTTAAATTATTTTTATGGGAAAAGTACTGACTGATACACTTAGGATTAAATTTTAGTACTTGTTAACATTGAATGGGATCACAATATCTTTATATTTTATCTACTATATCCATTCCTTTTTTTTTTCAAGGTTTGTTTTTGATTTGCCTTGGCGACATGTGGTGCAGCACACCCACAATTCCAGCACTTGGGAAGAAGATGCAGGAAGATCATCCGGTTGAAGCCAGTCTGGGATATTTGAGAAGCCCAAGAGTGAGGGGAAAATTTATTTTTCTTTGAATTGTAGAATGAGTTTATCATGACCCAGAAAAAAAAAAAAGTTGGAAAAAATGCTGTTTGAAAAAGAGTTAAATGTAAAACCAAAACTAAAAATTAACTGAAGAGAAACACATTGTTTTAAAAATCTTATTTCTATTTAGTAAAAATATTTAACTGCTTAGAGAAGAAATGCATACTCTTTGGACGACTTTGAGATTGTCCTTATAAAGAATACACAGCCGCTGATGGGGACTCTCACCTTCAGTCCCTACAGTTGAGACAATACAGCGGGAGGACCAGAAACCCAAGCCACAGCAGCCAGTGGAGGCTACCTGAGATAGTCTTAAAACCCCAAAGAGAATAATTGCTTCTGTTATAAATAAATGAACCACCAACCAAAGAGCAAGCATGGGTCGCACCTAGGCCTCCTGCATCTATGTAGCAGATGTGCAGTTTGGTCTTCATCTGGGTCTCCCAACAACTGGAGCCGGGGCTGTTCCTGAATCTATTGCGTGCCTATGAATCCCGTTCCTCTAACTGGGCTGTCTTGTCTGACCTTAGTGGGAGATGTATCTAGTCCTGCAGCGACCTGATGTGCTAGGGTGGGGCGATGTGGAGGGGCTTCCCCTTCTCAGAGGAGAAGGTCTGGGCCTACGGGGAGGGGGTGTGTGAGGGGGACTGGAGGGAGAGGGGGGCTGTGATCAGGATGTAAAGCAAATAAATAAATAAATGAAAAACAAAGTAAAACATGCAAGGAGATATTAACAAGATTAAAGCGCAATTTCCGAGAGGAGCATTTGCACATTTATGAATCAGTAGGTGGGGGGTGGGTTGTGTTGAAGTAACAAAACCCACAGATAGCAAGGTATTCATGTGAAAGTTAATTTCTTGTTCTTTCATTATGGGTGCAGTGGAGAGATCCGGCAGTCAGAGATGAAGGCTGATTCAGGTTCCTTCCTGATGAAGAAAAACTTAAAACGTGAGTTCTACGCGGGTGTACGAGGAGGAAAACCTCAGCTGTGGTATTCAAATAGCTCACAGGAAGTACTGGGAAGGTTGAGAACGTCCAGTGAGGGACACAGGCGTGAAACGACCCAGAGACACAGGAATGGCCGTGTACTACTGAATGACAACAACATCAACCAATGGGAACACTAAAAATATTGGAGGTGATTCTTTAGAATATGGAATTTTTTATTAGATATTTTCTTTATTTACATTTTAAATGCTAAGAATGTGGATATTTTATAGGGCTGGATATAGATCAGTGATAATACGTGTGCCTAGTTTGCACAAAGGGATGGGTTCTATCCCTACTGCCACCAACACTAAAACGTTTAAAAAGAACTATGGTCTAGGTGTATGTTCAGAATCGTACACAGTTTGAAAAGTGATATCCCTACTGAGAGGGGTATGATCCTTAGTTAGGTAAATGTAACCTGCGGTAGAAAACAATGAGAAATCAAAACCAAAACCGAACTATATCTACACCAAAGAAAAAGAAGCGCGGGGGGGGGGGGGGAAGCCTCCTGCACCCTCTTCCCCCCAGGCAAGCTTTACTTTGTAAAGGTTTCACAACAGCGCCACCAGCTGGAGACCAAATGTTCAAACGTCTGAGCCTTGAGGGATCATGCACATTACAACCACTGACCAGCAAGGGAACAATTACTTTCAGCTGGAAGGGCTCGCCCCACATCCTTGGTGACTAAGCCAGCTGGAAGAAGATAGCACACTGGGCACTTGTGTTCCCGTTTCCTGAGACGCAAACCGGTGCACCTGATTTACGAGCTAAATGACTTTGAAAATTCAAAGGACATTTTCAAGCCCCAGCGTACTCATTTGTAAATTAGAGATAATGATATCGTTTCCTTTTGCCATAGTCATGAGAAAGGAAAGTATATAGAGGCCAATACCGTGTCAGGCCCCGTGGAGGTGTAGCTGTTAATTATTTTAATGAAGTCAGTTTGCAAAAAGCTTAGCTAATTGCTTTCTTGCTTTCCCTGAGATAGATCTTCACACACACTTCATGTTTCTTTAAACCTTCTGAGCAGTTGTAAACTCTGTAGGTTAAAGGAAGAAGCACAAACCAACTTAACATTCTCTTGTGAGATTCTGAATCATAAAGACAAGGAGAGAGGCAGACAGCAGGGTTGGCTGAATTTGATTCCGGGAATGTCATGTGACCCCAGAGAAATTTGGACCTGAGTTGAGATTTTTTTTTCAGATGTATTTTTTAAATACGAATTGACCTCCAACCTAGTTATTATTTAGTTATTATTTTTTACAATTTTCCCTGTTGTTTAGAAGATTCTATAAAATCTGGAACTTTCCAGAGCACCCAGAAAAGTCTTTCAAATACAAATAGTTGAGCAAAACTCCGTAGCAGTTTGGGTGCCATCAATGCCAGAGAAAGCTGTGTTATTTCTTCCTCTGTTCTGCGTCTTTACTTAATACTTGCTTGTCAAAGCTGATGGGAGCCTACGACCCCAACTCCAGTCTGTTTGGCTTCAGAGTGACACTTCCCATTTCTACAAATCCTCTGGAAGTAATAGAAATAAGAACTCTCTACGGTTTCCACCTAAATTGTTTTCCCTGTCTTGGAGATGAGCATCTTTAAGCAGTTAACAGAAGAAGGAAGCTTAGTCCTCATGTATGCCGGAATGTAGGACAGTGACATTGGACTGATGATCTTGCCAGCTCTGTTTGACATACACAGAATATCAAAGATGTGTATTTAATAGCTTTTAAAAAAAATAGTAATGGGTTTCATCTGACATTTCTTTTTCTGTTTTCTCTTTAATCTTTTCATTTAATTTTTAATTATGTGTACACATGTGTGTCTGTGCTAGGGCATGTGAAGTGAATGCAGGTGTCTATGGAGGCCAGGGAAGTATGTCAAATCTCCCTGGAGCTGGAGTTACAGGCAGTTTTGAGTCACTGGAACTGAACTTGGGTCCTCTGCAAGAGCTGGAAGTGCTCTGAACCTCTCTCTTGTTTCTCCAGCATCTCATTTTGCATTCTTGATACTTGTGCATAAAAGAGTTTGGTCATATTCCCCTCTCATTATCCTCTCTTGTCTCCTCCATTTCCACTTCTCTCTTTCCTCTTCTGGCTGGGCTACCTCCTGTTTTGATGCCAGCCTGTTTTAGTGACCCAATGAGTTTGGTCGACGTTCTTTAAGGGGGCATGAGTAAGGGCCTATTTGCAGGAACCTATACTCCTTACCAGTGGCTTTGTCACGAACAAAATACCTCTCCCTCTCCACCAACTGTTATCTGCGAACAGCTCCTCTCTAAGGGAAAGAATAACTCTTTTTTTCTCTCCCGAAGGAGCCTTCAGCCTGACACCAGCTGGGAGCCCTTACTGCATTCTGTGTGGCTGTCACGAAGTCCCAGGCATTGAGCAGTAATGACTGCGAAGTCACATTCCTTTTCAATGGATTCATCTCCTGAGATTCATCTTTCTAATTTCTGCTGCTCCGAATCTCAGCAGAGTTATGATGAGCTTAAGTGTTCATCAATTAATGTCAAAACTCAATGTAACACCTTCAGAACGGCCTTTGACAACCACTAGCATACAAAATGAATTCACTAATGATCAGTTCCTGGGCAGAGAATCTCTGGGATGTGTGATGATGAGACATTTAGGCTCAATTCATAAAATATGCATGGGTCCTTAAAAAATGAGGACTTAAAGAATATCGTGCACAGAGTAAAATAAGGGGGCGAGGAACAGTCACATAACACATGAGCCCTGAAGTTCTAAAGTCTTTCGATTTGGAGTTTGCATTTCTTTCAGAGAAATAAAGTTAGCTTGGGGACTTGGTGAGAACATTTCAGAACTCCCCTACCCTGAAATATCAGCTCTCTTTGAAGCTGTACTTTATTATTAATATTATTATTATTTATAATAAAGTCACAAAAATGTGTATTTCCATTAATCATATGTGCTTCAAAGCAGGTCTATAGTGATAAGTTTTAATGCAACAGGGTTATTTTATTCCAGGGGAAAAACAATATCACACATATATTGCTGTGAATAGTCTCATGTACCACACATCTGCTGATTGCATCATCATCTGCAACCATTAGCGCTTTGCAACTACTAGTTTGGGCTAATCCCACTGTTCAGAGACCTCTGGGTGCTCCTCATGCAGAGGTGGGGCTCAGCCCAAATAGGACTCTCACATAGCTCCCTCTGTGTGTGTGTGTGTGTGTGTGTGTGTGTGTATATATATATATATATATATATATATATATATATATATATATATATATATACATGTGTGCACACTCATTTAGAGGTCAGAGGCAACCTTTGGTGTCATTCCTCAGTCACCATTTAGATTAGCACACATTATTTATTAGCATATATTAATAACAATATACATAATATACATAACAATAGATTTCATTATGACATTATCATACATGTACATATTGTATTATGGTAGTATATCACCCTCACAGTCCACCTCGGTTTCTGAAACAGGTCCTCTCAGTGGCCTGGAATTCTCTGAGCTGACTACATTGGCTAGCTGGTAAGTCCCAGCGGTCCTCCTGTATCTACTTTCCCAGTGTCATGGGGAAACAAGCATGTGTTATCACACCTGGCTTTTGTATTTGTTGTTTTGGATCAAAATCAGGTGCTCATATGTGTGTGGCAAGCACCCGACTGGCTGACCTGTAGCCCCAGTGTTCAGACTGGCTGACCTGTAGCCCCAATGTTCTGTACCATGCTTCACAGGCTTCTGCCTCTACCCATCTACAAAGTCTGTCCATCATGAACACTGATTCTTTTTATTAGGGCTACTGCCAGCTCTTTCCTTCCCACTCCTAATCATTGGGCACACAAGGTGCTCTCTGCCTGGAATGTACCCTGCTTTACTGTCCTCCTGAAAGTCTCTTTGTGTTGGGCAGAACTGGGCTTTCTTTCCTTCAATGCTTCTTTAGCATCTGTTTCTCTTTTACACACCATTGAAGCTATTTCCACGCCTAACTCGTATTGCTTTATCCTTAGCACCTAGAAAGCTAATCCTTGCTTACTGATGAGGGGTGGGGCAATGGACCAGTGGATGCCTGGATGCCTGGATGACTGGAGTGACATCCCACAATCCATGCCTTCCCCACTCCCCACTTTCTTCTCAGGCTTGTCAAGGCAGTTCAGGTTCTCAGCTGGTTTGAATTCAGTCTTTTTTTTTAATGTTTTGTCTTTGAATGAGAGTGTTTCTTAATTATATAGCAAGGCAAAGTAAAAGAGTAAATAGCAAGACAGGTAGACAGACAGATAGACAGCAAAACATGGAATCGAAAACATAAAACATCCAGCAGAAGTGGACTGGGGATGTCCCTTTAAGGCAGCCAGGCAGACTTCCAGCTAGAGTCCTGGGCAAAAGTCACTGTCTTATGTCAGAAAGAGGGTTTAGAGCCTCATAGATTACTCCATGTCTCCAAATCCCAGTGAACTGTATTTACTGTCTCAGAGACAGCCAGTTTATGTGCTATGCTTGATGGTTAGTATGTAATTTGATTTTGGATTAACCTGAAGACTTTCTGTTTTCATTTCTTCTTCATGTATCCAATATTTTAAAAATGGGACTACTGGGTTGATGAGATGGCTAAATGCCAATCTTGACAACCTGAGTTCAATCCCCCAGAACCTACACGCTGAAAAGGGAGAGCTGACTCTTGCAGGTCGTCCTCTGGATTCTACATACACGTTGTACACACATGCATATACACACATGCATATACACACATGCCCACACATAAACACATACGTTAAATAAAAGAATAAATAAACGTGTTAAAAAAATCCTTGACCTCTAGGTATACTGACCAGTGGCTATGCTCTTAAATTTCTCAGAGTGGAGTGTGGTCTCATAAAATACTTCTGAATAAAAGACTCCATGAGTCCATGGCCAGCTAACTTGGGGAGTCATACCAGTTAAGCTCTTCCAGGAAGTGGATATCAGAAAGAGATCTATTAGGGAAACACCCAAAGAGGGAGAAGCAAGTAGAGGATGATGGAGGACCAAGAAGGAAAAATCTCAGGCTCCAGGGCAATGCTGAGAAAGCAGTAGCTGGAATGGAGGCCTCAAGGATGAAGGCATCCAGTAAAGGAGTAGGCTGGCACTGGTGTACACAGAATGCAAAGACACAAACAGCATGACCCCAGGACAAACCAAGGGGAGGTTCCAGAGGGCTCATAGTTGGGACTAACAGTCAACTGTGTTTCCTGTAACAGGAGTCCTGGCAAGCATGTGTTTATGCCAGCAAATAGTCTCAGAGATGCTATGTGCTGTCTCATCTTATCTGTATGCCATAGCCATGAGAGAAGAGAAGGCGATTTTCCTGTTGTCTCTGCTTTCCAGAACATGAAGAGTGTAAAGAACTTGACGAAGATTCCAGACAGGTCTGGGATTTGACCTCATCCACCTACATCCAGAGGTTGAGAGTTGATGAGCTCATGAGACCTGCCTGGGCCATCTCCCTCAGGAGCATCTTCATGCCGCCTTCCAGCACCTCACTTTGCCCTGTGGCTACATCAGCTTCTTTTCTACATTGAGGATTTTAGTTAGTATACAAAATAATGGATGTTGGATAAAAATATGTCATGATACCTTGCTCATATTGCCCTCACAACTTTCCCACATCCATCTTCCTCCCTCACTGGTTTCTTTCTTCCCTCAATAATCCCTCTTCTGTAGCATGTCACATGCACATATACAGTCAAATATGGTTAAATGGCTAATGTTATAGTTAAATCTAGATTCTGTACTTTGAGTGATCATGGTATATTTTCTCATTCTCTTCCATTACTCTCTCTTACCCACCTCTTCTCCATTTAGACCTCTTCCTTTTCTTTCATAGTTCACTCCACACTCCCATGCCCCTAAACACCCCCACACCTCCACACCTCCATACCCCCTAACACCCCCATACCCGCACTTCTCCACAGTCCTCACACCCCTCACATCTACATTTAAATCTAGGATAGAGAAAACCTGATGTTTGCCTTTCTGGATTTAGCTTATTTCATTTAACTTGATGATACTCAGTCCCATCCATTTCCTGCAAATGATGTAATTTCATTCTTTTCTAAGGTTGAATAAGACTTCATTGTATATATGTACCTCATTTAAAATATTTATTTTATTTTTAAATACCAGTATAGATGTGTGCTGGGGGGCTGAGTGTGTGCATGTGAGCATATGTATGCATGTGTCTGAAGAGGCCAGAAGAGGGAGTCAGGTCCTCTGGGCTACAGAGTTACTGGTAGTTATGAGAGCTTCCTGACATGGGTTCAGGTACTGACCTCTCATCTTCTGCAAGAGAAGTGTGTTCTTAACTGCTAAGCCAAATTTCCATCCCCTACCCACTTCTGCCCCTGGCATTCATCTGCTGTTGGGCTTCTAGACTAATTCCACAGTTGGCTGTTGTGACTAGTACAGTAATAAAGATGAATGTTCAAGTATCTCTGTGATAATGTGACTAAGATTCCCTTGGGCTGTACTCAGAAGTGGTACAGCTCTGTAAGTGTCTTATTTTACAGTGAACATAGTCATAACCAAGGGTTGAAGAAATGTTTCAGGAAGGTGGCCAACCTTTGTCTTACTAAGGAAATCTGGTGTGTGTGTGTGTGTGTGTGTGTGTGTGTGTGTGTGTGTGTGTGTGTTGGGGGAAGATAGGATAAATATGAGAAGCTCTCTGTGCCCTAAGAGATTGATCTCTGGTCTCTGCATGTGTGCACTTGACCACACACATATATACACATGTAGAAGCACACATACATGTGTTCACTGTAAATAGAGCAGTGCCCATTTTCTCAGGCTCCTTTTAAAATTCTTTTTTTTAGAGATAAAGATAGTCCTTTTCTTGGATATAGGACAGCTCCTCTCACACAAGGCTCTGATGGCCAGCTTTGGACCCAGGAAGGTCAGAGAAACCTTCCCACACATGCTGACTCTCAAATTCCTTTCTCTTAAAATATTCAATATGACAGGGTGCATATTTGAGGTTAGTATGCCTGAAACCTTATCATTACCGCATAACCTGGTTTACCCAGTCAAGAGTGGATTTAATTTTCCTCCCTGGCTTTCTATCAGTACTTCTCAGCGTCCTTTATGTTTGATGGTCAGCCTTTTATTTACCTAATGCACTTTATCCTCATATCCAGGAGGAAGGTGATATTTGTTCATCTTCTTGCTCTATAACGTTATGGGTTGTTTGCTCTTTAGTGTTCTCAAAATGGCACCGAGATTTACGATACGATTCTCCTGGCGCAGTGAACCTCATGTGTCCTGCCACTGGCCATGCTCCAAAGCCCGCAGGTTTGGAGGGAGCCAAGCCATCAGAATAATGGCAGCAATGGTTTTCCCAGGCATTGTGAGATGCTCTACTTGATGTGAGAAAGATTGTCTTCCTTTCTTTTCCTTTCCTTTTCTTTCCTTCCCCCTTTCTTTCTTTCTTTTCCTGATCTCTCCTGCCTTAGTTATTTGCACGCTGGCAAGAGCACCTTAAAGGCTTTTGGCATTACAGTTCCACAGGATTGCATCATGGTGGGGAAGACAGAGCAGCAGGCAGGGGTGGCATGGTGGCAGGCACAGGAGACTGGCAGATCCATTACATCTGCACTCATGACTCAGAGAGTCAACAGCAAGTAGGAGAACGGTATAAATCTTCAAGACTCATCCCCCAGGGACTCTCTTCTTCCAATGAGACCCTATCTTCTAAAGGTTCCACAAGCTCCCCAAACAGCAGCATTGTGAGGGGGATCAAGTGCTCAAACATGCAAGACAAAGCAGGAGAAGCATCCACCTTCAGAGGAGAAGCACGCAGTGTGACAGAATTCCCAGTGAAATAACTGAGGATGACTGTCCTGTGGCTTCCAAGAGCTTCTTTCTCACTGGAGCCCTGGAGCTGCAGCTGCCTTTGAGGGACAGCTTGGAAGAGGAGTGGGAGACATGGTCTCTAGCTGCTGGTTCTGTTTCGAGAGGAAGCTGATCCTTTGGAAGGTGGTGGCCTGGATGGTGTGAAGTGCGCATTGAGGGCTACATAGCCCAGCTCCAATCTGTCTCCAGGTACTCTCTGGGCCCCTCCACTGGCATGGTTCCCTGCTGTGATGGGCTGTATCCTTCCTTCCTTAAGTTGTGTCTTGTCGGCAAGGTAGTCACAATGAAGGAAATAGTAACTAACGCTGAAAGTCTTAGCTTCAGCGTATCCCTCTGGTTAAGGGTGAGGGAAATCCCATCTGGCTGTGGGATAGAAAACTCAGAGGTCTTGCCTTAGAGGACGTTTTCTCCGGGAGTATTACTCTACAGAGACTCCTCTAGTTTTATTTTTTCAGACCTTCTTAAAATTTAAAAATAAAATCATGCTGTTCACGGTTGGCAATGACATCATATGAGTTTGTTTATTCACTATCAGACTCCCCTGCTAGTGCTTAGAGCCCCTGAGGGTATAGGTGGTGTGGGCTTTTAATGCGCTATGCTGTGTATCTCACACTGTGCCAGGCAAGACATCAGTGCTCAATAACCATTTGCTGAACAAATGAGATATTTACAATTTATCCTAAATGGAGATGCTCTTTGTAAATGATAGTTGCCATGGCTCCTGTACCCAAAGGGAGACATCAAGATACTTTAAAAGCCAGAGATTAAGTATATTCTCTTTTGGAGAATCAGATAAACTAGGAATATCATTTAGTGTCTTTAGGAATGTTCTACATGCCTCAGGTTTTCATGTGATCTTTGGTGTACTCTGCATTTTTATTATTGTAGTGTGTGTGTTGTATGTGTTTGGAGTACGTGCCTGTGTGGCTTATATGTATGGGTATATCTGTCCATGCATGTGTGCAGATGTCAGGAGAAGACATCAAGCATCCTGCTTTGTCATTTTTACCTTGTACCCTTGAGACAAAATCTCTTACTGAACCTGGAACTGGACTATCCGTTAGCATGACCCATGGTCCTCCTATACCCACTTTCACACTCCCATTCTGGGGTTATAGGCATGTGAAGCTGGCCAGCTTTTGATGTGGCACTGAGGATTTGAACTAGGGTCTTTACGCATGTGCAGCAATCTCTTCTGCTGAACCATCTCCTGAACTCTTCTAGTTTTAGAGGAGTCCCACAGGGGCCATTTTGTGTATTGATGGTATCTTGCTGATTATCAAACTAATTTATATTAGAAACTGCCAAGGCCAATGAATTTCAGGATTGACAATTGAAAGCTGCATGCTAGGGTGCAACTAATGTCACAAATGCTCTTTGGTGACAGGAAGGAAAGAAAAATAATTCCTGAGTACGATTCTGCATTTTCTTCTCTTGCATCAAATCCCTACTTAATATCTCCTGATAACACAGGACACAGTGAGAAGAGAAACACCGGCAGTCTTATACTCTTCAAGATCATCATTTTGAGAGATCACTCAAAGCAAGGATCTTCATAATCTTATTTTTCTCTCTAAAACAAAGCATTGGTATTTCTGGGGAGACAATACAATTGGGGATTTAAAAAATTCCTTTCTAAATCAAATTTTGCTTGCTCCAAAGGTAAGTTTTAACTTAGAGACAAGTCTCTCTTTTGACCTCACACTGGAGGGCTCTGAAGCCCAGTGATTGCTCCTCTCATTGATGTGAGCACACGGTTCCACTCATGTTGGTTGGAACTCTGAATATTCGATAGCATCAGTCGGCAGGTGGAGGCTTGGAGTTGAAACTCAAAGCTTGCCTTGTGGCTCTGCCACTGGCAAAACACAGAGGAAACCTCCAATCCTGCCAGGGTCTTCAAAGGACACCCTAAACAGTGCTTTCTGTTGCTATGTCTACTCAACATGAGGCTTTCCAATCAATTACTGTATCCAAGAGGCTCATCCTTAGAACAGGATCAGCGTGGAGGTCATCTGTTTCAATGCCTCCCTTTGGCCTGGGGATAGTGCAGCTCAGAGGAGTTAGTGCCCTGCCAGCATCACTGGCCTGCTGTGTGCTGGCAGGACCACAGCAAGGATGTAGAATGTGCTGGTTGTCTGTTCTTTGTTGCTGTAACAGCTACCACATACGGAGTTAATTTGTAAAGAAAAAAACAATTTCTATTTTTGCAATTCTGGCAAGTCCAAGAGGATGGCATTGGCATCTAGTGAAGGCCTCTGTGTGGCTGCAGGTTGTGGAATGCTGTCCCCTGAGTGGAGCAGCCATTGCCATTGTAATCAGAGTGGCTGGGATGACCCACAGCAGACCTTCAACAAGCTCAGGCAGATTGAGACCTAGAAGAAAGTGGGGAAATCAAGATCCCCCCTTGGGGTTTTTAGTCTCACAAAGAAAAAAAAACAATTAAGGGCCAACTCAAACGGATACATAGGGACAATTTTATTAGAATTTATAGGAGAACCACCCCAGAGCAGGCCAGCTGACACTCTCAGCCACGATTCAGAGGAAGAGAATGGAGGAGTGGAGGTGAAGAGGCTATGCTACTTAAGTGAGGCTGGCATGGAGGGCATGGGGCCATATGCTGGAGGTGCAGAGAAAGAGTGAGGAAGCCAAAAGTATCAGAAAAGCCATACTTAGGTTCTTGTTAATGTCCAAGGCAAAGGCATAGGAACTATGGAAAGGAAAAGCTGGGCTTCTCGGACTCATGCCTCAGAATAGCAGGCAGACCCTGCTAAGGTGGCACTGCCAATCTCAAGGTGCCTAGGCTTGTGGAGACTGCATTGTGGGGCAGTTCTGGGAAGGGTAATAGTTCATTAAAGGATGAATTATCCTGCCAGTCTATCTCCTTAACTTGGCTAACTGTAGTCCTACACTCTTAGGGGTGGTCCTGCCTTCCCAAGTGGGTGGTTCTTTAGCTAGGCCATTGACCCTGTCTATCTGAAATGTTGAGTATCTACCAAGGCTCAAGGTTCTATCCTCTTTATCAGGAGTTTTCCCTTAACAGGTCTTTATTGCTGCTTTAACAAAAGGCTAGGGTGGGTCATTAGAACCTTGTCTAGGGTTCTAGCCATTCTCTCCCAGATAGATGAAATCCCACCCAACTACACATAGTCTAGGGAAACTCTACAGCCCCAAGGGTAGAAGGGAGAACTCCATCTAAGTAGCTTTGGGGGGATCCTCATCCACATTGGGGCAATGAAGCTGTTTCCTGTAAGTAACCCCTCACTCATGCTCACGTAAGTAATCTATCAATCTCCTTGGCTCACCAAGGCATTCCTGTGGTCTGTTGTCAGGACTTTAAGGGGAGGAGGTGAGTATGCATTTCTTCACATCTTTCCAGGAGACGATAACACAACATACCATATATAACATGGCAAAAAGACCATGCAGAGACACATAGAGAAAATCAGGCTCAAGTTATCACAGTGCAGGATTTCACTAGCTCATATCTATGGTAAATGGTCTCCTCTCAAGATAATGTTATTGACTTATTCAGGAGAGCAGAGCCCGCATGCAGGTCGGTGTTATCCATCTCTGATCACTGCCAAGAAGATGGTGTTATTTCTATGTGACTTTTCGAGGGGACATTCACAGCACAGCCGCATCTAATTCCTGGGCAAAGGTCTAGAACGCAGTAAGGCAGAGGAGGAGGTTGCCTTCGCTTCTCTTTGGTAAGTGTGGTTGCTTTATGTTTGGAGTTTGGAAACTGCAAGGAGGAATGTGTGTTTTACAGCCCTCCACAGTTGCTAATTGTACTTGGCAAGCCAGTCTGTTCCCAAAACAGCTCAACAAAGGTTCTTGCAAAAATGACTGAAGCCCTTGTAAGCCAAAAAGCTGGGGGAAATAAAAGCAGATTTAACATTCTTTTTAATCAGAGGGTGCTCATGTCCATACAAGGATGGCTTTGATCCTCTTCAAAAGAGCTAATGAAAATTACCAGGGAATTCCTTTAAGTGCTCACGTCATTAATACTACTTCAGTGAGCCAGTCTAGCAGAATGTCCACAGAGAGCTTATCCTCTCTCTGTTCTTGGTGAACCACGCTTTTGTAAATCATGATTATGTTTCTTTCTGCACGACTAAATCTTTACATTGGGCTCTTTTTCTGTCATTATATTCAGTGCTGTGTGCATAATCACTCCCGTGTTACACAGCCAGCTGATTCCGTGGGTGAAGCTCTGTTATCTTTCGATTCCACCATGGCCAAACACCTTACTGCAGGTAAACAGGCCTTTGACATACTGTCACTATCTTAGCCCTTTAAGGTAGAACCAAATCTTCCATGTTCTTGCAAAACAACATGCACTCAGCATGTGGAATTTTGGCTTATTTAAAACATCAGAAATGTCTGGGAACAGTAAAGAATGCTTTATCTGTAGGCTTCTGGAATATACTAGAGGCTTTTTTTCCCTACCAGAGGTCACTAAAACTGTAGATGATCTTTCAGGTAACTTATGAGTCCTACCCATTGAATTCTGCAGAGCAATCATCTTTCATGGAGCCCTTAAAATTGGGGACTACAGGGCCAGGGTGCTACCTTAGTTCGCAAAGTTCCTGCACTTCAAACATGAGACCTGAGTTTGGATACCCAGCTCCCATACGAAAAACTGAGAGAGGCTGTGCACATCTATAATCCCAGTGCTGGCAGGTAGAGATGGGTGGGTTCTAATTAGTAAGTTCTATGTTCAGTGAGAGTTGCTGTCTCAAAAAATAAGGTGAGGAACACCTGAAGAAGGCACTCAATGTTGACCTTGACCTCTGACCGCCACATGCATATACACACACTTTTCATGTAAACCACTATACACATGTGCATGTATACATCAAACCCCAAAGAGCTATATGTCTCTTGACCAAAAGGCATCTTAAATTTTTGCCCATAGCAGTATTCTAGCAGCCTGGATGAAAAGAAGGCATTCTATTGCCTAACCCCAATAGAAAGGTTTAATAAGGCTGTTCTAGATATCTGCATCCTATCTACAGCCACAGAAGGCATCTTATACACATCTATATATCACTCAACAAATGACCAGTGCTTCTTAGGGTCTCTAGGATCTGCTCATTCCGTTTCCTCGGATATCTCAGTCTTCAGTACAAAATAGCCTTTGGCTTAGAAAATAAATTAGCATACCATTTCTTCTCTGAATTTTGGTCTCTTACCTCTTGCTAATCTTCTCATGACTTCTAAGTAGGAATGTCCAATCTGTGGCCTATGGGCCACACATGTTTTAAAATCGCTGTGATTGCAGCCTTGACACATTTGTAAAGTTACATGACAGTGTCAAAAAATTAGATTCCTATATATTTAAATAAATATTTAGAAATACATATGAATATATATTATATATAAATGTATAGAAATATTAACACAAGTTGGACCACATTATTATGTTGTCAAATCTTTTTGTAAATAAACATAACAATATCCAAACATGTCAGTGGTTTGTTACAATAATTCTCGTCTGTTATCTTCCAATCTCTCCATTATAATCAAATCCTTTTTTCCACTATAGTTTCTTCTTTTTGTGCTTCTGACATTTTCGTTTTCTCCTGGTCTTAGGTTAGTTATCCTGTGTCCAGTTCCTCTTGGCTAGACACCTCCTCTAGCATAGCTTCTCGCAGAAGCTGACTTTTATTCTTCAGAGAGAATCGGTGGTAGAAAAGGCAAAATCTCCACCAACGTTTGCGCTCTTGTTCGACTGTGAAATCACTGTCAGGAAGAGGGAGGATGCCTGTCAAACACAGTTTTTCCCAATGATCTTTGCTCTGGGACTTTGGGAGAGGGAGGGTGGTCACATGACTTGCCTGCTTCTTTCCATTGGCCGACGACAAAGAACTTTGAGGTTTTAGGATCTGAGTGAATCACAAGTCAGAAGGAACCGGAGCTCCTGTTTCACCCTGTGGCAGGCTGTCTACTGATGGATAACCTGGACTCTATGTAGTGAGAATGTCACTGACATCATGTACTTTCTCTGTAATAGCAGGGGTCAATCTTAAACTAGAGGACTAAGGTCCTTCCCTAAGCACCCAGCTTGCCTAACCAGCCTTTCATCTCTCCATTATTTTCCATATCATTGCAACTTACCCATGTTCTTCACAGCATGCATTTGTATAACTGTTCTTACAAGTTTTCTTCTGTCCTCCACGAGGCGATGTATCCACAATGGGTAATAAAAGTATAACCTGTGTCGAAAACTGTGCTGGCCATGTTATCAGGTGTCTAATAAACATTAGTAGAATAAGCTAAAGATGAACTATGAAAAGAACTGACTTTAAAGCAGTAGTGAATTGGGACTGGAGAGATGTCTCACTGTTTTAAGAGCACTCTCAGGTCCCCCAGGAGACCCGAGTTTGGTTCCTATAACACAAATCGGGCAGCTCACAACTGACTGCAATCCCAGCTCCAGGGGATCTGCCATCCTGGCCTCTGTGGGAGCTCCCATATATGTGCAATATGCCAACACAAATGTACATGTGAATAAAAATAAATCCTCTTAAAGTCATAGTAAAACTTAAAAATCTACAGTGAAAACTGGTGTTTCCCACTGGCTCAAGAGTGGAGACTGGGTATTCAGGTAGAGGCTACAGAGGTGAAGGTGGCCTTCTCTGTGGTCAGTAGATCATTAATGTTATGTCAACAGCCTCTTGGGAACACTCAGCATTTGTGAGCACTTACAGTTAGGAGCACTTAGCCAGCACTCCCTGCATAATGAGCACGGAAGTCTTCACTTTCTGTCAAGGTGAAGGAACAGGGCCAGGGTGCCAGCCTGTCAAGGTGACAGAAAGTCAGATTAAGGGAGGAAAGTTGGTTGTTTTGGCTAACACTTGAGAGATTTTCTCAGAGGTCAGTCTGCCCCCTTGCCTTCAGGACACTGGCCAACAGAAGGAACATAGTTTGAGGGTGTGGTGAGAAAAAAATGGCTACCTCAGATTTTATTTTATTTTATTTTATTTTTATTTTATTTTATTTTTTTGTCCTTGTGATTAGTCAACTTAAGGGAAGAAATATTTATTCTGGCTGGTATGCAGCTGGCTTTATCCTTCCATCTTTGCTCAGTTTTGGAATCTGGCTTATGGGATGATGCTGTTCACATCCAGGGCACTCTTTTCCCCCAGCTAATCATTCCTGGAACTGCTCTCACAGATACACTTAAAAGGTGTGTGTAGCTCATGAATGCCCTGGGTTTCATCCAATCAGAATGCTAGGAAACGTTAACTGTCACATCACTTGGTGGGGCAGAAATGGGAGAGAAAGGACAGGGAGGGTCCAGAGATAAGAGCCCCCCTACAAAGGCACACTTGCAGGAGCCACCTCCTCCACCCATGGCCACTCTGATAGCACATTCAGGATGAATCAGGGATGCACTAACCTGTTAATGAGTTGGTGGCCATACAACCCACCAAAGCCTTCCACACACAATTTCTCTGTGGGTGTGTGGGCAGGGGCACTGCATGTTCTAATAGAAGCAAACACTCTGATCTCATGAAGTCAGTTGGTAAGGAATCTAGGAGCTAGTGAGAAAGCTTAAATTTGCTGTCGGAGCTAGTAGATTTTGGAGGAATCTGTCGGAAGGGTGAGGGCATGTGTAATTTACTGGGTGGCAAGGGGATCAATTGTTATTACTTAGGGTCTCATTTGGGTGTGTTTGCTCTGACAGATAATTATAGAATACAAAAAAACCCTAGAAAATAATAGGTAGCAGCAGGTAATAAACCTTTTCATGGTGAAGAGGCACACACACACACACACACACACACACACACACACACGTACACACACATGTACACACACACACAGGTACACACAGATACACAAACACAAATGTGGACACACACAGAGGTATACACACAAGATCACACAGATACACAAACACAAACGTGGACACACACAGAGATATACACACACAGGATCACACACACACACACACACACACACACACACACACACACTCCATTCCCCGCAACTAAATAATTCCTTTTTCTTGTTGGACACTTGGTACCTTGTCATGGGTTCCTAACTCCCTGCCTATGACATTTTCTTAATAATATTTCAGAAAGAATTCCTTCTTGCTTTCAAATGTGCCCCGAGGAAAGCATAGTCTTCCTTCCTTTCTACCTCAGGACACGGAGAAGTGAGCTGGTCAGCTCAGTCCCATAAACTTTAGCTTTGGTTTATCTGGCAAATAGATTCGACTTTGCTTTGATCACAATGCAGAGTAAAATGCAGTTATTTTGTACTTAATATAGGAGAAATCAGCTTGAGTTAGATTAATGAAAGGGTATAATTAGAAATCACTCATAGGAAAACACCATCTTATTAATTGGAGCCTGCAGAAAGAATGAGAAAATCTGTTGTGTCTAGACAGAGTTCTCCAAGAGCGCCAAATGTTGGGGTTGTCGTTTTCATCTGCAGCAGCATAGGACTGCTTGTCCCCAAAGAGCAATCGGGATGCTTTGAATATGATGTCTTCCACTGACGCACATGTTGAAGTCCTCCTTATAAATGCACGGCACTGTTTTGAATGGGGCATGAAGGGGTAGCACTTAGCTGGAGAAAGCAGGCCAATGTGGGTGTGTCATTGCTCAGCCTGTCTTGTCCTGGCTCTCCCTGTTCACCTGTTCATTCTGAGATGAGGAAGCTCTCCCCGCCCCCCCACCCCTCTGCTCCTGGAGCCTCGATGTTCTTTGCCTGGAGCCAACCAAGCAAGCAGAAACTAAGACTTCTGGAATCATGAACATAAAAAATATCCCTCCTTCCTTAGCTTACTTGCATTAGGCATTTGGTCACAGCAATGAGCAGAGTTAGTATTTTTGGAAGCTTTTTGATGTGGTTGTTTTGTTTTAGTTTTGGGGTTGTAAGTGTTTTGTTGGCATGTGTGTCCATGTACCGTGTGCGTGTAGGTTCCAAGGAGTCCTGGAAGGGCATGAGCATCATGAGGATGCTGGGAACTGAACCTGGCTCCTCTGAGAGTGCAGAGAGTGGTCTTACCTACTCAGCCATCCCTCCAACCTGTTTTTGGTTTCTTGAAAGTTGAGTTCTAGCACATTATGAGATACTGTGGCGTTTCACTGAGAAATGTTCCACCACAGGCAAAGAGGGATTTGAAGACCTGGTTCCCAGTGGGTGACAGCAGTTGGGGAGGTAATTTAAGAGGTGTGGCCTCATGCCAGGAAGTATGTGACTGGGAGTGGGCTTTGAGAGTATACAGCCTTACCCTACGTCCAGTTCCCTCTCTTTGCTTTGTGGTTTCCATAAAGACGTGACTCATCATCTTCCTGCTCCTGCTGTCATGCCTGCCCCTTCCTGCTTGGCCCTCTGCTATGACAGAATCTAATCTCTCTGAATCATAAGCCCAAATACACTCTACCTACTTTGAGTTGCCTTGGCCATACTATTTGACCACAATATCAGGAAAGTTAATATACAGAACAATGAAAACCTTGTTTCAAAGAAAATAATTATAAATTCTATCTTTGAAACAGTTTGTAAAGTCCAGACTTTCTCATAGATGTGTTACTTCTATATTGCTGAATATGTAGAAGCCTTACCTTATGCAGTGGGCATGCAGACATTGCTTCTAGCTACAGAAACAGAAAAATGTGCTAATGTTTGAAATACCCATGAAGTTTCGTTGGAGCACATGGTTGCAAATGTGTGATATTTGAGCTTTAAAACTGCTTTGAAGAAACATACTTGTTTCAAGTGTTAGGAAAGTAGGAATTTGTCTTAAAAAATTGGTAGATAAGTGACAACTTGAAGTTCAAGAAGTTCTGCAAGAGATGAAGAATTGACTGTAATGTCGTTACTATTTAACACGTAAGTTAAACCACTATGGACATCTCTTTAGACAAGCTTCGTAAATTTCCAGAGATATTAGACTCTGAGATCCTAAGTGCTCAAGCAAAGGAATTAAAATAACTGGTATAGTTATAAGGTCTCACAGGAAGCTAAGTAGATTATTAACATTCATAAGAAAATTTCCAAATTAATGGTCTAGAGAGAATAATATTTGGGTTTAATGATTCTAACAAAAGACACGTCTCTCATAATGAGTAAATAATCCCCTTTGACTTTTACCTCGTGGTGGGGCTAGGTTCTGCCAAAGATCCCTCAAGCAGTTCAGACCTCTTACAACCTTGGAGGACTGCAGTGTGAAACAACCTTACTACATTTGGCTTTGGTTCCTGCAGTCTTGTGGGATCAAATTCTGGATAGTAGCTGCCTCAGTTTCCCTTCTGTTGCTGTGATACACTATTATGACCAAAGCAAAGGGTATATATATATATATTTTACCTTTATAAAGGTTAGATCCATCATGGGAGTGAAGTGTGGTGGGGTCGGTGGGGGCAGGGCAGGCATAGCAGCAGGAAGAAGCCTTAGGGTGTCCTGCTCTATCCCTGTCTTGGAGAAAGGCTGTCTGGTGTCTCAGGAATCGTGACTCCACCTCATGGGACACTGGAAATACAGGCATGCACAGTCGTATGGACTCTCTTTGTCTGTCTGTCTGTCTGTCTGTCTGTCTGTCTGTCTGTCTGTCTGTCTGTCGGTTCCAAGATCTGAAAGCAATCCTTCAGGTTTGCACAGCAAGCTTCCTACCGAGTGAGTCATCTTTCCAGTCCCTTTCCAACGGGGCCTATTCACATTTCTACACCCCAGCAATCAAATAAACCAAATGTGTTTTTGGTGCTGTTGATAATGCCATTTGGATTGTGTTGTTTTTGCTCTTAGCCATTCTATTTGACAGGAATGAGCTGAAACAAAACTGCAAATTATATTTAGTTTAATTTGACATGCTCTCTTTCCAAATGAAAGTTCTCCTTCCTCTCCATTACAATCGAGACGAGTGATTACTTGTTTTTGAACTCAATTATCCTGTAAAAGCCGAACTGTGGCAGATGAAGCTACAGAGATCCAGAGACTCCACTTAGCTCTTCAGTCCAGGTACAGTGCGACTGGCTCATCCTGTGGCCCATGCTTGGTGTCCATAGCAGGGAAACACATTTCTCTGTGCATTGCCATCCACACTCTGATTTGTCCCCTGGCTTTGATTCTTAACTATATCATGCGCGCTTATAGATATTGAAGCTCAATCCAGCCCAGGTCTAATCTTGTGCCACTTCTAACCTGCCTGACCTGCATCTAGGTAGCCTCATAGTAGAAGGTTGAGTGGCCAGCGTTTGCATTTCTCCTCTTATTATAGCAATGTGGGGAGCACATAGGTCTTCGTGTTTACTCTCCTGTTACCCCAAATCTTTCTTACATGCTATGGGTTTCCAGCCAACAATGATAGGAGGGCAGGGTGTGTGTGTGTGTGTGTGTGTGTGTGTGTGTGTGAGTGTTTGTGTGTATGTGTAGGCATGAACATGCTTTTTGCTTTGGAGATCTGCCTATGGGTTCTTCCAGGACCCTTGCAAGAAGGCCTACGGGCTGTACAGATGCCTCTATTGTCAATGTGATTGGCTTCTCCTTTACTTAACTACCCAGGTCCTACCTCCTATCTTGCCAGATTCCATTTGTCTTATCAGCTACCCTTTATTTGTGTCGGCTAGTTCCAGTTGATCCATCTCTGCCATGGGTGAAGAATCCACAAGCTTTCCTCCAGAGACCGTTTTGCTCTGCACCTCTCTGTGGTTCACATCTGGAATTCAAGGAGACACTAAAGAGATGACAATAAGATCTGGAGGAGGTACTGTCCCTACCTCGTGCAGTGCCTAGCCAAAGGTGCTTCTCTTAGTGAGTCTTCCAATACCTTTCTTGGTAACTGGGGGCAGGGGGTGGGTGGAAGGGGTGCAGGAAGCTTTCTATCTTTAATACAGGGTTCTCCTCTTTAAGTTTGTCTATCATGACTAGTATGGACTCTCCCTTCTAGATTATCTATCATGCCTGGTAGTCTTATTTGATCTTATTCTAGTTATTTTGTGACTCAGAAAGTGAGGATGGTGGAGGGGAAGATGTATCGGGCCGGAGTGAATACCCGAAGTTTTGACTCAATGTGTTCATTCCCAGAGAACACTCAGTTGACTAGCGTATTCTGTTCTCTGTCCACCTGTGGGTTGGCAGTTTTAAGTTGTTCTACTGGCTCAGACTTTATGAAATGGTCCCTTTTCATCTAAAACAAACCAACAAACCAACAAACAAACAAGCCAACCAATACTGCCGCTTCAGAGCAGTCTTCCTAACTAGCACTGCACTTGCCCATTCTCAAGTGTTACATTGTTACAACTGTTGTCTTTTATAAAAAGAAGGAAAGAGAAGCCTGGGATATGTTTGGTGGAGGCACGGTATGGTATGGGGAAAGGGGGTGTGTGACTCTTTGGGCCTATGCTAAGGCATCCCTTCCCCCTGAGGTACCAGCCACATGGAATAGAGTTTATTTAGGGTATGGGGAGAGGAGTTGAGGGAGTAGAGACAGAGAAAGGCAGAGGGGGAAGAGGGTAAGGGGCAAGAGCAAGAGGAGAAGAGAAGAGAGCAAGAGAGTGGGGGGGGGGAGGGATAAGCAGCCCCTTTTATAGTGAGTCAGGCACACCTGGCTGTTGCCAGGTAACCATGAGGTGGAACCTAAACTGAATGCCAACAAGAACTTCTTTAGACTGTTGGCGAGAAGAGCGAGAGTTTGTCGCGGACAAAGATTAATAGATAAATGCCATAAACTTCCTGCTTAGGAAGTAACTACAACAGGAGTGACATAAATTTTAGCATGGAAACATTTTGTTTTGGTTGTTCTTTGGCTTGTAATTTATGGATAATATTTATCAACTGTAATTATTTTGGAACATATTTTGAAACACACTTTTTTTGTCTTTAAACATAATTTATTTCTTTGCTGCTGCTGCTGCTGCTGGTGTGTGTGTGTGTGTGTGTGTGTGTGTGTGTGTGTGTGTGTGTGTGTGCATGTGTGTGTATGCATATGCACATGATATGCTTCTGTGCCATGGTATATGTGTGGAGGTCAGAGGACAACTTTTGAGGGCTGGTTTTTAAATCTTTCTTCCATAGGTTCTAGGGATCAAATTCAGGTCATCGGGCTCACATGGCAAACAACTTTACCCATGGACCCATCTTGCCAGCTCTGTTTTTCTTTTATTAAAGAGAATAAAAGGGCTTTTCTATATTATGCCGAAACTAAGAATGACATAAGAAGTTGGGAAATCTAATTATAGTTTTAAAATCTGTCAATTGTAGAGTATTCTGTTCAATGAATTCAGATGTAATGTCTCAGCACCCAGTTGTCTGTTTCCTGTTACTATTGTTATCAGGCGGGGGTGGGGGGTGGGGGGAGGGGGGCTGGGGACACAGCTCAATGGCAGTGCACCTGCTGAACTGCTTAGCATGCAAGAAGCCACAGGGAAGTGCTGTACCAAAGGAGAAGACAATGACACCCCCCACCCAACAACACAAGCCAAAACAAAATACCATTGTTCCCAGGTGGCCAAGTCCACAGAAACTCTGGTTTGTGGGATGCAGGTGTTCCCAGGAGGTTGTTAGGGAAACTGGGCAGTTAGTGAGCTTCTTTGGACCCAGCGTGCAAGAAAGAAGTGAGTATAATTTTTGTGTTGGGCAATTATTGGAGAAACATGTGTGTAAGTGTTGTGTGGCACTATTCCCGGGGAGGCATGAACAAATTTCTCCCCATCCTAGGATGAGGAACTAATGATAAAGTCTGGATGCTATCAAAGCCCAACTTGGTGCTCCAATTAGTTTTATAAGAACCGCTGCTGGGAGCGAGGATAGTAGTTTAGGAGATCTGGACACCTGCCTGATGTGCTGGCAGCTGGAAGGACTGGAGATTGTCTTCCACAGCTTGTTTGGCTACTCTGTCTTCTCAGCAGTCTTTACTGGTTATACAACCTTAAGGATGGGGGTGGGGGTTGTGCATCTGGTTGATTTTGGGTACTTCCTGAGACTCCTGAGTATTTATTTCCTAATCTCACTGAGTCTCCTTTAGAATATTCCAAGTCTTGCCAAAGCCTCCTTTAGTAATTTCTGGCTTATAGAGAGCATAGACGTTACTCTACAACAACGAGGAAGCTGGAGAGGGATTACAAAATGCAGACAGAACTTTAGACAACGTAACTTAGAAATGTAGACGGCAGATCAATTAGCACTTCTCCCAGAGCCTGAGATACTTGCAGTTGCTCTTGGGCTTGCTTACACCCTGTGTGAGATGTCCTTGGATGGATTCTGGAGATGTTCATGCAGCTTTCATGGTCACAAGACCCGTACCCACAAAGGAGAAGATAAGGAGGTTGAGCCTTTTCATCATACCTTGACACTGTGAAGGAGACTCTTTAAAGAAGAGAGGGAAGGGAAGGTGGATGGCAGCCACCCTCCTCAAAAAGGATGCCACCATTGGTCCCTTGCAGGGTATTGGCAGGACTATTAATCATTGCCACACTTCTCTGACCAGCTTGTGTTTGTGCAGCACAGAATTTAAACACATCCACATCCAGTGGTCCAGAAATTCACGTTTTAGAAACCAACCTGCACATTTTTATCTCATATTATGTTTGTAAGAAAGTTAATCTCAGAATTATTTAGATATAAGGACAATCATTTAGAGGTAATCTAATTAAAGAATTGATTCACTGGATTATGGTACATACAATATATCCATGAGCTGAATAGCTTGAAGAGGTACACATATTGGGTGGAAAAAGTCAGGTGACCAAACCTGGGTATATTTATGATCCTAACCTTTATCCCTAGGTACATACACAGAAAAAAATATTCAAAGGGTTTTAAGACGGCTGTGTCTACAGAATGCATGAAGGCTGATTCATGTCTTAACATTTTGCTTCTGTCTGTGCGTCTATGGTTAACATTTTTGTTCAGAAAACAAATAGTATCAAAACCCAAATTCAGTGGGCTCTAGTGAGCTAGGATTTAGTGGTAGCCTCTGTTCAAGAACATCTAATCATTTTAAATGGATGCTGCTATGCAGCTCTTCATTTGTGCAGTAGAAGAAATACCTCTTCAGCACCCTCCAGGCAGCATTTCATTTGTACATATTTTCTCAGACTAGATGGAGTCCTGCCCTGCTTTCCCTTTGATCTTGAGGCCACGGCATCCATCCACAGGTTTTTGTCTGGAACTGCAATCCTTTAGGATGTGGTGATGGTTCTACAGACACCTTCCCTCATTTTTGTTCCCTTTGGTATGTCTGCCATTATACAAGGACAGAGAAACTGAAATCATACAACCATTTAGTCAGCGTCCCCCAAGTGCAGGTGATGGGGCAGTGAGACTGCAAACTCAAGAAGATTAGATACTGAAGTCTGTGTGTGAATGGGGCCAGTGGGGACCAGTGCATTCACTTGCCTTCTGCTTGAAGGAGTAAGCCACAAACTCAGTTATCTCTCAGTATCTATGGGAACAGGCTCTGGCCTCCAGCTCAAAGGATACTCAAGTCCTATATTCAGACTGGCAGAGCATTTGCTTACAACAGGTACAGAGCCTCTCAAGTGCTTTATTCAACTCCACAGAGTTCATAATGCTTAAGTCAATGTAACTACTATGCAAATGGCTGTACTCAATTGTTTAGAGGACAGTGACACAGGGAAACACCTGCATGTTTAGGAAAGATGAAATTCTTCATTCATAGCTGGTGGGATACCTCTGAAACCTGTCTATAAATGGGGCTGACTATAAAGAAGTTTGTCTTCCTATGGAGCAAAATCTGGAGTCATTGTTTTTTCTCTGTAGTGGGAAAATAGGTAGATTTGTCAGAGCGAATGGGAACACAGTGGTAAGACCCTTAAAAGTTAGAAATACGTTAGGTCTCTACCATGCAGTGGGAAAAAGTTCTTGCAAAGCCTTTTCTCAAAGAGTCTGGAATTTATCAAATGTTGCTCACATTGCTATTTTGGATTAGTCAAAAATTTGTACTTATAATTTTTAAATATTTGTAATTTGCGTGTGATTGATCCATGGTGATTCTCTGGTAATGAGATTAAATCTTGATTTGGAGACCACACATTCTCCAATTATGCTTGTTAAGTTAAATTTCAAATTACTTTTGACGTTTGAAAGTTGACCACTAGATGGCACTTAAAATCCACGAGACTAAGGGAGACCCAGCTTGGGAGGCAAGAAGACCCAGGATGGGAATCCAACTTGGAGTCTCAGAACAGTATTATATTATATATTTGTAGAAAAAAACAAAACAAAACAAACCAAAAACAAAAACAAACCAAAAACAAGCAGTCTCAAGATTATTCCAAAATTATTGGAGGGCAGGATTCTTAAACTGGACCTATAAACGACAGGATGTTTGTCTTTAAATATAATTTTCCTTCATCTGAATTTCTATCGATATGCAGGATTTTGGTATTAAGACAACAGACTGCTGAGCTAATGAGGGTCTGGCAAATTGTGAAGTGCTGTGTGCTGTCTGAAAAGATTTGGAATGTGCACAGGGAATCAAAATGGGTTTCAGTCCCAGCTCAGTGTCTGCTTGGTTGGCTGGTGTTCTCTCTCTCTCTCTCTCTCTCTCTCTCTCTCTCTCTCTCTCTCTCTCTCTCCCTCCCTCCCTCCCTCCCTCCCTCCCTCCCTCCCTCATTTATTTGTTTTCTGTTTTCTTATATATCAGAGCAGCAAGTGTGGTGTAACAGTTGGTTTCAGGGCACAGGGAACCAATCTGCCTGGCTGTGGCTAATCTGGATGGAGTGACAGGTAAAGTCAGAGGCATGGAAAGGCTCATTCTTAGCCAGGCATTATGCAACAGCATTGTGGAAAAGCACAGCCAAGTAAACAACATCCAGACCTGCAGTGCTGCTTACCGGGCAGACTGTGCAGTCAGAACTAGGAGGGTAAAGGTGCTAGATGAACAGGCAAAAAAAGGGCTTTGGTCTAGCCTCCATAGCCAATCAGTTACCAGTAAGACCTTGGGCGAGTTAATACATCTTTGAGCATTTATTCTTATTTAAATATGGGCACTGGGGAAAAATTCCTGAACAAAACAGCAAAGGCTTGTGCTGTAAGATCAAGAATTGACAAATGGGACCTCATAAAGTTGCAAAGCTTCTGTAAGGCAAAAGATACTGTCAACAAGACAAAAGGGCCACCAACAGATTGGGAAAGGATATTTTCCAATCCTAAATCAGATAGGGGGCTGATATCCAATATATATAAAGAACTCAAGAAGGTGGACACCAGAAAATCAAATATCCCCATTAAAAAGTGGGGCACAGAGTTAAACAAAGAATTCTCAACTGAGGAATACCGAATGGCTGAGAAGCACATGAAAAAATGTTCAACATCTTTAATCATCAGGGAAATGCAAATCAAAACAACCCTGAGATTCCACCTCACACCAGTAAGAATGGCTAAGATCAAAAATTCAGGTGACAACAGATGCTGGCGTGGATGTGGAGAAAGGGGAACATTCCTCCATTGTTGGTGGGACTGCAAGCTTGTTCAACCACTCTGGAAATCAGTCTGGCAGTTCCTCAGAAAATTGGACATAGTACTACCGGAAGATCCTGCAATACCTCTACTGGGCATATATCCAGAAGATATTCCATCTGGTAATAAGGACACATGTTCCACTATGTTCATAGCATCCTTACTCATAATAGCCAGAAGCTAGAAAGAACCCAGATGTCCCTCAACAGAGGAATGGATAAAAAAATTTGGTATATTTACACAATGGAGTACTACTCAGCTATTAAAAATAATAAATATATGAAATTCCTAGGCAAATGGATGGATCTGGAGGCCATCATCCTGAGTGAGGTAACCCAATCACAAAAGAACTCACATAACATGTACTCACTGATATGTGGATATTAGCCCAGAAACCTAGACTACTCAAGATACAATTTACTAAACACATGAAACTCAGGAAGAAGGAAGATCAAAATGTGGACATGTCACCCCTTCCTAGAATTAAGAACAAAGCACACATTGAAGGAGTTACAGAGATCATGTGTGAAGCTGAATCCAAAGGATGGAACCAATTCCTGCGGCTGCCAGGGATCCATCCCACAATCAGTCACCAAACATAGACACTATAGCATATGCCAGCAAGATAGTACTGAAAGGGCCCCGATATAGCTGTCTTGTGGGAGACTATACCAGTGCCTGGCAAACCTGGAGGTGGATGCTCACAGTCAGCTATTAGATGGAACACAGGGTTCCCAAGGAAGGAGCTAGAGAAAGTACCCAAGGAGCTGAAGAGGTCTTCAACCCTATAGGTGGAAGAATAACATGAACTAACTAGTACCCCCTGAGCTCATGTCTCTAGCTGCATATATAGAAGAGGATGGCCTAGTTGGCCATCATTGGGAAGAGAGGCCCTTTGGTCATGCAGACTTTATGTGCCCCAGTACAGGGGAACGCCAGGGCCAAGATGTAGGAGTGGGTGGGTAGGGGAGCAGGGCCTGGAGGGGGCAGGGTATAGGGAAATTTCTGGATAACACTTGAAATGTAAATGAAGAAAATATCTAATAAAAGTTGGGAAAAAAAGAAGCTAGTTGATATGATATCTGAAACACTTGATGGAGTCATGTCAGGACATAATTTAAAATTTCTGGATTTTGATGTGGGTATAGATGAGACTTTGGCACCCTTCTTGCTTTCTACAGCAGGCAGTGGAGGGAGAGATACCTGGTTCAAATCTAGACAATCTCTTTAGCTCTCCCTCCCTTTTCCTTCCTTCTCTGCCTCCTTCTTCTCTCCACACCTTCACGTGTATCTGTGTGTGTGTGTGTGTGTGTGCAGGAGCACATAGAGGTATGTATGCATATGGAAGGAAGCGGCAGGTCAGCCCTGCCTGTCATTCTTCAGAAGTCATCCACCTTGCCTTTGAAGACTCCCTCTCACTGGCCTGGATCTCATTCTTAGGTTAGGCTGGCTGGTTTCTGAGCCGCAGGGATCCTCTTATCTCTGCCTCCTCTGCACTGAGGTTACAATCCTTCCAACCTTGTGGACTATGCCACCTTCATTTGGAAGCCAGGCACCCAGGCTCTCATATTTCCTCCTATACCCAGTGATTTCAGATCTGCATTTTTATAGAGATTCCCCAGGTGACTCATGTGCTCGCCATTATATGGCCCAGGCTGGACACAGAGAGCTAAACTCATTGCTACTGTTATTCCTTTTCCCCCACCCCCTTTCTTTCCTATATAAGGACATCACTCAACTGAGATATGAGACTTAGTCATTTTTATTTTTTTGAGACAGGGTTTATGAACCTCACAATACATTGCAGGGTGTCCTTGAACTCATGATCTTCATACCATGGCCTCACAAGTACAGAGACTGCATGTGCATGCAAGCCACTATGTCCAGCCTCCTAATATATATTTATTAAGGTCCCACTGTGCGTCTGTTTCTGCTTTCCTCTGGGCTGGGAGTTTATGTGTTTCTTTCCTCATTGCTGTGAGAAGACACAGGTGAGGGGGAAGGGTGTATTGCGGCTTAGTTTAGGGAAGGATATAGGTAGCCCCTTGTGGTGGAGAAAGCATGGAGACAGAAGGTCAAGGTGCCTGGCTGCCTAGAATCTGTGGTCCGTAGAAGTGGGGACAGGCTACACAGCCTCAAGGCCCTAGGGGACCACTTTCACCAACAAGGCTTTATTTTCTAAATCAGAACCATCAACTAGGGAACAAATATTAAAACACAGGAGCCCGTGAGGGACACTTCACATTCAAACTACAACAGGCAGGGCCAGACCCAGCCTCTCAGTCCATTGGGAAGAGAAAGGGATCAATTCTAGGTGATGTTGTTTCACTTTGTGTTTTTATCTTTTGTGACTTATTACATTTTGGGGTGTTGAGATCTGCAGTCTCCAGCAGCTATTGGCTGAATCTATTTTTTGAGCCTCTAATAACTGATGGTAGGGTTTCCTCACAGTTGTACCTCTTGAGCTGGAGCAGTCTCCATCATGAGAATTATCTCATGTTTTTAGGGCATCTAGAGGCAGCCCTGGGCTCTATCTATCACCTGTACACCAGTCTCTGCCACCTGTCAGCGACACCCTGAGTCTGATGATGGCTGGTATCTATACCAACATTACTTAGTGTCCCCAAAGCCACTATGGCCTTCAGTTGAATTATAGAAAAGAGGCCTGATATATCCAAATGAGGTTCACCCAGCAGCCCAGGGAAGGAGTTAAGGTCTTTCTCATTATCAACATTCTTTTCTGTACTGAGGGACTACATAGGGGTTTCAGAGCTGAAAATCTGCTCAGGATTAGTATGCACGTGCATGGGATTTACTCTTATGGACTGATGGAGAAGTCTCTCATATGTTTCTACATTTGAAACATTCTTCTAAGTAGAAATCCCCTTCTTTAAGGAGACAAGACCTAGGTCGAGAAGTATTAGGCAGTGTATGGTGGTGGTGCATGGGCTAGAGACTCCAAAACATCCACAGTTTACTGTAGATTCCAAATGGCCAGACACTTTTGTTTCTTTTGGAGCTAGTAGGATTTACATAGCGTGTCTCAAAGACTCCTTAGCCAACTTAGCCTCTTCCAGTTTCTCACAAAAGCTTGCAGGTGGCAAAGGACAGCCTTCTGAAGTGATGTTCAGTGCAGACAAATACCAGCACAGTGAAACAAGAACATTTTTCTTGGATGAAAGCCAGAGCAGAACCGAGTCATACAAATCCTCTGTGCTCCCAAGTCGTGCGTGGGGGGAGCGGTAACCTTTCCGCAGTTCTGTGTAAATTCCAGAAGGCTAGTCTATCTTGACGCCATTGCAGCTTGACCTCCATCCTGGAGGGATGAGAATTGACTCCCTGAAATCCCTCCTCAAACTGAAGATGTGCTCTCTTGGCTCATTTGTTTAACCCCAATGACATACGGTGGAAGTGTGGACTTTGCGATGCTGAAGGTGGGCTGAGGCAGCCAGGGAGATCTCCAGGTCCCACTCGCAGCTTCTCTTGGCTGGCAGCGTGAAGTGCATTATTGAAAAAAGGCTGGCAGCTCACAGCATTGTTTGGCTTTCTACCTTGGCAGCGGCAAGCAGCAAACTGTAGGGAAGTTTCCCCTTAATCTGTTGGCACGTCTACCTTACCGCAGTGCAAGATGCAGTTTGCGGCACACTGATCCCTAAGAAGTGAATAATTTACTTGAAGTAATTTCTCTGCTACCGTGGTTTCAGGCATATTGGCCAACCATGGAGAATATAGATATTCTGTTTTGACAGTCACCAGTAACCATTTTTCTCTTGGGGAATTAGCAGAAGGTACTTGGGGGGTACCCAGATGGAAGTTCTAGGTGTCAGTACAGGCCTAAGGCAAATGAATTAGTATCCTTTCTTGGCATCATTTAGTGGGTGTTCTAAGAGCCACAGCAGTGTAACTGGGAGCCTGTTAGACATGCAGAAACTCAGGTCACCTGAGATCTACCGAATCAGAGTCTGGGGCTCAACGAGATATTTAGGCCCTTAAAGTGACCCACATTCTTACACTTGAGAGACAAGCCTGTTAAAATTATCAGGCTTGTTTCAATTCACAGGCTACACTACTCATGATTACTACTAGCCAGTTGTCATTGTTTTGGTAATCTTGAGGACAGGAGTCTTATGAGCCTCCTGATCTTCCTCCTCCCCCCACAAAGTAATGTTAAGAGAGTTGATCTGATGAGATTCTTCTGTGAGTAATCACAGCTGCTCTACTGCAGAGTAATGGTGGCCATTTCTAACCAGCGTCAACTCTATGTGACACTTCCTAACTCGGTGGCTTCAAACGACTTCTAATTGTCCACCACAGTTCTGTGGTTTGACGAGGTTCAGCTGGATGGCCTTCTCTTAAGGTCTTGCCCAGGAGTGCTGTCAAATGTTTGAAGCTCCGGTCTTCTGATGGCCTGCATGCTGGACATCTGTGATGGCTCACTCACATGGTTGGCACTTAATGGCTAGCTCTTCTCTGATAGCTTAGCTCAGATCTCAGCAGCACTGCAGACTGTAAAACATAGTGAGGGCTGTGCCACAGGCTTTGGGCTCCTGTCAGTTGGCCAGTGAGTTTCTTTCAGAGGGATTATCAGGGGAGCAAGTACTCCAAGAGTCAGGAGTAGAAGCTACCAGGTTTCCTCTGTGGTAGAAGTCATTCTGTGTCACCTTTCTTCCCTTCACTGCTGAGAAGTCCCAAGGCACACTGAGACTCAACAAAGTGAAGAAGCAGTCTCTCCTGCAGAGGCTGGAACAAAGGTCTTGGGTGCACCATGCAAATACTCTACTCTGAGCAAGTTTCCTGGCTCAGCTTCGTCTCTTGATGGGAGAGAGAGGGAAGAGCGCATGGGATGGGATGCTAAGACAACTTTGAGAAACACTGTTTGATCTTGTATCCAGGAAATCAAGGACAGCTGAGGGGCAGGTTGCAGCTTCAGCAGGTTGAAGAGGCTGGGAACTTCCCCTTTTCCTGAGGAACATAGACTTTATTTTTTGGTGTGTTTGTGTCTGTGTGTGCTCATGAATGTGTGCATGTTCATGTGTATACGTTCATGTGTGAACGCATGTTCCTGTATATGTGTAAATGTGTGTGTGGCACATGTCCACACACAGAAAAAGAGTTCCTGGGAATCGAACTTAAATCCTGTTGTAAGGCAAGCACTCCTGATTAAGCCATCTTCCCAGAGCCCTGGACTGTAGATTTAAGGCCTCTCTACCACTGCTGGGGTGCTGGTACTGGAGGACTTTGCTGTGCAGGCGGCATGTTCCTTTCTTGCTTCTGGATGATAGGGAAACCAGGGCACAAAAGCGCAATGAGTGACTAGAGGGACTTTGATCAAGGCCAAGAGACTTGGTCATTTATAATGTTCCTGAAACCAAGCTCTAGGTCCAGTGAGGTTGGAAAACATAACTACAGAGCTCAGTACATATCAAGACAGTGAGAGCAGTATGGGCTGCACTACACAGGTCCTCTGAAAGCAGCAAGTGTTTTTAACTGTTCAGTCATCGAACCAAAGATTTTGGATAAAGAGTAAAGGAGGTTAGATATCACATGGAAATCTGGTATTTTTAATTCTTGATAATTAAATGTACTTATGAGCCATGATCTGATGTTTTGATATGTGTATACAAGGAGTGAAAGTATTTCCTTCCAACTTCTGGGCTTTTCTTTAGAAAGTGAATATTTATTTATTTAATTATTTATTTATTTATTTATATATTTATTTGTGTGTGTGAGTGTGTATCTGTGTGTGTGGTGTAGGTATGTGTGTAGGTATGGGTATGTGAGTGCAGGTGACTGCAGAAGCAAGAGGCATTAAATATCCTAGAGCTGAAGTTCTAGGCAGCTGTGAGCCACCCAACATGGTGCTGGGGACTGAGGGAACATCAGGAAGTGCTCTTCACCACTGAGCCATCTCTTTAGCCCTCAGCTGTTCTTAGGAACACCTTCTCTCCTCTTTCCTACTATACTACTCTCAAAGAAGTGTAATAGGGCATCTTTGATAGAAAGAATTCACAAAACTGAGCTTATTGTCCAACAAGCTTGGGTGGAAGAGAGAAGGACATGATCAAAAGCTCAACTGACGAGGACTTAAAAGATGAGAAATTTGGTTTCACTCTGTCACTAATTATTGGTGAAATCTAGGATAGGAATTTGACTTTATAGACCACTCTTTATTACTCTAATGCTTAGAGCTGGGCCTGACATGGGTGACAGAGCTCTGCTTTACCCTGCTGTGAGTGAGGCACTGTGTATAGCTACTGGAAAGCAAATAAACACTTCGTTTTCAAAGCCAGCATTATGCCATCTTGGTCTTTCTTGGGATATTTGGCAATCTGGTCCTAGAGTTGGTGGATGCTGCTCTGTGCCCCAAATGTATAAGAACCCATCGTTCATGTAATTCTGCCAAAATGGCTCTTAAGCAAATCCCAAGTCTACGTGCTCCTTAACAGAAACATACAGAATACCCTCTTGTTGTGTAAGGCCTCAGATATTCATCACAGAGACTCCTTTTCCATGCATTTCTTCTTTGCTTAGATTTGAGACCTATTTTGTCTGAGATACAGTGAGAGCATCTTTAACCCATGAAAAAACAACCACAGAAAAGGACTGAGAAGATAGGACCCCTGACCTCTTACTGTTAATATAGATATATAGTATGGACCTACTGAATAGAGTATTTTTGTTGACAAGTTTGGAGAAAAAAAGAGGATGATATGATACCATAGTGTATGATGTAACACCGTAGTAGGTACCGGAAAGTAAGAAGATAGTTATACACAGTGGCAGAAGCTTAGAACTACTTATTCTTTGAATTTTTCTTCTTAAACAAAGACTATTGCTCCCTAACAATCATTAAACCAGGTTGTCTTTGCATCGGAGTGGGGATGTTTAGAATCATTATTTGTTAAGCATTCTCACTGTTGTTGTTTGACCTGACCAGGTTGTCTTTGCATCGGGGTGGGGATGTTTAGAAAATCATTATTTGTTAAGCATTCTCACTGTTGTTGTTTGACCTGACCGTACTAGAGTCTTGCCAAAACCACTGTTTATACTTCTTTCTACTTCTCCTGCCCTTTGGATGAGAACAATGAATAAAACTGATTGTCATGTGACAGTAACGTACAAGGGTAGGATTTCAATGTCGCTCTAACTGCAACTCTCTGACTTTCTTTTGAAATCCCTAGTTCACCTCTGTGCTTTTATCTTTTAAGGATCATGTGGCTACTACTCTCACAGTCAAAATCTCTGTCACAAAACTCCACTTACATAGTAATCATATTTATGTTGGTCTCTATCTCACACACATATCTAGTTAACCACATCACTACTAAAATTACTCAGTAACTTAATTAGTAATGGAATCTTGTTAAGTTATAGCTCCAGATACGTAACTAAATAACGGAGGTATAAATATCAATTCAAGCCATTATGGGGACCAACAGAACCCATAAAAGCCAAGTGCATGGTTAATTTTGAGTTTGAAGGTCAAAGAACCAGGAACTCTATGAGAACAAGAGAAGATGAATATATGGAGAAAGCTTGCCCTTCTTCTGCTCCTTTATTATCTTCAGCAGACTGAATACTGCCCATTGGGTTGGAGGAGTTTTGTCTCCTTCACTTGATTCTTCAATTCAAATACCAATCTCTTCTGGAATCATCTTCATGGCGTGCCCAGGGCATTAGTTGCTTTTCTTTTTGCTTTGACCAAACACCCAACTTGAAGGAAGAGGGGATTATTTTGGCAAATAAAAATTATCATTGTTATTAGAAGTTATTGTTATTAGTGTTATCAGAAGGTTCAGTGCATCATGGAGGGAAAACTGAGGTCCTGCAGCTTGGTCCATGGCAAGGACACATGATGGCAGAAGCATATGATGGTACCTTGTTCAGCTGGTGAGAGAACAGGGAGCAGAGAAAGCCCCTAGTGATGTTCTTCTAGCAGTCAGACTCCATGTTTTAAAGGCTCCACAGGCTTCAAAATAATACAGCAAGAGGAGGACCAAGTATTCAAAGCCTGAGCTTATGGGGGGCACACATTTAGGATTTAAA
>LR749866.1:1441040-1447967 GCA_902729485.2 Mus minutoides
ATGAATTGTCAATGTCTGAAATGTATTAGGAGTAAGAAGCCCAGCAGAATCTGTAAAGGGTTGCATCAGTCATGTGGAGAAGGAGCTAGAGAGAGTCTCTGAATGCAGATAGGGGGCAATGAGATGGGAAGAGGCAAGGCAGGGAAGTGGCAGTGAAGAGCTGGGGGAGGGGAGGGAACAGGACTGGAGGGGAGGGGAGGGGAGGGGCAGGCGAGCCTGTGCAGCCTCAAAAAGCACCAACAGCCCAGTTACCAGACCATCACCAGTGGGGACAGGCACATAGCAGAGGGGGTGCAGAGGGAGTGGAGAGACAGAGGTAGTAGGGGCGCCAAAGGTTTTAACTAAGCCAACCTTCTCTGAAAAAGAAATGGTTGCCACTAGTATGTTAGATATTAATGGCAAAGCTCACTATCTCACTGCCTTGGGAATTTGGAAGATTGTTTGTTTGTTTGTTTGTTTGTTGCTGTTGTGCAGTGTTGGGATACATGGGGACATTTTTTGCTCACCTCTTATGTTCCACTACATCAGATCAAAGGACAATACCTGTTCCCCATGCCCTCCCTTTTCTTCTCCTTCTCCTCAGTCCATTTCCTTCCCCCTCCCCCTGACAGCCTTGCTTCCTTTTCCATGTCATTGATACATATCCCTTATGTATAGTTTACTTAAAATAATTTATATCACATCAGGATCCACATGTGTGATTGTTTGAATGAGAATGAACTCCACTGGCACATATGTTTGAGTGCATGGTCTCCAGGTGTGGTGGAACTGTTTGGGAAGGATAAGGAGGTGTGGCCTTGTTGGAGGAGGTATGCCATTGGGGTTGGGCTTCTTGGGGTTTCAATAGCACATGCTATTCCCAGTTAGCTCTCTTTGCCTCCTCCTTGAGGATGAGGATATAAGCTCTCAGTACTGCTCTAGCACCACGCTTTCTTGCCTGCTGCCGTACTCCCTGCCGTGATGGTCATGGACCCTCTCCTGAGACTACAAGCCCTCATAATCTCTCTCTTCTATGAGTTGCTTTTGTCATGGTGTCTTCACAATAATGAAAAAGTAACTAAGACAACATGTGAAAGAAAATATTTGATATTTGTCTTTCTTTGTGCACATATGTGAGTGTATTAATTCTGTGTGTTGTATAAGTATGTGCCCTGGGTGCTCATACCTGTGGGCAACATTAAGAAACGAGAAGAGGATGCTTAGTATCTTGCTCTGTCACTCTCCACCTTACTCCTCTCAGACAGGATCTTTTATTGAACCCAGAGCTAGGTGGGCAGCAATAAGCCCCAGCAATTCTCCTGTCTCTACCTTCCATCCATAGAGCTGGGGGTCCTGGTTGGCCTTTTGTCAACTTGACACAGACTAGAGTTATTTGAGAAGAGGGATCCTCAATTGGGAAAATGGCCCCTGTAGGTAGGCTAATGATTGATATTGATTGATTAATATTGGAAGGCCTATGGGGCTATGGGCAGTGATATACTGGGCATCTGGTTCTGAGTTATATAATAAAACAAGTTTAGTCAACTATGAGGAACAAGCTAGAAAGAAGCACTCCTCTATGGCTTCTGCCTCAGTTCTTGACTTTAGGTTTTTGCCTTGTGTTCCTGCTCTGATGTCTCTCAGTGACAAAGTGTGTGTGACCTGAGAGTTGTAAGCTGAAATAAACCTTTTCCTCTCCAAGTTGCTTTTAGTCATAATGTCTTATCATAGCAATAGAAACACAACTAGGATGTGGGGTTAAAGATACATGTGCATCCATGCCTAGATTTTTATGTGGATGCTGCGAATAGCAAATTTACACTCTCATGTTTGTGCAGAAACTGGTCCTACACACTGAGTCATCTACCTGGCCCTGATTTTTATCACTTAGACTGAAATTGTTTTGCTTAAGGTCTCACAGATTCCCTTTCTGGTCCTTTGACCTTGTATTAGTCTCACATGTGGTCATAAAATGGTCTCATCTTTATTTAGGGCCTCTATATTAGTGAGGAGATTAACAATAGCCACAATACCATTTATAGGTGCACTGATGCCGTCATTACAAGTACTTTCAGTTATATTTTATTTGAGCCTCTGAACAGTACCATGGGTAGATGTTATTAATGGAGTCACAAGGCCAGCAGGTAGAAATGTCACTTGTTAAGGTCAGGGATAGGGTACACAGCACTGGAAACCAATTAGAAAAGCAGATTCCTTGCAACTATAAATGTGGCTGAGATACTGAGTTTGTAGCTGCTTGTTGGACATTTTTGTGATGGAACCTGGACACCAATAGCTACTGACTAAAGGATGGGTTTTGGGGGTCAGAGATGTTATAAGTATGTACTGGGGTCAGAGATGTTATAAGTATGTACTGGAGTCCAACAAGACAATCAACATACATGGTTTGAAAATGAGTCCAAGGGAGTAGAAAGATTTACAGAGGCAGAGGTTGAGGGACACCAGACTGTGTGTCCACTGGACAAGATAAGACTACTGCATACGTGAGCAGCTGTGGCTGCCTGTGTAAGAACTGCATGAGACAAACCAGTCAATATTTTAGCATGGAGGGGTAAGGGATCCAGTGTCCTCACTTCTAGTTGAGGTACCTCTGACAGTTGATGACTGCTGGGGAAAAGAGAGTATTACTTAGAGGTTTAGTCCCTAATTGGTCAGCTGTCTTCCAACGGATGACCTTTCATCCATATGTGCATACACAGTACAAATTGGACTTGGTTGGTTACAAAAAAAAAGACATAAAGTTGGGAGAGGATTAGATCTGAGAGGAGTTAAGGGATGGAACAGCAGTGAATATGCTCAAAGTACATTGTATGCATGTATGAAATTCTCAAGGAATCAATGAATATACTATACTAAATAAGGAAATGAGTCATACCCCAGTTTAAAATGTTGTGGACAGTTCAATTCTGATGTAGTCATTAAATACTGAGTATCCAAATATTTGAAGGTAGTTTTTACAACCAATGATTTATATCCCTACATGCTATGGCTCATGTGAAAGCCAATTGGAAAGATAAACAAAACAGTTGTGTGTTTGAAAAGAAAACCACAGAAGTAGTGATGGCAGATCCCATTTCCATAGTTAAAGCTAATGGAGTTCTGACCTAATGAGGAGTAAGCATGGCTACAGATTATTTTACTGGGGCCAAGGCTGTGATGGGTGGCAGGATGATACTCCACTCATTGGGTCAAGTGATGTTCTAACGCAGGAGTCCAGAAATGGTAAATGATTAACATTCCTATCTTCCTGCCCATGCCATACACTGGCAATTTAGTACAAGGCTTTCTTGATAATTTTAGACCCTTTGGATATTTTTTCAAATGTCGTATATAAAGACACTTCAGATGCCTGATCTAGTTCAGCACTCCATCTCTTCAGATAAATATCTTGAGTCTCAAGGTCACACTATCATGTGAAGAAGAGGCAAGACTTGGGGCTGAGTCTTCTTTTCAATGAGTCATCACTGTAGTACAACATGGGAGTCAGGGTTGGAATAAATACACAGATTTCAGAATTTCACTCTAACACTCATTTTTGTGGGTATGTGTATGAGTTGAGTTTGGTCTATGTGAATGCATGTGTGCATATGTGTATTACATACAGTTGTGGTTTTTGAGTGATAAGTGTACACCTAGTCTTTATACATCATCATTATCTATCTACATGATAATGTAGCCTCAAGGTAGATAATTAAGACCAGACTTCTCTGTCCACATCTCCCTTCTCTCAGTTTCTAGGATCATGAGCATTTTTTCATAAAACGTGTCTCCTCCCATCTTCCTTTCCTCCCTCCTTCCTTTTCTTCCCCTTTCCTTCTCTTTCTTTCCCTCCCTTCCTTCCTTCCCACCCTTTTTCTTTTATGAGAAAGTATTGAGCCTGTTATGTAGCTGGGGATGACTTTGAACTTTGAACTTTGGGTTCTCCTGGCTTTCAGAAGACTTTTTAAGTCCTCTTGGCTCAGGGTTTTGCAAGCTGTTGTCTAAATGATCTGGCATGTGCTCACTGGTCCCACAACCAGTACTGCTGGCTATAAGTCCTCCCTTCCTTTGAAAGATGGACAATTCCTTTCAGATCAGTTCCTGCCTCACTAGTTTGTAACTCGGAACTCTCTTCCACATCACCCTTGTCCTCAGAACAAGGTTCATGCTGTTCCACATGCCCTGGTCTTATTTTCTCTTCACCTTCCCACATTAATCTGTGTTTTCTCTGCATGAGCTTGCTCTGACACCTGTAGCTCACCCGTGCCACACAGACTCCCACACTAACCATAGTCGCCATCCAATAACCCTTTTCTCCAATCTGTTTCTTTCCCATTTTGTTCTCTGCTGGCTTCCAAATATGTCGTATGTGACAACAGGACCATTCGTACCTGCCTTGACACCCAGAAATGCTCTCCATGGAGACAGCCTACATGAATTCCCTAGGTACCCTGGTTGTTCTTGCACAAGAAACTTCAGAGTCCTAGCCTACCTAGGGAAACAGGTGATTACAGGTAGAAAGTTTGAGACACTATGGAACAAGATGCTAAATGTCACATTTGTTATTTTCTGGAAAGTCCAGAGTCCAGAGGTTAGGTTGGAAAGGGACAGGATATACTGACAGTCCTGGGACAGGAGCTCTGGCAGCCTGAACTGTAGGCTTCATTGGAGTAACTCTCCTTCAGCGTCACTCCTTGGCAATCACTTAATCAATTATACACCATATGAATTCTCCAAATGATTTTCTGCAAATTGCTTCCTCCAGGTGTTCACAGCAGGGTCAGCGGCCACTGGTTGTTGGGAGTCTTTAGACTATGAGGTGAACAACTTAGGGAACAGATATTTCTCTGGTTGGCTGGGGCATCCTGGGAGAGCTTGGAGTAAGGCTATGTGCTCATTACTCTTCTGTTACTGTGGTAAAACATTTCAGTGAAAGCTGCTGAGGAAGGGAACATTTATGTTGGCTGGGTGTTCCAGAAGGACAGGGTCCATCACAGAAGGAAGGCCCGGTGGCAGGAGCATAGGCTGACCTAGTTAGAAAGCAGAGAGTTCATCCACACACGTGAAGCAGAGAGCATAGGAAGTGGGGTCAGGCTACAAATACCCAAATCCTACCTGTGGTAATGGACTTCCCTCACAAAGCTCCACCCATTTGAGGTTCTAGAACCCTCTCAAACAATGCCACCCACTAGGGACCTAGTGTTCAAATACCTGTCCTCAAGGCGACATTTTTGATTTATTTATTTATTTTAATCATTGGATTTACTTTTGACTACAGCTTCCTGGCATGTAATATGCACTCATTGAATTTATGCATGCAACTCTTTCTTTATTTCAAATGTGAAATGCTGGACTTGAGTACATAGTTCAGTTTGTTGTGTACTTGTATACCATGCATAAGGTCTTGGGTTCTATCTGTGCACTTGTTTACCATGTGTAAAGTCTTGAGTTCGATCCATGGCATTGCATAATTTAAGTGTGGTACAGCATGCAGTGACTGTAGCTGACAGGAGGCAAGGTGGAATGATCTGTCTATCAGACCATCCTTGGTTATATTGTAAGTTCAGTCTGGGTCTGTCTCCAGAAAACACAGTTCTTGACAGTGGAGATACAGAGGCCAAAGTCTTTGTCCTCATGAAATGTAAATTCCATAGTAAAAAAACAAATTGAGGGGTTTGGAATTTAGCTTTGTGGTAGAGCACTTGCCTAGTAAACTCAAGGCCCTGGGTTCAGTCCTTAGGAAAAAAAGCCAACATGCAAACCAGAAAGAAAGCAAGAAAGCAAGAAAGAGAAATAAACACATAGATACACTAGATTCTGGGTAGTGGGTTTCCTTGAGGAGGTGACAGTGGAGGGGACAATCAAGTACAACACAGGCCTATGACATAAACACTGTGGTAGGCTCCATTCCAGACCAACAGAAGCCAAGGGGTCTGGGGTCTGGTTAAGCTGGAGTCTACTGATCGTGGTAAGAATTTTGGATTTTGTGCCATGTAGGGCAGGAATCCACTGCAGTGAGTTGGTACAGGAATAATAAAGGATTATCCTGGTCCTGGCAGAGGGTGGGCTGTGGCGGGACCTGGGTGACAAAGGACACCTGAGTGTTGAACTGAATGTGGGTCAGAGGGTAGGAGTCATTCCTTTCATCCAGGTGCAACCACTGTTTTCTCTGACTTCCTGGGGGAGCTTGCATTGAAAGCAGTGCTCAGCCTCCTGGGATGCTCCTGTACAAAGCTCAGCTGCTCCCTGCCCCTGCACTGTATCCAAGCAAGGCAGCACTTGACAGGTGTTTACTTTGTCCCCAGACTTCCCTTGTCTCATGGTGGTGCTTGCTGACAGGCCACAATAGATGATTCATGCTTGGGTGAGTCCAAGTGCCAAGCATTTTTCATCTGTTTAAAATTAACACACACACACACACACACACACACACACACACACACACACGAGCACACACATACATATATGTATATACACACAATATAAGTAACATTATTATATAGATTGTATATATATATATATATATATATATATATATATATATATATATATATACACACACACACACACATATATATTGTGTGTGTATGTGTGCGCGCGAGCGCATGCATGTGTGAATCTGTGTATTATGTTATTTCCTGAGATGTTCTTCCTCTGGGAAGTGTCAGTTTGACAACCACAGCGCTTTTTCCCAGAACCAGAGGCTGGAGTGTTGTTAGGAAGACCCCCCCCCCCCCTTGGGGGCCGATTAAAATCTCTGCTCCTGTCACCTGCCTGAAACAGAAGCTCACTGCCTTCTGCCACCAGGCGAAACACTTCCAGCACACAGTGTGAGGCAGCGTGTTCCAACCTTTGGAATGGAATTTAGAGCTGTAATGTCTGCTGTAAGGTGTTTGGAATTTAGCCTGGTTGTCAAGTCAGATCTAATTGCAATCATGGAGATATTAT
>LR749862.1:0-111595 GCA_902729485.2 Mus minutoides
CGAGTTCAAATCCCAGCAACCAAATGGTGGCTCACAACCATCCGTAACAAAATCTGATGCCCTCTTCTGGAGTGTCTGAAGACAGCTACAGTGTACTTACATAAAATAAATAAATAAACCAAAATAATAATAATAATAATAAAAGACACTTTGTCTAAACAGTGTTCTGGACTTCCCACTGCTGTAAGGAGACCCCTGAGAGAAACAGCTGGGAGGAAGAAGGGTTTATTCTAGCTCAGAGTTTCAGTGGGTTCAGTTCCTGCTCAGCTGGACTCTGCTTTAGGCTCAAGGAAAGACAGATCATCATGGTGAACCGTGTGGCAGGACCTGTTCTTCTCATGACAGCCAGGGCACAGAGAAAAGCCACAGGAGGGAACCAAGGCATGACTCCAGGAAACTAAATTCTTGAACCAAGTTCTGCTTTCCATAGTTCTCTTACCTCCTGGTAGACTATTCAAATTTTATGTTCATCAGTGAGTGAAACCAAGGTATAGGGCAGAAGCCCCCAATTTCCTTGTCTCTAGGATACCCTCATAGTTACATCTAACTAACCAGACAAGATTTCCCACTGAACAGCAAGGAGGACTTTATTCAGAACTACCGTGAGAGTTATGGGGATTACCACAGGGGGACCTTTACTTGGGAGAGAGATTGGGCTCAAAGCCTATACTTTGAGTATGGAGAAGGTATCCAGGGAGCAGTGTCGGGGTCAGGGGATGGGAAACCACTAAAAACCATCAGGGCTAAGCAGAGCCAACAGGAATCTTATCAAAGACAAACTAGGGAGATGAGGCACCATTGAAAGATCATGGAGGGTATGAGCTGTTGAGAGCCAGGGATTCCTGGTGAAAAGAGTTGGCAATTGTCTTAGTCAGGGTTTCTATTTCTGCACAAACATCATGACCAAGAAGCAGTTGGGGAGGAAAAAGGGTTTATTCGGCTTACACTTCCACATTGCTGTTCATCACCAAGGAAGTCAGGACTGGAACTCTAGCAGGATCTGGTGCAGAAGCCATGGAGGGATGTTCTTTACTGGCTTGCTTCCCCTGGCTTGCTCAGCCTGCTCTCTTATAGAACCCAAGACTGCCAGCCCAGAGATGGTCCCACCCACAAGGGGTCTTTCCCCCTTGATCACTAATTGAGAAAATACCCCACAGCTAGATCTCATGGAGGTGCTTCCCCAACTGAAATTCCTTTCTCTGTGATAACCCCAGCTGTGTCAAGTTGACACAAAACTAGCCAGTACAGCAAGTAAGTCTCTTTGCTACATGGGATGTGACACAGATGGGCTTAGGAAAGGGCTCAGGAATCAGACTACAGTCTGGCCACACAGAAAATCTGTCATAGGCAGAGAGATCTAACATGAAACAAGGTCATCTAAGATTTTGGTCCCACTAAGAAATGCATTTCATGCTGGGCAGTGGTGGCACATGCCTTTAATCCCAGCATTTAGGAGGCAGAGGCAGGTGGATTTCTGAGTTTGAGGCCAGCTTGGTCTACAGAGTGAGTTCCAGGACAGCCAGGGCTACACAGAGAAATCCTGTCTTGGTGGAAAAAAAAAAAGAAAGAAATGCATTTCATATCACAGGTCAGTGGATTGCATCCCACCTGGACAGATGGACACACACGCACATGCACACATGCACACCACACAGACACACACTCCACACACACACCATACACATACCATACACACACACACACACACACACACACACACACACACCCCAAACACACACACACCCCATACACATACACACACTACAAGATTTGTGGGAACTTTTGTCTCAGAACTAATAGAAATAAAACCATGGCTGTGGAGATAACAAGCTCACTCAAAGTCTTTTTTTTTTTTTTTTTTTTTTTTTTTTGAGACAGGGTTTCTCTGTATAGCCCTGGCTGTCCTGGAACTCACTTTGTAGACCAGGCTGGCCTCGAACTCAGAAATCCCCCTGCCTCTGCCTCCCGAGTGCTGGGATTTCACTCAAAGTTTTTTTTTTTTTCTGTTGTTCTGGTCAACCCCACTCGCTCCACTCGACCCCGCTTGCTCTGGCCGGCTCCGCTCGCTCCTGATAGCCCCTCTCGCTCCGGTTGGTCTCTCCAGTCCAAGAATTCCTTTCTTACTATTCTTCATAAGTACGCTGTAGCTGACCTCAGACGCACCAGAGGAGGGCGTCAGATCTCATTACGGGTGGCTGTAAGCCACCATGTGGTTGCTGGGATTTGAACTCATCACCTTTGGAAGAGCAGTCGGGTGCTCCCACCCGCTGAGCCATCTCACCAGCCCTTCACTCAAAGTTTTAAAGGAGACATTTTCTCAAGACATGAAGAGGTGGGGCATGGGTAACAGCTAAGACAGAGATAGCAGTCTGCCACAAATCAGAAGAGGAATCAGGCCTTTTACCACATTGCTAGAGTGATCCATGAAACTTTCCAGTAGTCATGAGGGCAGCATTGTGCATGTGTATGTGTGTGAATGAGAGAATGTGTGCGTGTGTCTGTGTGTGTGCATGTCTGTGTGTGAGTGAGTGCACGCTACAGTGCATACATAGTGGTCAGAAGATAACCTTCCATTTCAGCCACTGCCTTCCACCTTGCACAGAGACAGTCTTCTTTATAGTCTTTCTGTGTATTCAAAGCGAGCTCATGCAGTGGGCTTCTTGGGGTTCTTCTGCCTCTGCTTCTATTTTTCCCCGCTGGGATTATAGGCACTCATGATGCATATCCAACAATTATGTGAGTTCTGGAGATTCAAACTCATATTTGTGTAACAAAGTGTTTTTACCCACGGAACCATCTTCCTAGCTCAAGGCTGTCCTTTATACAGAACTTTATAGAAATCTTCCCTTCATGGTTTAAAGAGCTATTTCTTGCTGCAAAGTACAAACCGGTAGTTCATTGTTGGGGACATTTTAATGTTACCCCATATCTGATGAGGGGTTTGTCCCTAGGATAAGAACAGGATAATAAAGGCACATTTCTGATGTTGACAGGGAGGGGAAAGGCATGTTTTTATTTCCCTGTGTGGTATGAGTTAAGGGTGTGGTAACCTATGTCTTGTCCCCATAAGGCTTCTTCGTGTGTTACATACTTTGCACATACTTATTCTCCGGCTTGTGCAATGCTATGCTTTCTGCTATATTCCCCCCTCCCCACTTTTGCTTGCCACTTTGCTGCAGATTATAACTGCTACTGAATATGTATACTATTATGCTTGCCAGAGTGATTCCACAGCCCTCTTGTGGGCCATCACTCAGACTGCTGGAAAGCAACCACTTGAATGTCGGTGACTGGGAGTAAATTGATGATTATTAGTTTCTAAACCTAAGGAGAATGAATGATAAATAATACATAATACTAGGGCCCAGCACAGCGTTAAGCACTTTTACATTCGCTGTTTGGGACTCACACATCCATGAGGGACTGTTACTATTTGCATTTTTCAGAGGATGCAGAGGAAGCTCCCAGACTTTATATGGTTCTGCTGAAGCTGGTGAGCGGCTAAGCTGGGACATCACACTGGCCATCATGGTCTGGTATTTGGATGCTTCTCTCCAAGGTCACCCACGCTTTCCCATTCAGTCATGCATTCAGAACCTTGAATTTAGTACACCTGAGATGCAGGTAACCAGATGAAGCTCCCATCCCTTCTTGGATGGCTGACAGAAGTGAGGAAGGAGAAACCATGGACCAGAGCATTGCAGCTCTTCCAGGTCCTGAGGAATCTCAGGGGCAGGTGAAGGTCACCAGAGGCTGCCCTGCACTTTCTGACAGGGCACTGAAGCCCCCACACCCACAGGGCAAGAGGCCAAGCTTGGCAGGAACCCATGCGCTCTGGGCAACTGAATCTATTCTCTTCTCCCAGGGTCTCTATAGAATTGTGAGGGGCTAAGTTGGCTGGACAAATATTTGCTATTGCTTTCTGGGAATTCGTGTGAGCTGCATTATGAGCTCCTGGTAAGAGAAGGGAACAGGTGCCCAGCTCCTGTCCACTAGCTTTTGGTATCAGCGAGTACTTGATACAAATTGTAGGCATCATTTGCACTCTTTCTTTTTCATTACCATCTCTCTGCTTTGGGCATTTCTCTGCTCATCCTTTTCTTGTATTTGCCCTTCCTTTCTTTCTTTCTTTCTTTCTTTCTTTCTTTCTTTCTTTCTTTCTTTCTTTCTTTTTTTGGTTTTTGAGACATGTTTTCTCTGTATAGCCTTGGCCATCCTGGAACTCACTGTGTAGACCAGGCTGGTCTTCAACTCAGAAATCCACCTGCCTCTGCCTACCAAGTGCTGGGATTAAAGGCGTGCACCACCACGGCCCGGCACCATTTGTTTCTTGCATTTGAGGTAATACTCATGAGATTTGATATCTTCCCAACGAATTAGGACCACAGGCATGTGGATGGACTGTGGAGAATACAGGGTGTCCACTGTATGTTTTATGACATACTTCATTGCCATGAACCAGTCTCATCTAATAAATAGACACTGAATGAGTGAATGACGAGACATGGGAACGATAGCCTAACCTGCCCCAGCACACATTCTTCTGGCTTCCTTCCTCTGGAAGCTTTGTGCATAGACTCTGTCCTCAAGTGTGTTTCTCTGTCTGCTTCCTTTGCAGCAGGCAGTTAACTCCCAGCCACAGCCACAGACTGGAACAGAGAGCAGACTTCAGGAGACTGCCTGGATTATTAACCAGGGCTGCAGCTGGGGGTGGGGGTGGGTCACAGACCCTTTCCCTTTTCCTGATCCCGCATTTCTGGGATTCCTCAGCCCTCTGGCTTCTAGGTAATGCTGTCTGGATAGAAAGCTTCAGCAGCAAGAAAGAGCCAGGTGGCTCCTCCCTGATTCCGTCCACTTCCTACCGTCTGTGACAGCAGATGTGACTCCTCTGAGGCTTCTGCTCATTCCCAGCAGCTTCAGCCTTCCTGCTGGCTGGCTGGTGGCCAGATTTAATAACTCAAGGACAGGGTATGAGTTAAATTGGAACTGCAGATAAACTAGCACATATATATATATATATATATATATATATATATATATATATATATATATACACATTAAAATTTGACCACGGTAAGACAACATAAACTTAATGTCAATCTTACCTACTAATTACTTTAAAAAAGAGAAATTTGTGGCATTTAATACATTCTGTCTTTTGTTTGTTTTTACCTCTGTGGTGCTGAGCCTTTTGCATGATAAATGAGCCGTTTCCTGCTGAGCTGAGTTGTTACCTGCCTGCTTTAGAGAGTGCTATGCATTTGTGATTCCTACAGTGCTAGCTCGCTGTACACTAGGCAGCAGCCTCCCTGGAGAGCCCCAGCTCTGTAGCTGTGGTAAAGAGGACGCCTTGTCTGTGGTTCCTCCCAGCAGAGGACACTTCGGTAAAACCTCTATGACCAAATTCCTTCCATCTTAGTCTGAATAAAGAGATCTGCGGCCAGGGGTTCAGCTCAGTGAGAAAGGGCTTGCTTATCACAGGCGTGGACCTGGGATCCATCCCCAGCCCCTTCCTGACCAAGGACAGGGCAAGAGTTAAATTGGAACTGCAGATAAGCTAGCACTCTTTTTTTTTAATACATTAAAATTTGATCGTGGTAAGACAACATAAACTTAATGTCAATCTTACCTACTAATTAAAAAAAGAGAAATTTGTGACTTCCCTTCTATAGTGACTTCCCTGGCTCGACCTTGGAATAAGGACTGATGTAGACAATGGAAAAAAAAAATCCTCCTCAGTTACCAAGAGACCAGAAATCAAAGCCCCAGGGTTGGCTTCCAATTCACTGGGCCCCTGCCCTGTAGTCAGCCCTTAATCCACCCTGTTCCAGAAAGCAAACCAGGTGTCTCTTTTATTCTCAGGTGTAGCCCCCCCACCCCCACCTTTGCCTCAGGATTGGTTCCACATGGCAGTCTGCCCCTCTGGTCATAGGTCCCCTCCCCTCACGCCACCCACCCCTCCCCTCCACCCACCTGCTTTCTCTCCTCACAGCTCCTCCTCTTGCAAAGCCCTTCCTGCAGCACGTCTGGCACGTCCCCTATGTCTGCTGGGGCTCTCCTGCCCCCTCCCTGCCCTCTTTCAGACTAGACAAAAGAAAGGGGTGGCTCACGCCCGCCGGCATTCAGTACTTTTATTAATGAATGTATGAACTAAAACAGCTGGCCCTGCAAACATTCCTGCTAAGCTGGGCCACCGTTAAGTTAAGATGAGGCGCGAGCTTAGCTTGTTGGGGTGGGGGGGGCAGGGGTGGTGTAGGAGCAAACTAACATTTTGCTTTGTCCTGATACCATGCTGGGGCACAGGATCATCTCTCATTCTAAACCAGCCAAGCCAGTAACAGTGGCTGTCATGAATCCTTAAGGTCGCTCCAGAGGTGAGCAGTACAGTTGGGCTGCTGAAATCCAGACCGAAGAGCTCTTTTAAAGAGAGGAAACTCACAATTCCATCCTGTCCATAGAACCTGAAGCTGGTCTTGTACATTAGGGCTCCACCAGTAAGTGCGGAAGAGGACCGACCCAAGGCTTTTATGCCCATTTGACACTCCTGTATCCCCCCAAATTGGGTGTTCTAGTCATTTGTTTTAGGACAGTATTTTACAAAAGCTCAGGCCCCTGATGAGTTAGAAGCAAGTTGGCCCTTTGCCAGAAGGCATTTTAAAAAGAAGTGGTTTAGAACCTATATCTGAAAAGAGAAAGGTCCTCTTTAAAATGGATGTCATTAAGCCAGGCAGTTGACGAATGCCTTTAATCCTAGCACTCAGGAGGCAGTTTTTGAGTTTGAGGCCAGCCTGGTCTACAGAGTTTCCTGACAGCCAAGAAACCCTGTCTGTGGGGGGAGGGGCATAGTTGTGGCTCCTGCATAACGGTATTATTAAACACTGGGGGCTGCCATGTCCTTGCGCTGGGCATGCAACATATAGGGCAGCAATTACCAATCATGGATACTTTTTTTTTTTTTTTTTTTTTTTTGGTTTTTCGAGACAGGGTTTCTCTGTATAGCCCTGGCTGTCCTGGAACTCACTTTGTAGACCAGGCTGGCCTCGAACTCAGAAATTTGCCTGCCTCTGCCTCCTGAGTGCTGGGATTAAAGGCGTACGCCACCACGCCCGGCCTCATGGATACTTCTTGATTCAAGTTGACTTTAGTCTAACCTCTAAACTACCGTTAGTATAACTTTTAGTCTTGACCTCTAAGGTCAGCTCAGCTCAACCCGCCATTGAGCACAGGCACAAGTCTCCTGCAGCAGGCAGATTACCTGTAGGCCAGGCACTTCTCCCTGATGTGCAGGGGCTCCTTGTAGCTCTCCAAGGATCTCTCTTGGTGGACCTTGCTAATCCTCACTTCATTTAGAAGAATATTTGAAGTCATAGCTTCTCTTCATAGTCTATGCTTGCTAGCACAACAACCGGTCTTCAAATTTCCTCCCTTGGGTATAGTGGAGTGTACTGAGTTAGACAGAATTGATGATGGGAGGCCATTGTCCTGACTTAGAGGCCACATCCAAACTAGAGAGGACTTGCTTTTTACTAGCTTCCAAGGAACCAAAACGAACCTTCAAATGAATTGTTTTCTCCAAAACTCAAAGGTTGGTAGCGGTCAATCAATCAAAATGGCATGGGCTAGCTGAGCATAAGGATGTTTTGCTTTGATCTTATGAAGTAACTTAGAGGTAGGGACAAGTATCTTACAGTATTTACCTAGCGCTCTCAATTCAGTTTCTATAATTCCTATGTATGTATGTGTGTGTGTGTGTATATATATATATATATATATATATATATATATATATATATATAAATGAAATAACAAACACAGAAGTAGGTTGGATGGCCTAGAACAGTAGTTTTGAACTTGTGAGCTGTGGCCCCTTGGAGGGTCGCATAGCAGATATCATACATATCATATATTTACATAACAATTCTTAACAGTAGCAAACAGCTCCATACAGTTATGAAATAGCAACAAAATAATTTTTACATCACCATGACATGAGAAACTGTATTAAAGGGTTGCAGAGTTAAGAAGGTTGAGAACCACTGGCCTAGAGAGACAATGGAGGTAGGGGTGGCACAGATGACTGAAGGCTAAGGCAGAGCTGTTTTATGGTAGGACATCATGGGACCACTCAGACACTAAAGATGCAGGACCATCCATATCTGGGTCAATGAGGTTCACCAAAATAGATAGATAGATAGATAGATGATAGATAGATAATAGATAGATAGATAGATAGACAGACAGACAGACAGACAGACAGACAGACAGACAGATAGATAGTTGTTATGGTGAAATCCCTCTTCCCTCTCTCCTGCATTTCTTGCCTAGGAATCCTAGAAGCCCTGCCTGTGCCTCCTTACCCAGCCATGGGCCGCTGACAACTTTATTTCCCAATCAGAGACAACTGGGGGCAGGGACCCTCAGTGAAGACGCTCGGGTTCCCATGTGATTTCGAAAGATGAATTAACACAAATAGCATTAGAACCAATCCACAACATTTGACTCCACAAAGTTGTTCTCTGAACTCCACATTCACGCTGTGGCACATGGACCCCGCCCCACACAAAGCATACTCACAATACAATGATAAATAAATAAATAAATAAATAAATAAATAAATAAATAAATAAATAGTTGAGTGGACATAGTAGGTGACCTTTTAGGTCACTGGGGTAAATGTTCTTAAAAGTACCTCTTTTTGGTTTCTGAACAGAAGGGGAGAGGTTTTGCTAGGCCACTGGTGTCCAGCTGATGGTCTCCCCACAGACCCAAAACAATGGGGCCAGTGGATCAAGGACTAGACTATGCAGAACTGTGAGTTCAAACAAGTAGTTTTACCTCATAAGTGAATTTTATCAGAAATTTGTTGGAGCGATAGAAGACTGAGAACACAAGTCCCTGGTAAAAAATATGGAGCTGTCCACATCTGAAGCAGCTTAGTCTCAGTTTTTTTTTTTGTTTTTTTTTTAAAGATTTATTTTATTTATTATATGTAAGTACACTATAGCTGTCTTCAGACACTCCAGAAGAGGGCGCCAGATCTCATTACGGATGGTTGTGAGCCACCATGTGGATGCTGGGATTTGAACTTATCACCTTCGGAAGAGCAGTCGGGTGCTCTTATCCGCTGAGCCATCTCACCAGCCCTTAGTCTCAGTTTTTGACTTGTGTCTTTGGGCCTTCATTTCTCTGTCCTCCACAGCTCAGCATGTCCAGTGTGCCTCTCCTAATTAGATGTCACTCTGTCCTTCTGTTGGATTCTACAGGTACTCGTCATTCTATGTTGGAGAGGAGTGCCTTCCCCTCTAAGCCACTTCGAAAGGAACTTTGCACAGTTATAGCTTATACTTTAAGTCACATCGTTTGCAATAAGCCCTCCCAATTGGGTGGGTATTTTTATGAGAAGTGAAAACAGGAAGTTTATTATTACTACTGTTGTTGTCATCATTGATGTTATTAAATATAGGGAGACTTTGCTGAGCTATTCTATCTATAGAGAAGAGTCACTAGGAAGGGCTGGGAGTGGGGACAGGAGTCCAGGCTGCCAGTTCCATTGGAAGGCCATAGTGACTTTCTGACTGGTATTTAGAGTGGCACTGAGAACATAGCCAAACAAAACAGGAGCTGGCTGGCCCAGCCCCTCACCATACACCATGCTCCACGCACAGCAAGTTGAATGAGTATCAGACCTTCTGTTAAAACACACCCACGCACCTCACTCTTTGGCCTGACAGGGACCAGATGGCAATGGATGGGGTCAGAGTCATAAGCAAACCCCAGTGTGTGACTTCGTCACACTGTGCTTATCTCTGCAAATATTGACTCCAGTGGATCAAACGAGGAGTAAGAAAAACAACAATATTTTCCCTTGAGAGAAGGTTCTGTTCCAGGCAGCTGGTACTGAGCTGGATGGCAGGTAGCGATGGAACCTACACCTAGGATATGAAGCCCTCTGCCCATGGGTGCAGCTTTGGCTTGGTGTACACCCTAGGATTTGTTAGTCAGAACAGGAACATGGTGCCTTGAAGTGATCTTAGAGGATGCCAGACAACTCATATTCTGGACCGTAGTTTTCAAAATCAGGTTGATTGCTCTAAGAGGCCAGTGTCCTGCATTAAAGGCCCATCATCAGATCTAACAGTGATGTCCCATTTGGACGAGACACTTCAAAATGTCTGACAAGAGTCTTCAGAGTTAGTCAGGTATTTTCTAGACAAGGAAACCGGAGCTCTAAGCAATTTGGTGACTTGAAAAAAAAAGTCATAATGTGATATTGTGAGTTACCTAAGATAGTTGGGGTTGGGACCCTCGGACCACTGCCTCTGAAGTGTGTTAGGCTTTTTCAAGTCATTGCAAGGTTGGAGTTCCTTTGTGTTACAACTCAAATGGCCCATGACACACTGAAAGTTCAAAGAGCAGGATTCTGGACAAAGGCTGAGGTCACTGACTGGGGTGGTTATTATTTTGTGAAAGGTATGGATGGAAATAATTATTGATTCTCCATTCTGGATCTTGGTCAGGAAGCACGGTTTGGAAAGTGTTGGCAAGGTTCCCAGTACCCTAGCCTTGTGCTGGGGGATGGGGGGGGTGAGGAATGAGGGGGTAATGTAGTAGATTTCCCTTCTGCCCACAATGACAGCTTTGCAGGAGTCGCCTAGCCAATGAAGACCATGACAATACAGCAGAGTTATGCTTCTCCTTTACCGATAACAAGAGCTAGAGCCCAGAAAGCCTTTAGTCATGAGCAGGGAAGAGAAGCTGGGAGGTAGTTGCGGAGGGGTGGGGAGGAAAATGAGTCATCAATGATTGTGGAAAGGCAGAAAATGGGAGAGAAACTAAGACAACCTCCTGTGAGTGAGCACAGTGCTCCAAAGACCAACAGAGTAAGCTGGGCCTGGCAGTGCAGCAGACTGTAATCTCAGTACTCAGGAGACCAAGTTGAGGATTGCTATGAGTTTAAGGCCAACCTGGACAATACCAAAAAACCCTGTCCCCCAAATACCAAACAAAATAAGATAAATATTAATAGTTTGGGCTGTGAGCTGGTGTAGAGAGAACAGTTTACATAGAGGAAAAGAAGATTCTATGGAGGTGATATCAGAGGGAACTCAAGGGTGAAGATGTCATACACCCAGAGACTATGGGTGAAAGAAGGCAGGTTGCCACATCTTGGTCTTTCTTAAGATATAAAAAAAAAAAAAAAATCAAACCGGAATTAACTTGAACATTTCCTCCCTGCTGGCTAGCTTCCACAGTGCCTGAGGTGCTATGTTGGATACTGGGGTTGGGTGGGTGGGGTGGGTGCAGAAAAGATTTCAATGTTATCCTTGTCACCAACTCTAAATGCTACAGTGTCAACCGCTAGGCAAGATGTGCCTTCCAGTGCAATAGTGGCATAAAGGCTTGGGTGTAACCAACAACTTCTGTATTAAATTGGAAGCCTGTACCACAGGAAGTAGTTCTGTGCCCGGTAATGTAACCCTGGTCAAGCTCATGACTCACAAGGTCACAGGGCCTTGGGAGAAGAAGCCTACTCCTGTTGCTCTACTCACTGATATATTGTTACAATGCCTGCTAAACATTTATGGCTATAGTCTATCCTCAATCTCTACCTAATCAGCAGTGATTACAGACTCATGAATGACAATGGTGCTGAGCATGGGTGTCTATTGAGGGCTCAGCCCTAAATCGGACAACTAAAATAACATCCATTCTACCAAGGCCCCAGGAACTTTACAGAGGGGGTGGGGGTGGGGTAGAGACAAGAAGAGCCAGAGGATAGGAAGGAGTGCCATGAAAGGTTGCTGTTGGGACATGACATAGTGATGGTAACCATGAACCCATTGTAGCTACGATTACCTGCACAAGACCAAGTCAGCTTCATCTATCCACATCCTAATAGACAGCACTAATGGAACTCAGTGTATTAACTGAAGAGAGCAGCAGACGCGAAGTGGGAGTAGAATACTTGGGAGTGATTGGAGGAGTGGAAGGGAGGTAGGAGGGTGCCTGGGAAAGTAGGAGGGAGTTATTGGGGTGCCTAGGAGGAGTGGGAGGAGAGAACTGGGGTTCTTGGGGAGGAGGAGGGAGGAATCAGAATGCATGTGATTTAAATGTCTTACTTAAGTGTATGAAATTGGCAAAGAATAAATAAAAGATGTTCTATTTAAAAAGAAGAAGGGCCAGGCGTGGTGGCGCACGCCTTTAACCCCAGCACTTGGGAGACAGAGGCAGGCTGATTTTTGAGTTCGAGGCCAGCCTGGTCTACAAAGTGAGTTCCAGGACAGCCAGGACTATACAGAGAAACCCTGCCTGTAGGGGGNAAGCTTGCAATTTCCCATTGCCAGGGCCTTGGAGATGCTTGGGCCGCTTCCCATTCTTTATTTGTTTAGCTTTGCCTTCTAGTGGCCTCAGAATGGGGTGGGGGGTAGAGGGTGGGGGGCGAGGTAGGGTGGGGGTGGGGGTGGGGTATAAGAAGGGATAACAGGGAGATGAGATAATTGTAGGGGCCTGAACAAGTTTGCTCAGACTGTATTGTGTGGCTGAACTCTTTGAGCAAGGCAGGAAGGAGAGACCCCAGAAACTGCCCCTCACCCCACTGAGAAGAAAGGGACAGAGAAAGAAAATAAACACAATGCTCAAAGCAAATGTGAAGACTGAAACCAAGGGTCTTTGGGAGTGAACAGCTTGAGACCTCAAGCGATGCTGTCTCTGGGTTAAGGGCCAAGGATTCCAGGAGCAGAGCGGAGGATGAGGGACCAGCAGACAGGTTTTGGATTAAGAAATCCATGGTTACAGGAGCTCCCCCACTGGAATAAGATTGGCTTTTGTTTGTATGGTCTGAAAGGTTTCTTTAGTGGTTGCAGAAAGAGTGTCCTCAAACAGATAGATATAGACTTGTTTCTTTAAAGAAAGGCTCCGTGATTGGATGATTGGAGAGCAGCAGACCCTGTTCCCACAGGCAGCTACCCTGCTGTCTTTCCCTATGGATGGTCCATCCTTCTACAGACCTGTCCTGGAAGCTGCTTCTCTCTGGCTCTGATCTTGCCATTTGCCTTGCCTTCTTTCTCTGCCAGATATTACAGAGAGTGTTTTTCTTGTGCTTCCATCCTGTGGTAGAGAAACACACAGGATCCTCCAGCGCCTGGCCAGTTCTCTGGTTTGGTTAAGATTATGCTGTTGTGAGCCTGGCATTGGTGGCGCACACATTTAATCCCAGCACTTGGGAGGCAGAGACAGGCGGATTTCTGAGTTCGAGGCCAGCCTGGTCTACAAAGTGAGCTCCAGGACAGTCAGGGCTACACAGAGAAACCCTGTGCTGTTGTGTTGTGATGATGGGGACTCAGAATACCTCACTGTGAGATTCTGGGAGGGATTAAGGACCAAGAGTGGGAACCCCCCCCCCCCCAGTAGAAGTAGTTATTGACTGACTGAATTGCCTTTCCCACTATAGTGATACTCTTTGTTGACATTTAGTCTAGGCATGGCCCCACAGTTACCTGGCAACAGCCAGGTGAGCCTGACTCACTATAAAAGGGGCTGCCTGGCCCCCTCCTCACTCTCTAGCTCTCTAGCCCTCTTCCCCCTCTCTCCCCACTCCCTCCTCCTCCTTCTCTTTCTCCCACCCCTCTCTCTCCTCCCTCCCACCCCACCCCCAGCCCTTCTCTCAACTCCCCTCCCCTGAGTAAACTCTGTTCTATACTATACTGTCATGTGGCTGGTACCTCAGAGGGGAAAGGGATACCTCAGCATGGGTCCACAGAGGCACCCCTTCCCCCACATCTTATCGCACCTCCACCAAACATATCTCTAATCTCTCCTATCTTTTTATAAAACATGACAGTCTTGATCGCCTGAGGGTAGGTTGAATGCCAGCTGGGAAAGATACTTCGGGCATAGCATGGTTCTCCTAGACACAGGATCCTTCGAAGTCAGCTCTCTAGAGCTGAGGCGTCCCTAGAGCAAGAGCAGGGGTCAGCACATTACAGTCCATGGGCCAATTCTGGCCTCCATCTGCTCTTGTCAATAGAATTTTATTGGCACGCAGCCATCCTCATTTGTCGGAGTATTGTACTTGGCTGCTTCTGCAGTGCAATGGCAGAGCTGAGTGGCTGCAACAGGGACCCCATGAAGTTCTGTGAAGCTTGAAATACTTCTCAGGGCCCTTCACAGAAAAAGTTTGCCAGCTCTTCACCTAGAGAGTTCTGGCTGAGGAATGTCTTGCTCAGACATGCTTCTCTTTAACGAAACGAGTGGGCCCTGTGGCCTCCAACGCCACAGAAAATTCCCATCTCTTTGATGGTAATAACCTTCCAAGTGGGGAGGAAAAACTAATTAGCTTCATGGGTAATACTCTACCTTAGACTTGAAGCTCGGCACTGATGTTTAACGGCTGTAAGTCCTGGAGCTGGGAGGGAGGAAGTGGTAGGCCTGAAGGGGGCCTGACTCAAGGTTCAGAGCAGCTGTCACTCCTGGCTTGTCAGGGTACAGACACAGACAGCAGAAGTTTGAGCAACAGACAGGACAGCTCTTCAGGACAAGACCTGGCCTGTGTACAAATATTCTTGACAGTTAGAAGGGCGTGGAAGCCCTACCATTGATGCTTTTTTTTGTTTGTTTGTTTGTTTTTCGAGACAGGGTTTCTCTGTATAGCCCTGACTGACCTGGAACTCACTTTGTAGACCAGGCTGGCCTTGAACTCAGAAATCCGCCTGCCTCTGCCTCCCGAGTGCTGGGATTAAAGGCTTGCGCCACCATTTTTAAAGACACCCTTGCAGTGTCTTCAGTACCACATGCTATTTCTTCACCTCCTTTTAATTTTTTAAAAAAAGATTTATTTATTTATTTATTGTATATGAGTACACTGTAGCTGTCATCAGACACACCAGAAGAGGGCATCAGATCCCATTACAGAGGGTTGTGAGCCACCATGTGGCTGCTGGGAATCAAACTCAGGACCTTTGGAAGAGCAGTCAGTATTCTCTCTCTCTCTCTCTCTCTCTCTCTCTCTCTCTCTCTCTCTTGGGGGGGGGTGGGGTTCCGGGACAGGGTTTCTCTGTATAGCCCTGGCTGTCCTGGAACTCACTCTGTAGACCAGGCTGGCCTCGAACTCAAAATTCTGCCTCCCAAGTGTTGGTATTAAAGGCGTGTGTCACCAGTGCTTGGTGCAGTCAGTGCTCTTAACCGCTGAGCCATCTCTCCAGCCCCTCTTCTCCTCCTTAACATGGACATCTCTTGTGACTGCAGTAGAATGCAGAGTGAGGCAGGGCAACCTCTGGAGTCGTCCATCTGGCCCCTTGTAGCACTTAACTTTCCACACAGTGCTGCTCAACACCCAGCCACCATGCTCTGAGAAGCCCACACCACATAGAGCAGCCACATGGGGGATCCATTGTTGACTGCCTGGCTCAACTCACAGCCAGAAGTCTGTATCAGCCAAGAGGGTGAGCTACTCTCGTAAGGGATGGCTCTGTGGGTCTCCCATGACTCTAGTCCTAGGCACTGTCTACTATAATGGTCTGACAACTACCTTGCTGGCCTTAATCAATCCAAGTCACAAAGGAACGGTGGTTGTTTAAAATGTAAACTTCGATACAGATCCATTGGGGAAATGCTTGTCTAGGATGAAGGAAGCTCTGAGTTCAGTCCTCAGCACACAAAAGGGAGGCATGGCAGTGATCTCGACACTCAGCAGGCAGAGGTAAGATGGTCAGAAGTTCAAGTTCAAGGTTGTTTTTGGCTATAGAGTGTGTTTGAGACTAGCCTGGTCTACCTATCGAGTTCTAGACCAGCCAGAGCTACATAGTAAGATCTTGCCTCAAGGAGGGAAACCGAGTTTGAGTTATATCCATTGATCCATCAGCCTAGTTTATCAACCAGTGAGATATAACCAGAACACAAGCAATGGTAGTGTTGCTGTGACCGGTGAATGAGTGACAGCGGTCATCTGGTCACTTCTGGGTGAGTCCCACTGCCCTTTGGAGGTTGTCCCTTCTGTGCTCTGGTATCTCCTTTTTTGGGAGAAAACCATCTTTAATTCCCTACCTACAAAATGTCAATCAAGAAGGAATCTTTTGCGCCGGGCATGGTGGCACATACCTTTAATCCCAGCACTTGGGAGGCAGAGGCAGGCAGATCTCTGAGTTCAAGGCCAGCCTGGTCTACAGAGTGAGTTTCAGGACAGCCAAGGCTACACAGAAAAACCCTGTCTCGAAAAACCAAAAAAAAAAAAAAAAAAAAAAAAAAGAAAGAAAGAAAAAACAAAAGAAAGAAACAAACAAAATAACAAACAGAAGGGATCTTTTCTGAGCCCTGTACATCTCAGTGTTTAAGAATCCTCATAGCTGCCTCCTGAGACTGCCGAGTGTCCTTGTTAAAGATAAGAAAAGTGCAGGCACAATGGAGTTAGAGAGGCTGTGTGAGCATTATCTAAGAAGCAAACAGCAAGATCGGTGTATAAACCAGTGGTTCTCAGCCCTCCTAATGCTGCAGTTTGTTAACACAGTTCCTCATGTTGGTGATCCTCCCAACCATAACATTATTTCTGTTGCTAACTTCATAAATGTACTTTTACTACTGTTAGGAGTTGTAATGTAAGCACTTGATATTCGAGATATCTAACACATGATTAACCCCCCCACCCAAAGCTGCAGCCACCCACAGGTTGAGAAACACTGCTATAAACTAAGCCCTCTGATGTGTATGGGTTTTATTGACATGGACAGCTCCTGCCTCTCAGCTTACCTCATCACCAGCTGCCAGGAGCATCCCATCCCCAGTCACTACACGCTGCACTCTCTCTGTCTTGTTCCTTCTTTATGTTTCCTGGTCTCTCTGTCTGTCTCTATCTCTTCACGTCCTAAGACAGCCTTTCACTTTCCCCTTCTCCCAACAAACTCCCTGCATTAGATGTGTTGCGTGGCATGCACATCTTAGCAGCACAGCTTGGTCCCCAACCTGCCAAAGGTACTAGTTCCTTTCTCCACTTTATTCTAACAACTAGTAGCATCATACTTCAGAATATAAGGCCTAAGTAATTTATAGACTTTCAGTGTTTAGGTATGGTTTTTAATTTTGAAAGATTTACTTACTTGTATGGGTTTTGTGTGCCTGTGTGTGTGTGTCTGCATGTTTGTATAACATATATACAAAGGCCAGAAGACAGTAAGTGTCTGATTACTTGGAACTGACATTTTAGAAGGGTGTGAAATTCTATGTGGGTCATGAAAACCAAACCTAGATCCTTTGCAAGAGCAGCAAGTGTTCTTAACTGTATTTAGTTTTCAAATTCCTAAAGTACTAAGAATTCATAACAACCCTATAAGGCTGTATATTTCCATTCTCTAGATGGGGAAACTGAGGCACATTGAGATTAAGCAACTTGTCCAAAGTTCACACAGCTAAGAATTTGTTGCATCAATCAAGACAGACTGGTCTACAGTACAAAAGCAAATATCATTTCTAAATCTCAGTGACTTACAGTACCACACACTTTTATTTCATACTTATTATTTGAACAAGGCAATGGCAAGAAGGTCGGGTCTTTTTTTCATGCAGTTCCTGAGAGTCCAGGCTGATGGAAGATACCTATTGCAGCTTCACCATTTAGCCTTAGAATATCACATCTGAGGTCAGAGCCTTGAGGTCATGTAGGGTATGACTTCAGAATCTGTGTCCTTCATCCCACCAGCTGCTTCTGTAATTATCCTTTCCTTTTTCTGGTACCTGAAAACATCTAGAGCAATCTTCCCTTTCTTCAGAAGGATTCTGGTGAACTCTTTCTGCTGGAGTGCCACAGATGCCCATGGCCACACACCCTAATTATTGTTGCTTCTATTCACCAGGAGTGGACATGTCAGATTCTGATGTGCTTATTGGGAGACCACAGGCAGGTCACTGACCCTCCCTGAGCCTTCTCTGACACTTAGGAGGAGATGTGCTTGGAAAAGTGTCTACCTAGCTGTGGTATCATTAGTCTTATCCACCCCACTCTCAGCCCTGCACGTCATCATTACTCTGGGGTACAGACCAGGCAGGTTTTCAATTTAGGGTGGACAGAAGGCTTTACAGGCCCAGCTTCCTTGTATAGGAGCACGATACACTGTCTGATTTCTAGTCATCTTTTACACATTTCCTAGAATTTCTATGCCTCTGTTCATCCCGTTCCTGTCTCCCAACACACTGGAGGACAATGTCTACCTTCTTACTAGCCAATGCCTTTAACTCCTGCTGCCCTTGCAAACCTCTTCCCAGCTTCATGAGAGAGAGTGATGGTAGCCTTTTTAAAAATCTCACTCTGGGGAGCTGCCAATCTCATGCTCCACTCTTGCACGTGTGGGAAGGTCTTTGGTCTTTCCTTACATGCATAAGGCAATAAGAGTTACAGTTGTCTTCAGCTAGAGCACTAGTTTCTCAACCTGTGGGTCTTGACCCCCTGGAGGGGTCACATACCAGATATTTAGATATTATAATTCATAACAGTAGAAAAACCTACAGTTATGAAGTAGCAACAGAGATAATTTTATGTTTGGGAGGTCACCCTCAATGTAAAGAACTGTATTAAAGGATCGCAGCATTGGGAAGGCTGAGAACCACTGAGTTAGAGGTTACATGCTTGCTTTATCTTGTTGGTTTCATGTACTCTTTGCAGTACTCCTTGGAAACAAATTGTAGAATCATTACCCTGATTACAGAGAAGGAAACAGGGGCTCAAGGTTTAATATGAAAGACCTGAAGCCCCTTCTCCTAACTATGGGAGTTTGGGCCAACACTTGACCCTACACAGTACAACTTCAAAACCTAGGGTTCACACCCCCTCTCCCTCTTTTCCTCTTCATCTTTCTAGCCGGTCCTTTTAGGAACATCCACCTCAATCCCGGAGCTCCTAGAAGCCACACCAGAATCTGTTGTAGCATCTGGGAAGATCTTCTAAGAATGAAGAGGAGGATCCCCAGATCAAGTGGTTGGTCACAGGCGGTTGTAAACTTCACAGCATGGTGCTAGGAACTGAACTCTGGCCCTCTGCAAAAGCTGCAAGTGCTCTTAACTGCTGAGTCATGTCTCCAGTCTGCCACTGTTCTTTGTAGTAATAAAGTGGAAACTAGCTACATACTCATCAATGGCAGAATGGGTAAGTAAATTTTGGTGTTAGTAAAACCATGAAACACTGCCCACTGATGAGAAAGAATGGCATATAACAATATGCTAGAATATGGGTTAACCTCACACATAATACTAAACAAAGACCAAAAAAATCTAAAGACAGAAATACAGCACACTGAATGTTTTCTTTCTTCTTTCTTTTTTTTTTAAAATTTATTTATTATATAGAAGTACACTGTAGCTGTCTTCAGACACTCCAGAAGAGGGCGCCAGATCTCGTTACGGATGGTTGTGAGCCACCATGTGGTTGCTGGGATTTGAACTCAGCACCTTCAGAAGAGCAGTCGGGTGCTCTTACCCGCGGAGCCATCTCACCAGCCCAGAAGTTGTTTTCTTTTTCTTTTTCTTTTTTTTTGGGGGGGGGGGTGTTGAGACAGGGTTTCTCTGTATAGCCCTGGCTGTCCTAGCACTCACTTTGTAGACCAGGCTGGCCTCGAACTCAGAAATCTGCCTGCCTCTGCCTCCTGAGTGCTGGGATTAAAGGTGTGTGCCACCACGTCTGGCGAATGTTTTCACATACAAAGAAGTAAAAAGCAGAAGAGTCCAAAATGCATCAAAGTGCAGGTAATGTTTATTCTGGTGGGTAGCAGAGGTACAAACTGCAGAGAGCAAGAAGGATGGTTTCTTAATATTGCCTTTCTTGATATGATGCTTGTTAGATAGCTAGCACTTTACAGCTATGTTTATGATACGTGTTCTTGGCTTGCATATTATATTCCAATAAAATATCTAGAAATATTATTTCCTACCTTCCTGATTACTTGGTGAAAATAAAATCTCAGTGTGGGTCTGGCTGGCCCTTAGCACATCACATACTGGCTCACACAAAGGAGCATGTTCCAGGGTTGGAGGCTTCAGCAAGCAACAGTATCCAGCCAGGATTGTTTTTATTGTGTTTATTTTTATGGTTGCCATCTGTATATGGCTATCCTTATTGGGTTTCCATTTATGGTAATGGTATAGAGTTTCCCCATTTTAAATAGCCTCAACTTAAGAAAAAGCAAATTAAGTTACATTAAAAATTATGTAAGTAATAGTACAGATGGTACTTAGTCACGGTACACCATGAGAGGGTGGAGTTTGTACAACATTGTTTGATGGAAAGAAAGCAGGGATTAGCAGGGAGAAAGCCAGTCTTGACTTGTTTCTATCTCTTAGCCAGTCCACACTGCCCGACAAAGCTGAAGAACTTTTGCGAGAAACTCAAAGTGAGAACTATTCAGGAACAATGATGAAAGCAAGAGTCCAGGAGTCTCTAGACTTTAGTCTCACTCAATAAATATGATTATCGAGTCTGCGTGTTCCAGGCACTGGTGTAGGCCCTGGGCCTCGGGCAATGTGATCAGGACCCACAAGAGTTAGTAAGTTGGTTCGAGGCCCTGGTCAAGCCTCTCTCCTTCCCTAGATTTCAGTGGTTTCAAACATACCTCAACTCAAACACAGGAGTGATAAACATTTGAAGGCATGGTACTACAGTTCTAGTTCAGAGAGCTGAATCAGTCTTCAGGGGAAGCAGAAAAGTGTGTGCTCACATGGATGTCTGAATCACAAGAGAACAGAGGCTGCATTCCCAAGTCTGCCTGTGACCAGCCCATGACGGTGACTCTGACTGCAGAAGATAAAGTCAAGAATCTGTGTGCTCAGTGCACACAGAGCACATGGGTCTTTAGCTGCCTTCCTGCCTTAGCTTCCACATGTCAGCAGACAGAGGGTGAGCATCACCGAAGTTCACATTCCTAAATAGCATGTTAAGATGTGCAGAATAAGTCATGTTCCTCGGCCCTGGCTCCTTCTTCCCCTTCCCTTCCCTTCTCTTTCCCGTCCCTTTTGCCCTCCCCTCCTTCCTTTCCTCCTTCCTTCCTTCCTTCCTTCCTTCCTTCCTTCCTTCCTCCTTTCCTTTCCTTTTTCTTTTGGACTGGATCTCGTTAGGTAGCTCAGGCTGACCTTGAACTTGGGATCTTCCTGCTTCAGCTTCCAAGGGTCCTGAAATCACAAGGTTGGACCAGAATGCCCCATGTCCTGCTTCCACAGTGGCTACTGACTCCTTAAACAAAACAAAACAAAACCCCAAAAGCCAAAACCTATGTGAATTCTGCTTCACTAATATCCTTTGTGTTTTATAGAAGGTGTCTGCATCAGACGCCTGTGTCCGCAGGCTTTTCTTGAGTAGGACTTGGAGGTTATTTGGCTAGGGAAGGACTGAGATAAGATTACTCTTGGGGTGTGGGTATCTGGGGTTGCGCAGGGTAAAGCTGGCTAATAACTGGGGATAAGTGGAAAGGAATCAGCACTGATTCGACTCACCAGAAAGAGAAATTCTAGAAATTCACAGTGATTCATGCCTGTGATCTCAGCACTCTAAACACCAAGGCAGGAGGATTGTGAGTCCAAGGTCATCTCGGGATATTCATGGATACTCTTGCCTTTACAATTTTCATACTTATTACTGATTAAATGACACTATTTTGAATAAACAGAACTCAAAACAGATTCCACTAACTTCTCTCTCTCTCTCTCTCTCTCTCTCTCTCTCTCTCTCTCTCTCTCTTTTGACAAGGTTTCTCTGTGCAACCTTGGCTGTCATGGATCTTGCTCCACAGAGCAGGCTGGTTCAAACCCAGGGCTTTGCCTGACTCTGCTGTCCAAGTGCTGGAATTAAAGGCTCGCCACCACACCAGACTCTTTAATGTGTTTTAATGTGGGTAATAGGAAATACAGCTAGCAGTGTGGCTCCCACTTGCAGTTTACAGTGGATGTTTATGGCACACCATGATGCCGGATGGTATCTCTACTGCAAAGGAGTCCTCAGTCGGTGAGGCCAATAGGAACATATTCCAGGGCAGATACAAGACACCAGGACACATGGAGATGTAAACTGGAGCCTCCTCCAGCCTTTGTTGGTTGCCGTTCTGTATAACTCCTGTAATTGTCAGAGGTCCATCCCTCTGCTCAAACACTGATGCGGTGTCCCTGACACGCCCCATTCAGGCCAAACCTCAGCACAACTAGCTGATTTCCCTGCCAGTTCCCCTATCTCCCCAGGGGTTTTGATCTCTGGCCAAAGTGACTTTCTAGTTTCTGTATCACTCTTCAATTTTTGCGTCCTCATTTCTGCTGGTCCTTTTATGTTGAGAGTGCACCATCGCTAACCCCCCATTTCCTTCTATGCAATTACCAAGCTTTAATCTCACACCTGTCCACCTTCTTTTCCATCCCGATAGTTGTTTTCCAGAGGTTCCTATGGAAGCCCAAACTCGACTTCATAACGCTTCCTCTCCTAGTTTCTTAAAATTAGAAATTTGTCTTCCAGGAGGCATAAAACTCAAACAGACATATGAACAAAAAGCGGCTGAACTGAGATAGGCCCTGAGCCCAGAAGTTAGAAAGGATGTCTTAGAGGATCTTGTGGGGGAAGGGAGACGCCTCGCTCATTGTTAAGGTCACAGCCACAGCAATAACTAAGGTCCTGTGCAGGCTGGAGTGATGGAGGTTGGGAGCAGCTAGGCTGGGTGACTCAATCGAACAAAGGAGGCAGCCACACTTTTCCATTTGTAAACCTGACCCAGCTCTAATCAGCCTAGCGCTAGGGCGTTTTCTAATACCTGGGGAGGGAGGTCTAATCTGACCTTTTTAAGACCCCCTTCAGTGGGTGTGTCTTTAGACGTCTTGGGGCGGGAGGCGGGGAGAGTGTGTGTTGAGGTGGGCAAATACCGCAGGGTTTGTGGATGGTGACCAGGGTCTCTAGGGGATTAGAGGACTTGTAGGGCAGAGTTTTGTGTGGCACCAGGAAATACACCAGGTTTCATCCCTTGTAGCCATGAGCTACATGGGAAACTGAAGTTGTTGCTAGGAGGTGCTGTTTGGGTCTGGTCTAGAAGGACTGAGCGTCCGCGGGACTCACTCAAGGTCATTGTTCCTAGCAACACAAGGGCTGTGGGGAGTCGGTGTGAGCTCCGAAGTCTTTAAGGTCAAGACTGCTTTTGTGTTCAGTTTTGTGTCAGTTCACAGCCGGCCACGTGGGAAGTGAGCAAACTATGTCCTTCCAAATCGAACTAAGCTAAAAGACAGCAGACAAAAGCACGGGCTCTTTCCCACTCCACGCCGATTCTACCCACACTTGCAAGTTATTCTTACTCTCCCGGAGCGGACGAACCCAGGCTGAAGGGAGTAAAGTCCTAACCAGGGAAGAACAGGGGGATCCGATTGATTCCCCGTAGGAACGTAGGGTGGGCGAGTGGGCGTGTGCGCAAGCACGTGCCCTCACGCAGGAGTGCCTTGGGGGGGGAAGGGAGTGGTCTCCAAAAGGGGGAGGGGAGAAGGCAGGGGGGCGGGGAGAAGCAGGCTTTTTAGGACCCGGCAGCGGCGGGGGAGGAGAAAGAAGGCGTCTCCCGCGTTCGCCAGGGCCGTGCCACCTGCCCGCTAGCTCGCCGCACTACCGTTGCCCACCAGCCAACATGCTGCCGAGATTGGGCGGCCTCGCGCTGCCGCTGCTCTTGCCGTCGTTGCTCTTGCTGTTGCTGCTGGGCGCGGGCGGCTGCGGCCCCGGGGTGCGCGCCGAGGTGCTGTTCCGCTGCCCACCCTGTACGCCCGAGCGTCTGGCCGCCTGCGGACCCCCACCCGACGCGCCCTGCGCCGAGCTAGTGCGAGAGCCGGGCTGCGGCTGCTGCTCCGTGTGCGCACGGCAGGAGGGCGAAGCATGCGGCGTCTACATCCCGCGCTGCGCCCAGACGCTACGCTGCTACCCCAACCCGGGCTCCGAGCTGCCCCTGAAGGCGCTTGTCACCGGTGCGGGTACCTGTGAAAAGAGACGCGTGGGCGCCACCCCACAGCAGGTTGCAGGTAATGCGGACTGTAAGCACTAGTTTTGGGCTTGGGAGAAACTCTCTCGTAGCTCAGCGGGGTCTCCTGGCTGGTGACTGACCCTCACGTGGGGAAGGAGAGTCCGACGGGACCCTGGGACTGTTGTAGAGGAGAAAGAGCCTAGACCTTGATCAGATCCAGGGAGACTCTTGAGAGCGGGAACCCGAAAGACAAACCCAGGAGGGAGGCTGGGGGTGGAGCAAGCGGGATTTGATGGGGTAAAGGAGGAGAGGAAAGACACCTTGTCACCAGGGTCTTCCTTAACGGGACTTAGCGGGCAGGAAAGTGGTCTGATCTAGAGGCTGAGGGGATGGAGGTGGGGGTGGGGTGGGGGGTTGAGGAGCCTGTAGGAACTTGAAACTCATTTGAAACAAAACTTGAGTCAGTGACCACCGGTCGAATGTTTCGCGGTGGGAGTGCTGCTGGCTGCCGCGCACAGGTGACACTGCAGACCTCGGGTGAGAAAAGATCGAATGGAGAAGCTCCTTCCTTCTGGCCTTAGGAGGTGAGGAGAAGGGTAAGGATGCACGTGGAGAATGAAGCGGGCTCCATCTGTGTAACTTAAGCCGGTTGGCCAGCTGCGTTCCGGCACCCTGGCTGTGCGTCTGGGCCTCTGGTCTGAATGCTGGAGCCGCTTGAAAGCCAGCTCTTATCGAGGGTGTGTGACACACCGTACCTCCTCCTAAATCTAGGGAACTTTTTCTGTCCCACGGCACGGGGAAGGTGGGGTTCTTTGTTAAGGAGCCCTTCTTTCTCAAAAAAAAAAAAAAGTTAAGGGACACAAGCTGACGGCGAGGAGCTCACTTTTTTTCTTCACGGTTTGGAGAAAGCTGCAATTGTCTTGGGGACAGCGCTGAATTTTGTCCCCTATTCGTTAATGTTTAAAAGGAGGCTTTTACCATGTTTCTCAGACTGGGGGTAGCCTGGAGACAGAGAGAGAGAGAGAGAGAGAGAGAGAGAGAGAGAGAGAGAGAGAGAGAGAGAGAGAAATATCTAACCCCGCTTTTCGATTTCTTTGTGCGCCCCTCTCTTTCCCTGGCTCAGCCATTGTCCCTGTCCCAATGGAGTCAGAGGTCAAGTCTGAAGTCCTGTAGTTCTTGACGCATTTTTGACCTTGACTACAGACCAAGGTGGGGCTTCCTCCGAGGGGAGTCCCAGGGTTTCTTTCTTCTCTCTCAGCCTTGGGATTAATCCTTGCCTCCTGTTTCTAAGTAATAATAAAGGAAAAGAAGTCCTCTTCTCATGCCCCTCCTCCCTATTACCTCTGGGGCCCCAGAGGAATTTTCTTCAGCAGGGCCTTGCAGAATCCTCCGGATATTGATCATTTTACTAAATCTTGGTGTACTTTCCTCTCTGGGTTTTAATTTTTTTTCCCTTCTCTCTGCCCTTCGTTGCTTTCATTCTAAGCCTGTGAAATTCAGCCTTTCTGCTTCCCAAAACTCTTAAATAGGTTGGAGTCTTCTGCAGGCAACAGATGTGACAGGTTCCCTGGGTCACTTTCCTTACTGGCTGCGGGGGATGGTGGTGGGGTGAGGGGGGTTGTCAGGGGAGCCAGGGGACAATGGGGTGAGTTCATGGGAAGAATGTCACTCTGGATTTTCTGCCTGGTTATGGGACTCCGAGCTGCTGGCTCATTCCAGTAGCCGCCTCAGCCTTCTCTGAAGGTCCAGATGCCTTCCACATTTTTCTCTTGTGTTCCTGTCTGGAAGCGGGGACATTAACCAAGGTAGGGTGTGGGGTGGGGGCGGGAGTGGAAGCTAAGAAGTGATCAGCTGTACAGAAGAGCTCTCAAAGGGGTGGTTTGGGAAGGAACCTGGTTTTGCAAGGTTGTCCAGATGAGAGGCAGCGATAGAGGCTTCTAGACTTCTTAGGGTTGGGACAGGGACTCTAGCTAGGGGCTGTACTGAAAAGGAGATATTATACATGGTCCAGACCTTAGCAATGAGGGAGGCCGCCCCCCACCGTCTTTGCCCATCTCCTGCCTTCTTTGAAAGCTGAACCCTCCTCCCCCAAGCAGCATTTCTCTCTGAGCAGGTTGCTTTTGAGAATTTTAAACATACCCTCTTATTTCCACGCAGCGCACCCCAGCAGTTCCGGCTTTGCTGTTAGCTCTTTTGTCTTTGTTCCCAGGGACTGTATTGCTGGCTTCCTGGGGATGGCAGGAAGGCAGGGGGTGGGGGGTGGGCACATCAGTGAGTAGAAGAAGTGGCTGGTGGTGATCCTACATCCCAAGGGGTGATGGGCTGGGCCTTTTGGTTCATAGAAACAGAAATCAGACTGGCAAGAGCTGGAAGAAAAATGAGAAAGGAACTCTGAGAACTGTCACAAGTCCATGCTTTGTAAGGATGTGGGAGTGGGCAGTCAGAATGGGCACAAGTACCTAAAAAAATTGGAGGCGGACAGGGGGTGGGGTGGTGGTGGTGTCAGGGAGTTTAGGGGAGGGTAGGTTTGGGCCAGGCCAAGCCCTTTCAGAATTCAGGCCAGGCTGGTTCCTCAGCATCTCCCTGGTCTCCTGCCTTCCATTCCCCTCTCTGTTTTATACAATGCAGGGGATTATGCAGAGGGGCAGGGCTGTCCAAGTGGCCTTCTGGCCCTTAGCACTTATAAAGGTGTTACAGAAATGTTCAAAGTCCCAGGCTGACAAGGGCTGGCGTGCTGATGGGTGTTGAGTGGGGAGACCGGGATCTAACGGCCCCAGGGAGGGGAGGGGGGGAAAGAGGCAGGTCCTGATTTACAGTGGTTCACTTCCGCTTCAAGATTAAGGGGGAGAAAGCAACGGGACTTCTGGCTCTGAGCGCTGCTTTGCATCTCGTCTTGCATAAATTTGCATACCGAGTTAAAAAAAAACGGTAAAATAGACTCTGGAATGAGTGGGACCCACTGTCTCAGCGGATTCTTAGCACCACCACATTCTTAGCACCACCAACTGGCCCTGAGTCTCTACAGTCCGGCTAAGTTGTCCTTCACTGAGGGCCATAGAAGGGTGAGGCTAGGTAGGGGCTACTGCTCCAGGACATCTGGGGGACTCCTGGAGTTGCTTGGCTTGTAAACTGAGTAGGGTGTGGCTCTGCGCCAAGGCTTTGGAGTCGGGGCAGCGGAGGGGACCCAGAAGGCAGATACTGCTTCCTTGGCCTGCCTTAGCCCAGGGGCTAGGATTGGAAGCAGCCTCAAGGTCAAGTCCTTGTTCCTGTTCTCTGTATTTTCTCATCTACACGTGTCAGAAAAGTTTCCCCGGCCAAGCTTCTTTTGTCTGGCAAAGATGACCCAGTTCCTTAAAAGATGGAAGGAAGCTTGAAAGAGCACCGATCCTGTGGGCTGACAGAGATGGCTAAGTGGGTAGTGAAGGTGTCTGCTGTGGCAACCTGAACTTGATTCCCTTAACCTGTGGAAAGGTGGAGGGAGAGGTTCTGCTCCATGAATTTGTCATTTGATCACACGTGTGCCCTGGCCTGTGGGCCCACCCTCCTATGCACAATAATAACAAACAATTATATATATATTTTTTAAAGAAAAACTTGGCTGGGCAATAGCCGCACATGCCTTTAATCCTAGCACTTGAGAGGCAGAGGCAGGTGGATCTCTGTGAGTTTTGAAGCCATCCTGGTCTACAGAATGAGTTCCAGGACAGCCAGGGCTACACAGTGGAACTCTGTCCTTCACAAGAAAACCAAAAAACCAACCAACCAACCAACCAACCAACCAACCAACCAACCAAAAAACTTGGGTAATAGTACTAAAGATGTTATAACTATAGAAAACTCTTCAACAAACCAGGGCTGAGGATGCTTTTCGAGAGCTGGGTGAAAGAACCCACGGCTGTGATTGCGAGAGGCTTCTCTATGAAGCAGCTCTTAGCCAGCGATTGAGCCAAAGGAAGGATGCTTGAATGGCCCTGTCAGTCCCCCTTAGCTCAGGTCTCACAGTGTTCAGGCAAACTAATTTTTGAGGGCGGGCAGGGCAACTCAGGGAAGCTGACCCTGAAAGTATTTTGGGGTCGATGACGACATAAAAGTACTTGCCATGGAAGTCTGGTCCCCCGAACCTACAGTGGCAAGAGAACCAATTCTTTCAAATTTCCCTCTAGAGGCAAGCAGTGGCATGTGCACACCACATTTATAAATCTTCCATCTCACCCCTCCCTCCCTCCCTCCCTCCCTCCCTCCCTTCCTCTCTCCCTCCCTCCTTCCCTCCCTCATGCCATTGTAGTAGTAATGGGCTCAGTGGTTAAGAGCACTGGTTGCCCTTCCAGAGAGAGGTCCAGAGTTCAATTCCTAGCAACCACATGGCAGCTCACAACCATCTATAATGGGATCTGATGACCTCGTCTGATATGCAGGCATAGATCAGGGAGAAAGAACACTCATACATGAGACACACAAATAAATCTTTAAAATAATAAATGCTTTGGATTGCTTGGAAGCAGGAGCCCACCCATCCATTCACCCAGTGTCAGACATCGAAGAGCTTACTCTGAGAGGCCTCACCATCTGAGCTTCTGGTTGGTTCCCAGCGTGGTCCTTCTCTGCTGTAAAATGTCAGACCAGTTGCTATTAGAGTTGATAGGAAGCTCTGAAAGCTCTTACTGCTAATGGGATGGAGAAGGGGATAGATAACTCACTCCTGGAAGATAGGCCTGGAGCTGCCAAAGGGATTGAAGGAGCACAGAAACCTGTAGTCTGTTTGCTTGGGTTTCATGATGCAGACCTCTACCACCTTGCCCTGTGCTTGCCTTCTCTAGCTCTTCTCTGCCTTTATCCTGTCCTTGAAGTCTCTCTAGCCCGCATTCCTACCCCCCAACCCCCTACATATGCTTGTCTCTTCCTGCACCTCTTCCACTACTGGCCTAGCTGTAATACTTGACAATGTGGTAAGTAGGTGGACAGTGTTCAGAAAAGTTGCCTGGGTAATCTGGTCCCTGTCCTCTTCAGCTCCAAACAGAGGGAAGCCTAGAAGGTGAGTGGAGGTTGGGGTGTGGAATTCAGTATGGGATGAAAAAGGCTTGTTGACTGCCCGGGAGGAGGAGAGGGACTGGGCTTTAGAGATGGAACTTCCCTGGACAAGGGACGTGGCACCATGAGGGGGCTAGCAATGCTGCTTTTGCTGAAATGGACAAAGAGGAGAGAGTTACATATGCTTCACTAGGGAGCCAGAGATCTGGCTGGCAGATGTTCCAGACCCTCTGCTTCTCTTTGTTATCTCTGGCCAGTGTCTTCCTGAGGTGGCAGATAGCCATCAGAAGATGGGCCAGCCCCTCTTGTAGCCTCATCCTGTTCTAGAACAACTGCTTCCTTTGGGTCCAGTTTTCCTCCATCCCCCTAGGTGAGAGATTTTTTTTTCCATCTTAGGTGTCTATGTGGGCTCCGTAGAGGCACTGTGTTAAGAGCTAAGGTTTTTGCTGGCTTCTAGCTGCTGAAGCCCTCTGCCTCTAGTCGTCATGAATGAAGTGTTGGTTTTTGAGCCCGTGAGGCAGAGGTTTTTGTTCTGGGATACCTGTTGTGTGTAGGTGATGCTTAGGTCATGGCACACCCTTGTCAGCTTTAGTGAGGAGAGGACACTCACAAGCATAAGGGGTCAGGATGTGATAAGTGGGAGATGAGAAGCCAGAGGGTCCCAGGATCCCTGGACAGAAAGAGGGAGTGGGTAGACAGCTGTGGGGGAAGTAGCCTGGCTTTTCTTTCAAACTAACCAGGTCCCAGTGCAGACAACCATGTCTTACAGCCTATGTGGTGACTGGGTTTGATGGTGCATAGATGGAATCTCAACACTTGGGAGACAGAGGCAGGGTGGATCCAGACTTAAAGCACAGACTGGCCTTCATTGTGGGTTCTAACACCATGATACTAAATCAAAACCATGAAACTAAACTTGTGGTGAACAGGAGCCTTTCTCAAAAAACAGGTTTGGTAAAGTAGGGATAATTTTTATTTCTTTCAGGGTATGTATATGTATTAGACTAGTGACTATGGGAACATGTGACCATGGGAACTTAAAGTTGTCAAACACATTAGCTGGCTTAACTTTTACAAGTGTCACTTTTGCTGTTTCCCGTTAATTGGCCCATTAAAATGAAGGCCATACTAGATAAGACAGGTAGACTGCTCATTTCTGTAGGACCCAATCCCACATGTCAACTGTATACCCAGATCAAAGAGGTTTGAACCACTTTGAACCTCAGTTTTCTTATGTGTGTCTAAATCAGAAATTGGTGGTACTCATTACTGTATGAGTCTGTCAAAGTAGATGATGTAGACAGACATAGTTCGTGCTTATGATCTTAGGGAAGCTGAAGTAGGAGGTTTGCCATGGATTTGAGGTCTCAAAATGAAACTTTTCATTACTTGAAATTCCTTGACAAAAGCAACAGAAGGAAGGCAGAGTTTATTTTGGCCCTCAGCACAAGGGTAAAGCCCATCATGGAGAAGTCCTGGCAGCAGGAGTAAACATAGCTACATTTAGAAAGCATAAAGGCATGGATGCTTTTCCTCTGCTCACTTTCTCCTGCCATGCAGTCAAGGATCCCAGCTTAGGGGATTGTGCCACCCACAGTGGACAGGTTTTTTTCTACTTTTTAAAAAAAGTATTCATTTATTTATTTATTTATTTATTTATTTATTTATGTGAGTACTTCTGTAGCTGTATTCATGTGGTTGTTGAAAGTTGAATTTTTTAGGACCTCTGTACTCGCTCAGGTCCAAAGATTTGTTATTATACATAAGTACACTGTAGCTGACTTCAAATGCACCAGAAGATGGTGTCAGATCTCATTATGGTTGGTTATGAGCCACCATGTGGTTGCTGGGATTTGAACTCCGGACCTTCAGAAGAGCTGTAGGTGCTGTTAACCGCTGAGCCATCTTGCCAGCTCGGTTCCCCCCCCCCCCCCATCTTAAGTTGTTTGAGATAGTCCCCTCAGGCATGCCTAGAAGCACTTCATCTTTCCTTTGATCCTAGAGCTCTTGAGTTGACAAATCAGATTAGCGACTACACAAAACAAGACAAAGAAGTCAACAACAACAACAACAAAGAAGTAGATAATAATGCTCAGTACTTGGTGAAGTGGTGATGTCACTTGATTTCTACTGCTTCACCTATAAAGGGAATAAGTCCATCTCTCTCTGATCTATATTCATTGGGCTTAGAGAGTCCTTTTGTGGAAGGGGTAATGAAACTTCACTTGAATGCAATATAAAACCCACTGAGAAGAAATGGTTGGCATTTCTTATGGGTGAGTTAGGTTTTTTGAGTGCTTTTGGGGGCCCATGTCCAACTTTCTGGGACTGACCGTTCCAGGGCTGCACTTCATTCACACATGATCAGTGTCCAGAGTTAAAACCAGAGGGACAGGGACGACCCTCGAACTTGGACTCTGAGGATCTTGTGACAGCTTTTATTTTATGTTCACTTAGCTAACAGCAAAGCGTTGAGTCCTGCCTTCACTTGGTCAGCCAACTAGGGGACCTGGGCTGCCTGCCTTCAGCCTGGAAGGCTGGAGAATCCCGGAGGTGTCCCTGGGGCAAGGTAGTTGTGGTGGGGTGCCCTTTCTCTGTATGGGCAGATTGAGGGGGAGAAGGGGCCACCCCCACCCCCTCCTTCTTAGCTCCCCAGCCCCTCCCGTTCTGTCCCTAAATAGTAAAGCCAAGGAAGATCTGGGCTGCCCCAGCTTGGGTGTCAGTCAGTCAGTACTCAGAGGGAGGCCTTGCTCAGAAAGCTGGCTTTCCGTGAGAGGAGTACTGTCCACTATCTGTCAGGAATTTCTCTCTTTTTTTTTTTTTTTTGCAGAGGGTAGACAGTTGGAAGCCTTGAAGCCCTTCTGGCTGTCTGCCCCACATCCCTTCCTGGCTGTTGGGAAGCAGGGCAGAAGTGAAGATTGGGGGGGAAAGAGGACAGGGGCTGGCAAACCTCCAAGTGCTGGGCAGAGGAATTAGCCCACAGACCCTGGTGGAACTAACTGGCTGGAAGCGAAGTCTGGGGAGCATTAGGTGTGTTAGCTTGTGTTCATTCAAGGAATTAAACAGAGCCAGGAAGGACATCAAGGAGGGAAGGAAGGAAGGGGGCCAGGGACCGAAGGCATTGGCAGGTTGTTGGAGCTCAGAAGACTGGAGGGGCTTATTGAGTGTGTTCATCCTGGTGGGTTGTAAAGACGGGGAGGTGGGAGTGTGTGGCTTCCAGCTGGCGGGGAGAAAGGTGGTAGCTGTAAGCCAAGGCACCATCTGAATGGGCAGACGGCACATCTGTGACAGCTGGAGGTAAGTGCCTTGCTGCAGGGTATTTTCTATCTCGCAGCTCAGAGTTGAAGGAAGAAGTGAAGGCCAAGTGCCAAGGCTAACCCAGGTTCGTGCCAAGGCTAACCCAGGTTCGTGCCAAGGCTAACCCAGGTTCCTGCTCTTGTGCTCCATTTTACTGGAGTTCCTGCATGCACAAAAGCAGTGGGGTGCATACTGCTTCTTGGAAAAGTGTCCCCCCCCCCCCCCCCCCCCCCCGGTGTGGCAGTAATTGAGGCATAACTTCTCAAAAATGTTCCTTTATGCAACTCCTCAGGAAGTTTCCTTTGGGACTATTGTCTTTTCTTCTGCACAGAGATGCCCAGTCTCCCGGGTGACAAACTTGTTTTCCGAATTGCCCGAGGCCAAGAAGAGACCGAGAATAGCAGTTGCCTTGTGTCCTGGGATCTTCCCTGTAACTGATACCACTGACTGGTTTTATACCAACAGTGGTGGGTACTGTGCCAGGCAGGCTAAAGGATGAAGTGGGCTGGGTTCACTGGCTTTTGTGGTGGGGTGGGCCCACCTGTCATATTAACTGGTAACCCCCTTCCTGGGGGTTGATATGTCTTGGTCACCCTTCCTTAAGTGATCTAATGATCAGAAGACATTCTGAGGATCTAAGAGCTGTGTTAGCCTGGCAGCCTGGCTTTGGTTTGGACACTGCCTCTGGTAAGGTGACTTTGTGCAGCTGGCCTTCAAACTCCGAGGCTCTTATCAAATGTGTTAGTCGGGTAAGACATTACCAACCTCTTGTGACTGTGTGATAAATGGAGTTATGCATACAAATGACTTAGCACAGAAACTCAAATAATCAAACGATGATATCCACACTCTAATCTCTTGCTATTTTTTTCTCTTCTAATCTCAGCATCGAGCAGGAGGGAGCCACCACTGTCTGTTTAGATGAAGTCTGATTGGTCATCTTAAGGATTCTGATGCGGGATGGGGGAGGCTGGGAGATGGCTCAGTAGGTAAGAAGCACTTGCTATGTGGGGTCTTGAGTTTAGATCACCAGCACCCATGTGTTAAAAAATTAAAATAGAAATGAAGCTCAAAGCAGCCACAAGTGCTTATAATGTAAGGGAGGGGACAGAGGCAAGAGGGTCACCCACTGTGTCTTGTTGGTCAGCGAGCCTAGTTGAAACCCACCAAGCTTCAGGTCCAACGAAGGAATCATTGTCTCCAGGAAATGAGACAGGAGAGGTCTCGCACATGTGCAGACACATACCACACACACACACACACACACACACACACACACACACACACACACAGAGAGAGAGAGAGAGAGAGAGAGAGAGAGAGAGAAAAGGAAGTTATGTCAAGGGTGCAGTTAATTGCATAGTCCCCTTTGCTTGGCAAAGCTTTCAGTGACTCCAGAGCTTCAAGTCTGAGGATTTCCTATGGGCAGTCATGACCATTGAAATCTTCCCTAACTATGTTTCTTTTGATGGCTTGATGGCCTCTTTATATCCCAGAAAGGAGGATTCTCTTTAAAATCTTATTACTATTTTGGTGTGTGTATGTGTGTGTGTATGTGTCTGCATCTGTGTCTGTCTAGGGAGTTTGTATATGCCACGGAGCACATGTAGTTAAGAGTTCAGAGAACAACTTTGTGGAGTTGTTTCTCTCCTACTTTTCTTTATGTGGACTCCGGGGATCAAATTTAAGACACTATGGTTTTCAGCCCACCGAGCCATCTCAGCGGCCCGGACTTCAGAGTTCTTGCTTAAGGTCCTGCACATCCTTTGTCTCTAGTTTGGCTTGCTGCCTCATAAACCAAGAGAGCAGGGTCAAGGAAGCTATGGGATCTGATGTAGCATTAGATCAGTCACAAATCAGTGAACTTTTAGTTGAAGCAAGAGAGATACACGGTGACCTATTTAAAGACACTTATTTATATTCAGGACACTGGTGTGCTGGTTTGCGAGTGTGGCTGGCAGGCAAGCCTGGACATCCTCACAGGTTTTACAGTTCATTTTGGTTCTTTGGGTTCAGTGTGTCAGTGTGGAGTATCTGGGAGTGGTGTTATGGCGACCGAGGAGCACTGCAGGGAGATGAAGGTGGAGGAGGAGTGGTTGGGAAGGTCAGTGGGTGTCATTTTCTTGGCAGGGGGCTGTGGGATCACATCCTCAGAATCAAGTATGGGCAGTGGCTTGGATGTAAGCCCCGTAGAAGCATGTGTCCCTAACCACTCTTGCTGCTGTGGGGCCTGGAAGATGATGGATGGGGGGTGTGGGGGTGCACAAGAAAACGGTGAATTAGGAAGGTGCGCTAGGACAGTCCTGAAGGGATTCTTAGCAATTCTCTATTTCCTAATGTTTAAGCCACAAAGGAGTACATGCCGTGCACAAGTTAGCCTTGCTTTGTAAAGATACTGTGTCGTAGCTACCAGAGCACAAGACAATCAGTTTAAAGTGACAAAAGTTAGAGGAGAGGTCTGTGAGTCTAATGCAGTGACATGCAGGGGACTCAGCCTTTGAGCAAAGTTCTAGGAAGATCTAGGTTCTGTCACTGTAAAGTGACAGAAACCACTCAGAGAGAGTCAAGTTTGGTAGGAAATGCTCCTTCAGTCTGGAGGAAGAAAGCATGTGATCTCAGAAAAGCGAACTTTTTTATTTATTTGTTGAGGTTATAATTACATCATTTCTCCCCTTCTTCTCATCCATTAAAGCCTTTTTACATACCATGACCGCTTACATACCATGACCGCCTTTGCTTCTTTCTCTCTTTCAAAGTCATTGCTTTAAAAAAAATTGTGACATACACACACACACACACACACACACACACACACACACACAATGGCACACAGAGATACAGGTACATTCTTAAATATATAAATATAACCTTCTCAGACTATAATGTTCCTGCTATGCGTGTTTTCAGGACTACCGTTTGGTTTTGATCACCAATTAGTGAATTTTTCCTGGGGAAGATTGTTTGTCTTGCTCTAGGCATTCCTTGGTTGCCTGAGGGTTTTGGTCCAGGTTTGGAACCTTGTGAGTTTTTCTCCCTTCCATGCCAGCCCAGATGTAGAATTTCACTTAAACTGTATGTGTATATTCAGGTACCTACTCTTGTGTGTTATAGGTATTTTTAGGTAGTTAATAGTGTGATTCCTTATGACTTTTCCACACACCCTTACCGTTATTTTACCCACCTTCATCTGCTTTCATCTCTGTCCCTCCCTATTCAGAGACCCCCATTTCCTCCATCTCCCCTTCATAGCAGCTGTATCCTGCTGTTGCCTTTCTATTGCTCATCTCCCCTCATCGTGGTCCCTTTTTATGAAGATACTAAATGAAGGTTGCTTCTTTGGGGAAGCCAAGGTTAGTGTCTGTAAGGGGCTCCGTTCTTCGGAGGAGTTGAGGCCACAGACTCAGGGATTTCTGTTTGTTTTAATTACAGTCATTGATCTCATATGTATGCCAGGCAGAGGTCAGCTTGTGTGAGTCCTCGTATGAGCTACTTTCCTGGTGCTGTGCTAAAACACCACCAGACAAACCAGAGTCCTCATGACACGGAAGAGGCAGGCAGGGTAGCTGAGTTGCAAGCTGAGAATCACATTTTTAACTACAAACACGAAGCAGAGAAACTTGGAGTGATCGGAGTCTTTACTGTCAAAGTTCCACCTCCAATCACATTTTTCTCTAAGAAAGCCAGACCTAAAAGGCAGCACCAACCAGGGAGGAAGCATTCAAAGCCAGAGACCAGAGAAACAGAGTTGCATTTCCAGGATGTTTTATCCAGCAATGTCTTTCATGTCAAAGTCAAGTGGCTTTGCACCCTTGGTGGCCACACTGCTTCAAAGGCCCTCCCAGAAGAAATGTGTGATTTTTTTTTTTTCCCCACTTTTTATTTTTTGCCACCTGCTGTTTATCATTTATTTTTGTTCTTGTGAAATCACAAGTTAGGTAATTGCCTGGATCTCTCCGCTTACTTGTTTTTGGGGACACAGAGCAGCTGTCTCCTTACTACCCCTTGGACATTTCTACCTCGGCATCAGCTGGGACCCAGTACCACCGATGATCTGCTCTGTACCATGGTGTACTTGATGCCCTGTTCTCTGGGCTGAGCCATCTTCTTTCCTTCATTTTGTCTTTTTTGAGTCATTGACTATCTGTCTGCCTCTGTCGGCTGGGCCTTTCCCTGACTCACTCCAGTTCTGCAGGTCACAGACAGATGGTGTGGGTCCCACGTAGAGACCTGTTGATGGGCAAGCCATACTGACAATGTTGCATCAGCCCCTGAAAGTGGTCTTGATGCCTGCCGTGTCACTGTGAGTCTGTAACGCTCTAGGATTCTCCGAGTTTATTTATACTCTGTTTGACAAGATAGGTGAGGGACAGATTGTGGTTGTCTTAGGGTTACACTGTGACCAAAAAGCAACTTGGGGAGCAAAGGAATATACCAAAAAGATGGATCTGTGAGTCACGTAGTCCACTGAGGGGAACCAAGGCAGGAACTCAAAACGGCAGGAACCTGGAGGCAGGAGCTGATGCAGAGGCCATGGAGGGATGCTGATGACTGGTTTAAAACCCTCATGGTTTGCTCAGCCTGCTTTCTTATAGAACCCAGAATCACTAGCCTAGAGGTGATCTCCACTCACAGTGGGCAGGACCCTCCCACATCAATCAGTAATTAAGAAAATGCCTTACAGGCCTACCTACAGGCTCATCTTATGGAGGCATTTTCTCAATTGACTCTTTCTTAGATAATTCTAACTTGGGTTGGGTTGATATAAAACTAGGCAGCACAAGGTGAAGTATTTTATATATATTTATTTTTGCAGTGCTGGGGATGGATTCAGGACCTTGTGTGTGCTATGCGAGCCCTCTACCACAGAGCTACATATACCCCTGGCCCATAGAAATGACTTTTTTTAATTTTTATTTTTAAAGAAAAGTCTAGAAATAGTAAGAAACAAAAATGCCAATCTACTACCCAGAACTGTGGATGTGTATTATTTTGTCTACTAGCATGTAGTATTTAAATAGTACCTTTTTTAATCTAAAGGGAATTGCACACGTATGATGAATGGCTAGTTTCAAAGTTTTGCATGTATGCAGATGTGTGTATGATGGATGATCAATATTGTTCAAGTTCTCTAAAGTAAACTGGAAAATCTGGCCCCATTGGTGCACACCTTTAATCCCAGCACTTGGGAGGCAGAGGCAGGTGGAGCTCTTGAGTTCGAGACCAGCCTGGCTTACAGATTGTGTTTCAGGACAACCAGGGCTACACAGAGAAGCCCTGTCTTGAAAAACAAAATAGGATACTGAGAGGAGAGACAGAGACAGAGACAGATGGACAGACAGACACACATAGGGACAGGGACAGGCACAGAAAAATAGTAAATTAGTTTCCCCTGTCCATATTAGATTTTTGAATCTGTGTTGACAAACAGGCGAACACTTGCCTTTATGGCCACTGTGTGTTATCCATTATATCACCCTATTCGTTTTGTGTCTTTATGGTACCAACTACAGATAGATGAAAAGAGATTTTTTATACATATACTTTGTGTATGTGTAGAATTTGAGGGTTAGATACTTTATTTTGTCCTTGTAGTTTCTGGCCCAACTCCTCACTTGGGCCTCTGGCCACTAAGTCACTTTGCCAGCTTCCTGGATGACGTGAATGAGCTGGAGGAGAAATATGTAGGACTCGTGGGAAGAAGTGAAAACTGATAGTGCTGTTTGCCATCTTGATATCAGTTTCTCTGACTCTTCAAGGACAACTGGGCTTGCAGAAATCCCAGAGGACTTGGGCTGAATCTGAGCATGTTTTTGTTTTCTCAAACTGTCTGCCTCAGCCCTGACCCACGGCAGGTTCCTTGCGATTCCAGGAATGAACCTGGTGTTTATAAAGCAGCCCTTTTTGAGTACGCACCGGCAGGGAGGCTCCAGAGAGGCTGTGCTTACTTGGGGAGCCTTCGGTGAGGCAGCAGTGTAAGGCCATGCTCTAGAGGTGCCCCTGGGGCCAGGCCAAGGACGCATGTGTGTAAGCATTCATAAGTTTCTCTACAAACCCGAGAGCCAATGGGGATAAAGCCTGAGGACGGCACTTGGCTGAGTATTTATCTGAGGTGTTCTTGTTCCAATAGAAGAGGTCTCTTTTTCTCTTTACCAAGTGAGTCATTCGGAATAGCCTACAGAAGAACCACAGGAAGATGGAACCCCAGGGATGCCAGTGATTGAGGGCTCTTGTTTAAAATAGGTAGCCCAGGCTTGTTGTCTCTGGATCTCCCAGGGCTTGGGTCCAGGGCTATGCTTGGCGACTTCAGATGTGTAGCTTCATTTGGAAACGATGACCTAGTCCAACTCCACAACTTACAGCTGAGCAGCGCACTCACGCCAAATCCAGCTCAGCACCCAGCCTGGCGTCATTCACGGCCCCACGGGTAGCAAGTTCAGGGTCAGAGCCTTGGTCCTCCTCTGACTTTGAAGCCAGCACTGCTGGCTCATCCATCCACACTAGAACTGAGTCAGGCCTTGGAGTTCAAGGGCCTATGCTGCAAGAATGGAGGGGATTCCTCAGCCAGGCGGCGGCTGCCCTGCTTTGGTACAATGCTGTTCTCCTCAGTTTCCCACCTGACTGTGTTTCCTGAGTTCTTTAACGCTCAGCTGGGCAGTAGACAGTAGCTACGGGATGGCCCCTGAGGCTGGCGGATCAAGCGACTAAGACAAAGCCATTTCAGTCTTCAAGCATGATTCTGAGAGCAGAATGATTCAGTTGTGGAGAAGCTGGTCTGCTGGATGGGGGGAAATTCTTGTAGAATGTGGCAGTGGTGGTGGCAGTGTCTGAGAGACGCCATGTGTTACTTGACTGAGGTCTTTTCTGGCAGCAAAGGGTGATACAGAATGAGAGTTAGGGCAGAAGCTGGGTATGTTAGCAAAGAATAGATGGACCTACCAACCCAGAGGGGGTCACTCAGTAACTAAACTGGGCTGTGTTCTGGGGCTAACTTATCCCACAACATTACTCCTCTACTCAGTGATTCAGATGCACCATTTGGAATTCGGTCTGCAGTGTTCAGAACTCAGGCACTCTTGTGAACTGTTCTGGATTTCAGAACCAGAGGCTACTGCTGCCTTGGACCTATGGGGGAAAGAAGATGGGGTGAATGCTATGTTACTTCAAAAGACTAAGGTCTTCAGGTTAAATATTAACTAAACAAACAAGTAGGACCCCCTTTCTCTCTTCTGACTCCCTTACTTCCTGCGCATGTGCTAGGGACTAGCTGCCTACCATGTAGCTTAGTGTGGTGGTTGAGGTCAGCCATCTAAAGGGAGTGGCTTCAAATTTTCACTAACACAACCTGTTTTCTATGTGTTTTGGGCATTTGCCCCTATATGCTGGAACCTGTGTGTGTGTGCATGTGTGTGTGCATGCGTGTGTTACATCTTCCTTCCTGTGCTTCCTTCCCTCTTTGTATAAAATGTATTTTGGCAAGTTGTTCCCTCTTCCCCAAAGACTTCTGTTAAGCAGCAGAGAGCTTTGTTCTTTAGCTACACGTAGGATTTAAACAACCAGTCTAGACATGTAGTTCCGTGGTAGAGCATGTAATGTAGTTAGTGGGTACAAGGTCCAGGACTCTTTCTTTACCCACAAGCACAAAAGAAAAACAAAACATCATCTACTTTGAACTTCCATGAAAGGGTCTTTAAAAAATATGCATATGTCCGGGCATGGTGGTACAAGCCTTTAATCCCAGCACTCTGGAGGCAGAGGCAGGCGGATTTCTGAGTTCGAGGCCAGCCTGGTCTACGAAGTGAGTTCCAGGACAGCCAGGGCCACACAGAGAAACCCTGTCTCGAAAAACCAAAAAAAAAAAAAAAAAGCATATGTATATATGACTAAACAAACAGGAGCCTCTTTCTCTCTTCTGTCTCTTACCTCCTACAGCACGTGCTAGATAGATACAGCATGTGTTGAGATAGATAGATAATCAAATTGAAGAAAACAGGTCTGGGTGCAGTCCCAGAAATGCAAAAGATGAGAAAAAAACGAAACAGACTCCACACATCAGACTGAGGGGGCTGGAGAGCTGGCCCAGTGGTTAAGAGCACTTGCTGCTCTTGCAGAGGACCGAGGTTTGGTTCCAAGTGCCCACATGGTGGCTCAAAACAGTCTGTAACTCCAGTCCTAGGGGATCTGAAATCCTCTTCTGGCCTCTACAGATATCGAATGTACATTCTGTATTGACATTCATGCAGGCAAAAAAAATCAATGTACTTAAAATAAATAGAAAAATCTTAAAACTGAAAATGGAGAAATATCACAGCAGGGAATATTGAGGAAGAGTGATCTAGATAGGTTTTTCCATGTATTTGGTTATTGTGTTATTAAATATTAGCTACTCTTCCCTTTCCCCTTTACAGCAGACAACCTTACATTATACATTCAAGAAACAGATCATCCATACATTTTTGTATAAAGCTTGGATCTCCCCCGCCCCCATGACAGTTTGAATGAGGATAATAATAAAACAATATCATGTTTAAAAAGCACTCAGAACTCCCACTGTCTTGGCTTAAGAGGTCATAAGAATTAAAGGGTTCAGTAAGACAATAAACTTAGACATTGTTTACAACCAATAGAAGGACAGGGGAAGAAGACCTGTTGGTCTACCAGGAAGATGGGGATGACTTGGAGGGAAGGGTTCATTTTCTTCCTGTACCTAGAGAAGGACCAGGGCCAAGTACTCAGAACAAAGACTGGAGGAATTGCATAGGTTCTTGGGGTTGGTTTTTCTAATAGTGCTTTAGACTTAGCCACAGATCATGGACTTTTTAGCATAGCCCCGGAATCCAGACAGAACATGGCCCTGAAAGAAAGCAGGGCTCTATGGGACATGGAGATTTTGATTCCCAGAATAAGATCCTTGATGCTACAGTCAAAACAGCGTTAAGTCTAAATTAAGTCTAAATTAAGTCTCAAAGCCAATGTCTGAAAGCAGGAGGTGGACACGTGGCCCTTTTCTGATATCAGCCTCCAGCTGGGCTCCCTGGCCAGGTTGGTAAAGGTGTGGGGATCAAAGGACAGCGTGAGGCCATGGCCAATTGTGAGGATCCTCTGATGTGGATTGTGCTTGCTCCCATAGATCTAGTTGGACATGGGCCTCAGGTTTGCCAGTTCTAAAGCAGGGCAAGCCATCTGTTCCCTTTCATCTCCGCCGCCGCCGCCGCCATTTTCACTTCCACGGGTCTAAGTGATGACGTAATACGGCAGGCCAGGGAAGGGACGTCCCCGTGTTCTGCAGACCCTCCATTCCGGGCTCTGATTGCACTGCCTACCTCGCTTCTTCCTTTTGGAAAAGCTTTACCTTATGAATATTAGTGCTTCTGTGTTAATCCGTTCCTTAAACTGCTACGCTGGGGAAAAAAAAATGGTGCTTATTCAGGTGGCGAGGGGCCCATATGGAGACATAAAGGCATCTGTGAGCTCACTCGGATCATCCCACCCTCACCCCTCATGTTTCATTCCACACACACCATGAACAGCTCTCAGGAACCCTTCTAGTAGGATCCAAAAGCTGGACTGGAGATTTAGTCAGACTTTGGTCTTGAATCCCTGACAAATGCTTTTTTTTTTTGGCCAGGGATTAGAGCAGTAAGGTGCAAGGCTCCTTTTCAGCCGCCCATCCTTTTGCTTCTCCCTGGTCAGCATTTCATTCCTTTCCTTGGTGCCCGCTTTATCACATATTTACTTGGGTCCTGCGATCTGTTCCAGAGAAAGAAATGGATGCCCTGCTGCCTTTAAAAGGAACCTGCAAGCAAGTCAGCCGGCTCTGCCTGGGGACTTCCCCGTCTTATTGGCATGTTTGCTGGTAGTGGTGAGCTCAATGAAGGAAGAGAATAAAACCTATTCTTGAATCCAGGTGGTCTCTCTGAGGATAGACAGACTGACCTTCACCTTCAGGAGCCTGGGAACCTTTAGGACAGACAGAAGGCCACATAGTCTCCCAGGAGAGAACTGCCCAGGTGACTCCAGTCTTCCAGGTAGCCATCAATGATCACAGGACACTGCATGAATCAGGCTTCGCCACCTTTGTGAGCCCTTCCATAAAAGAGCATTGTGAAATTCTAACATCTGGTTTTACAAATGCAAGTATATCAGTATTATTAAATGTTAAGACTTCTTGACTTAAAAGGCTGAATTTGTTTCTTCTGCCCTTAAAACGAACAAAGCCACTTTCCAGACCCCCTGTATCTTACGTCTGCTGTGCCTAATGCCTATAGACTCCAGGCCTGAGTACACCTCATCTGAGGGTGCCCATGCCTTTGCAGATGTGTCTCCAGAGTTGGCAGAGGGTGTTCTGAGCATTTGCTCTTGAACTGACCTTGAAGACTAAGCCAAGGGATTCTTCTTCGACTACTGTCTGTGGTTTCAGTGCTCAGGTGGGCTTGGAGATCCTAGCTCCTCAAGCCAAGTACTCTGGATGCCCTGGGAAGACCCTGTGCCCTGTTCCATGGAGCTGTGGACTAGTGTGGCTATGGGTAGAAGTGAGGTGGAGGGGAGTTAGCCATTGTAGGAGAGCTTGGTCTACAGCACGTGGAGTTTAGTCTTTTCTGCACTGGGCTGCGGGGCGCTCCTGGCCCTCGGGGTAAGGACTGACCAGACTAAAGTCATGATCTTTCAAAGATTGTCTTGAGGTTATGGGGAGCTGTCAGGATTTGAGGTCTCAGGTTTGTTTGCTGAGATTTGGCTCATTTCTGACCTCCCTAAGCTTTTCTTAAGGTCTTTTTCCTTCCCTCTACTTCTGTGTCCTTCTGAGAATGCAAGGGCCATGTTGGTGGTTACGGTGGTTCCCAGCTGGGTCACCAGGCCCAGAGGATGGCTCTACAAGGACCTGATACTATAGAGGAAATCTGCAGCAAATGGGGTGACTCGGTTCCCATACTCCCATACAGAACCTGTAGGGGAGCTTGATCTAGGCCTGGATGGAGCCCTTGAGTTTCCTCTCTTCCCGTATCCCAGAACAGTAGAGGAAGAAGAGGATGTGGGAGGAGTTTGGGGCCTGGTTCCTGGGTCTACTGGGAGGGGAGGGGAGGACAAACTTATACTGATGGCTTTTAGATGCTAAGACGACACCTCAGCAGTAGCAGGTGCAGCTGTTAACACTGGTACCCAGTTCTGTACCTGGCGTGGAAGAGCTGACTCCTCCCTTAGCTGAACACCATCTAGTTTCTAACAACTTAGAAACAGAATACCTTACCTTTTGCAGTTACTGTTGGCTCTTTCCAACTTGTAGTATTGCCTAGGAGGGGGGACCCCGTGGTGCCCTCTATACTATATGGATTCCTCCGTACTGAGGGGTCCACTGGGAACTATGCGCCTTGAATAGTATCTATTAATAGCTATCCCATTTGGGGACAGGGACTGTTTATATATATATATAATTTTTTTTTTCCCTCGAGACAGGGTTTCTCTGTATAGCCCTGGCTGTCCTGGAACTCATTTTGTAGACCAGGCTGAAATCCGCCTGCCTCTGCCTCCCAAGTGCTGGGATTAAAAGTGTGCGCCACCACTGCCCGGCTGTTTTGAGTGAACATTAAAAGTTGGGCAGAGTGATACAAAATTTGTTGAAAGACCCCCCTATGCACTCACCTAGATTTTTTTCTTTTTTTTTTTCTTTTTGGTTTGTTTTTGAGACCAGATTTTGCTGTGTAGCCCTGGCTGTCCTGGAATTCACTCTGTAGACCAGGTTGGTCTCTAACTTACAGTGATCCACCTGCCTCTGCCTCTCAAGTGAAGATGTGCCAGCATCTCCCAGCTTCACGTAGTTTTTTTGTTAGCACTTTGTGGGCTTGTGTTTCTGGATGGCTGGGATGGGGCTAAGGCCCCTTGACTTTTAGAACATGCTGGCACTTGTGCCCCTGGCTGGTCTCAGACTGACCACACAATTCTCCATCTGTTACCCTACCCTGGACCTTTGTCAGCCAGGCTGAGACTGGGAACTAGGGCTGCTTTTAGAGTCTGCATGCACACAGTAGGCTCTATGAGGGTGATTCTCACTGGCAGATGGCTGCCTGCCTTGCAGTCCCTTGCCAGCCGTGCCCTAGCCCAGGGATCTTGTGGTAGTAGCTTTTAAAACCTCAACTAGTCTGCCATGATTGGACCATAAAGGAAGAACTTAAACTCAGGATTAGTTGTGTGTGAGCACAGTATTTTCTGATGGATCCAGGGATGACCTACTTCCCTGTTGAGGGGCCTTGTGTCTGTCTTCATCCTTTGGTGCTCCTAGGTCGCAGCCTGGAGGGTGAGGGAAGAACTGAGTTTGGATCTCTCCATTTCTCTGTAGTCACACAGCCTGAGGTCAGCTCCTGATCCAGCACTTAACAGGGATGTGATCTCGCTCAAGCCACCAGCTTCCGTGAGCTTCAGTTTCCCCGTGTGTGGAAAGATGAGGAGATTTGAGCGTTGGAACCAGTCTGTTTATCTCTGCTCAGACGCCTCACGGAAGCTTCTGGGGGAGGAATGCATTAGTTTGGGGGATAGTTTCAAGACTTCACCGTCAAGGGGGAGGCAGTGCAAGTGGGTGGTGGGTGCTTGTCACATCTCAGTCTGAACCAGAAAACAGACTGGGATGTGGAAGCAGGACGGACCGTGACCCTTAAAATAAAAGTTTCATCCGCAGCAACTCCCCTCGGCCAGCCGGGCTCCACAGCCTTCCCCAACAGCGCCAGCACCTGGGGAGCAAGAGTTCAAACACACAAGTCTGTTGGGGGGAGCTTTTTACATGCAACCACGTTACCACCTACAGAGTTAGGAGACACCCAGCTAAGTTCTGGGGGATGGGCTCCTGGCACATGGTGGTCACGCTTTAGCTAATGGTCTTCTCCTTAATTATAGCAGCCACCCTCCTCACCCCCTGGCACATGGTGGTCACGCTTTAGCTAATGGTCTTCTCCTTAATCATAGCAGCCACCCTCCTCAGGGAGGTTAGGTTCTAGGAAGCTGAATCTGGAGTGTCTTCCTCTCTTTCCCTGCAGACAGTGATGACGACCACTCTGAGGGAGGCCTGGTGGAGAACCACGTGGACGGGACCATGAACATGTTGGGAGGTGGTAGCAGTGCTGGCCGGAAGCCCCTCAAGTCAGGCATGAAGGAGCTGGCTGTGTTCCGGGAGAAGGTCAACGAACAGCATCGGCAGATGGGCAAAGGTGCCAAACACCTCAGTCTGGAGGAGCCCAAGAAGCTGCGCCCACCTCCCGCCAGGGTCAGTGGTGGGATGGGGTCTGATGGAGGAAGGAGGGGTGTGGAAAGGTAGCCTCACACTTGGAAAGAATATCATACCGTGTCCCACGGGCCCTGCTACCGACAAACAAAACCCAACAATAGTCATGTGACTTCCTGGAGGGATGGGACGGGCACAGTGGGGTTGGTGGCCACCGATGCCGCCCTACTAGCCGCTTGGCGTTGAGGGAGTCTCTTCCCCATGGACCAGGCAGTTTGTGAGGCCTTGCCTAGTTAGTACCAGTGTTCTGTGGGCTCCTTTCCCTCACGCTAGGCGCTCCCTTTTTGTCTTCAGACCCCTTGCCAGCAGGAGTTGGACCAGGTCCTGGAGCGGATCTCCACCATGCGCCTTCCGGATGATCGGGGCCCTCTGGAACATCTCTACTCCCTGCACATCCCCAACTGTGACAAGCATGGCCTGTACAACCTTAAGCAAGTGAGTGTGGGCCAGCCTGGGCTAGGGAGGCCCTTCCTCAGCCCCGAGCCCTGTTGTGCCTAGCCTGCTGCACATGCTTGTATAGTCCCTGGGAGCTAAGAGCTGAGCTTGGAGCCTGGGAGCTGAGAGCTGAGCCTGGATGCAGGCATCTGTAAACTGGGTGGTACCTCAGCTCCGGGAGGCTTCCCTCCTTAGCCTCAGGCGGCTCAGGTCTGATGGCACTCTCTCAGCTGGCTTCTCTCTGTGCTCAGAGGCATCTGTCAGGAAGGTGCTCTGGAGAACTGAGAAGTAGGGTTAAGCCCTTGCAGCTCAGCTCTTCCAGAGGTTTGGCTATAGCTACTGTAGAAGCAGGTTTAACCCTAAACCAGTATATCTCTGCTTTACCTGAGAGCTGCGCCCTGGGCCTTCCTCTGGAGGCTGTTGCTTGATAGGTTTGGTAGGAGTCTACAGTTTGCATTTCTCCCTTCCCCTTCTTCCCCTTTCCTTTCCCTTCCCTTTTCTTTCTTTTCCCTTCCCCCTTGCCCCTCCTCCTTCCCTTCTCCTCTCCCCCTCCCCTCCCCTTCCTTCCTCCCTTCCTTTCTCTGGATCAACTGCTCCGGCTGTCCCAGAACTCATTCCACAGATCAGGCTGACCTCTACTTTATAGAGCTCCGCTTCCCTCTGCCTCCCAAGTGCTGGGATTAAAGGTGTGCATCACCACCATCTTGTTTACAGTTTGCATTTCTAAGCCTCTCCCATGTATTGCTAATGGTCCGTGAACGGTATTCTTTGGAATCAACAATTTAACCATTGGTCAAGTGTCCGGGTGTCACAAGAGACAGAAGGCTGGGGATTACATGCTGAACATATAGTTCTAACCATCGTTGTCAAGTAGCAAGGGTTAAGGACTGAATGTAAACTCGCAGGAGCCTTTGCCCTCCTGCTTCTCCATGTGTATACACCCTTTTATGTGTCCCACCCCTCACTTCCTTCTCTACCTCACAACCTCTTATAGAGGAAGAAGTAGGGTAAAGAACTCATAGCTCCTGTAAGAGTGAAGAGAAGGGATAGGGCAGGGGTGTGGTTGGCAGGAGTGGTGGGGGGAGTGGGGACTGGACTGTAATGGTTAGTTAGTAAGCAGGATCTCACTCACCTTTATGCTGAGGGTACAAGGGATGCTCTGGGGTGCGCTATAGCAAATTAAGATGCTGGGTTTTAATACGGGGGACTTCAATCTTTTGGGTATGGGGTATTTTACTGAACTCTCCCGATGATCCTAATGGCCCGTCAGGACTTAAGGAATGGATGTGTGGGGCCAGGGGCTGGGGCACAAGTAAGACTTCTCTTTCTTGGATCTTCCTCAACTCCTTCATCATGCAGGCATCTAGGTAGGGTGCCCCCACCCCCATGCCAGTGTAAAAGCTGTCTGTCTTTCCTTTTAAGTGAAAGCTAATTACTTCAGGTGGAACTCGGACAAAATAACAGACATGTCTGATGAACAATGGGCGTACTGAAACTCATGAGCCACCGTATCCATTTATGATAGTCACTACTGCAGCATATATGATAAGATCAGGGCCCTGGATGGCAGCGCCTGGCATTCAAATTTCACCTCTCTCCTCAGATCTGAGCTGTATCACTTGGCTCCTTGGCCAGTGGCTAAACTGATTCCAAGAATGCAGAGCATAGACCATTATCAACACATGGGAGCTTCTTAGAAATGCGACCTGTAAGCCGTGGCAAATGCCTTTAATCCTGGCAGGCAGAGGCAGGCAGATCTCTTGTGAGTTCGAGGTCAGCCTGGTCTACAGATGGAGTTCTAGGACAGTTAGGCTGGGTGAGGGAGAAGCTGAGGTGGCTTTAGTGGGTGGGACTCTTGATGTTTTCCTCTTCTTACCCTTCAGTGCAAGATGTCTCTGAACGGACAGCGCGGGGAGTGCTGGTGTGTGAACCCCAATACCGGGAAGCCCATCCAGGGAGCTCCCACCATCCGGGGAGACCCCGAGTGCCATCTCTTCTACAACGAGCAGCAGGAGAACGGTGGGGCTCATGCTCAAAGTGTGCAGTAAACCCCAGCCAGTAGGTGCCTGGCTTCCCCACCCCGAACACCAGCAGAAATGGAGGGCGTCAGGGTGTGACGGATGTGGAGAAGTCCCCAGTTTTGACACATGTATTTATATTTGGAAAGAGACCAACACTGAGCTCAGAAGCCCCCCTCTCTGCCTACTCCCCCCCCCCCCGCCCCAGTGGCTGTTAACCTGAACCTCCCTTGCTTCTGTTAGAGAGGGGAATGGTGGTATGGGGGGTACTGGGTACAGGGTTGGGAATGGGCAAAGAAAATTTTATTTTTGAATCCCTGTGTCTCTTTTACTTAAGATTAAAGGAAGGAAAAAAAGTGTGTGTCTTACTTGAGTCTTTGGGGGGGGTCCTCGGGAAAGAGTCTTGGGAGGGGGCCTGCTGAGGTCATGTCCACCTTGTCCCTAACACCTGGAATCACGGGAAGTCACTATTTCCATCTTACATGGGTACAAGACAAATGCTTCTGTACTGAGATGCCAGCCTGCGGTGGAACCCAGGATTCTGCTGCACTAAGGAAGGTTTCTAACCCCCTGGACTCGAGCTGACTGCAGGAAGATGGGTGGTGAGGACAAGAGTGTAGCTCTTCTTCCTCTGTGTGTGCAACATTGAGCGGACACTGGACACTGGACGCACGGTCTGCAATCCCGGCTTTTGGGAGGCTGAAGCAGTAAGATTGAGAGTCTAGTCTAGCCTGGGCTACACAGCATATAGATACCCATACAAAGCAACATTGGTAGAAAGCTTCAGATGATATTGCAGTGGGAGATAGGAATTGGGGAACATTGAAATTGGGGTTCTCTTATCCCCTGAAATAAGGAGCTTTCAGCTGTCTTAGGGGTTTCTATTGCTGTGAAGAGACACTGTGACCAAAGCAACTCTTTTTTTGTTGTTGTTGTTAATAATCTGACATACATTTTCTTTTCTTTTTATTAGGTATTTTCTTTATTTACATATCACATTTTATCCCCTTTCCTCATTTTCCCTCTGAAAACCCCCTATTTGACCCCCTTCCACCTGCTCACTAACCCACCCACTCCTGCTTCCCTGTCCTGGCATTCCCCTACATTGGGGCCCTTCACAAGACCAAGGGCCTCTCCTCCCAATCTGCTACATATGTAGCTGGAGCCATGGGTCCTTCCATGTGTACGCTTTGGTTGGTGGTTTAGTCCCTGGGAGCTCTGGGGGTACTGGTTGGTTCATATTGTTCCTCCTGTGGGGCTGCAAACCCCTTCAGCTCCAACTTGGGTCCTTTCTCTAGCTCCTCCACTGGAGACCCTATGCTCAGTCCAATGGTTGTCTGTGTGTATTCACCTCTGTCAGGAACTGGCAGAGCCTCTCAGGAGACAGCTATATCAGACTCCTGTCAGCAAGCACATGTTGGCATCCACAATAGGGTCCGGGTTTAATAACTGTATATGGGATGGATCCCCAGGTAGGACAGTCACTGGATGGCCTTTCCTTCAGTTTCTGCTTCAAATATGAGCCCAGCAACTCTTATAAGGAAACATTTAATTGGGATTGGCTTACAGTTCAAAGGTTTAGTCTCTTACAGTGGGAAGCATGGTGACATGCAGGCAGGCAGACTTGGTGCTAGAGAGGTACTTGTGTTCTACATCTGGATTCAGACTCAGCAGGAAGAGAGTGAGACACTAGGCCTGACTTGAGCATCTGAGACCTCAAAGTGAACCCCCTAGTGACACCTTCCCTCCAACAAAGTCACACCCACTCCAACAAGGCCACTCCTCCTAACAGTGCCACTTCCTATGGGTCCATGGAACCATTTCATTCAAACCACCACCAAGGAATTACACTTAAGCCCCCGAGGAAAGGCTGGTGACCTTGTTTCTGGGCTTGTTCAGAAGGTCACCCCTGAGCTTTCAGAAGCTGCTCCTGGAGTGGCCTGAGTGGCCAGCTTCAAAGGGTTCTCTGTGGATAAAGAGCATGGGCTGAGGCTAGACCATGGTTGTGCACATTTCAGGCAGATCTCTGAGTTCAAGGCCAGCCTGGCCTCCAGGACAGCCAGGGTGACACTTTGGCTCTGTCTCAGAAAAGAAAAGAACAGAACTTGAGCCGAGAGACTGGGAACTGAGTCAGGGTATGGGGGTGGGGGAGCCCTTTTTTAAGCAGTGTGTAGCAGGACTCTAACACCGATGTTTTGTCTGTACCGGAAGCCCCAGTGAAGTCCAGGGACTCTCCTCACCCTTTGGCTGTGGGCCATGGGGAAGGCAAACCATTTTCCCTCCAGTGCAAGGCTGAGCTCGACTTCAGTCTGCACCTGAGCCCTCTGGCTGTGGAGGGGCCTCTCTAGTGGGCAGGCTCAGTCCCTTCAGACTCATCATCTAGCACATCTGGAGGTGGTGAGGGACACCTGGGACTTTGGGCAGGTTCCAGGACATTAGATTCATAGAGAACACCCCCTGTCAGGAAAAGAGCTACTTCAGGGTGGATGGAACAGATACATGAATTCAACTAAGTCCCATGATACCACACACAGAAACAGTTACCAGTTTCATTTTACAGGCGAGGCAAAGGTTTCTAGAAGCCCCTGTTGCTCAGTATCAAGCTTGCTGCTGATCCGTGGGTCAAGCATCCCCATATGGGCACATTTCACCCCCCTGGGCCTAGCGGGGATGGTTTAATCTTCAACGAACAAGGTCATAGCCTGTTAAAGCTGCTGGGGAGCACTGTATTAGAGAGATGTTTTCAGGGTCATCCTTGTGCTACAAAACATTTGTGAAAGTCTCTTGATGTTGCCACAACCGGCTCTGACCATTGCTAGTCCCCTGTTCGTTGAAAGAGGGGTCTGGTTGGGCAGGACTTTAATTGAATGTGTTTCCTGATCACTCAATGGAGACCTAGACCTCTGAAGTTTAAGCCTGGCCATTGTTAAACGCTGAGGCCATACTGCCCCCATGTGGCAGCATGTGTAACTGCGGCCAAACTCATTTTGGCCCTTCAATTAGTTAAAGGGAGGCCCGGGAACCCATATTAAGTCAAATGGAAGTGCTCTCTCACAAGAAGGATTCACAAGCTCTCCCACAGATTTCCAGACTTAGGTGATGTGGGGACAGGGACTGAGAATCCTTATGTATACCTCTTATATGATTTCTAGGGAAGACTTGTGACCTAATTTGCAGGGCTTGGGATATTATAAGTTTTCTTGTTCTTAGTAAGAACTTCAAGGCAGTAATAAGAAAGTTCACCAAAGACAGTGCACTAAAGCTTTGAGCTCCAGGTGATGTCACGGGTACATGTCCATGAGGCTGGCCCTTCTGTCTGCCCTCTGGACTTGCAGACACCCTGCTGCAGCTGTCGTATCTGCTAAGCGTATCTTTGGTACTACGATGTGCTAGCAACACTGAGAAGACCTTGTTTGTCCCTGATTATGAACTGTATGACTTTGTGCATATTTCTAACTTCTACACACCCTTTAAAAGCTCAGCTTTAGTACTGGGATGATGTCTGCTTGAAAGAACAGCTTGAACATAGTGGAGCATGTGTTCATATTACCAGTTGGAACATTTTCTGGGTATATGCCCAAGAGAGGTATTGCTGGATCCTCCAGTAGTACTATGTCCAATTTTCTGAGGAACCTCCAGACTAATTTCCAGAGTGGTTGTACAAGCTTGCAATCCCACCAGCAATGGAGGAGTGTTCCTCTTTCTCCACATCCTCGCCAGCATCTGCTGTCACCTGAATTTTTGATCTTAGCCATTCTGACTGGTGTGAGGTGGAATCTCAGTGTTGTTTTGATTTGCATTTCCCTGATGATTAAGGATGTTGAACATTTTTTTTCCCCATTGGGAAGAGAGGCCCGTTGGTATTGCAAACTTTATATGCCCCAACACAAGGGAGCGCCAGGGCCAAGAAGTGGGAGTGGGTGGGTAGGGGGAGCAGGGAGGCGGGGAGGGTAGAGGGAACTTTCAGGATAGCATTTGAAATGTAAATTAAGAAAATATCTAATAATAATAATAATGATAATAATAAAAACAGCTTGCGGGGTAGAAAATCATTTCTGTCACCCAGAAAGTGTTGGTTAAATGTAGTCAGGTCTGCATCCTAAGTTGGGTGATGCAGTGTTCACATGTGGAGAGGAAAGAGATGATGGCCTCTGTCCTGTAGTGCCTACATTTCAGTGTCGTAAACGGTCCCCCACAGTCAATGACTGACTGTCTCATGGCATGATGTGACAGAGGCAGGCCTTCCAGCACTGTAGCGCCATGATGAACAGCCTCGTGGAAGGCATCTTGGAGGGATAATGGAGAGTTGTGGCGAAGAAATAGAAATTAAAGAAAGGGCATGTGGGTGTGTGCGTGCGTGCATGCGTGCGTGCTTGTGTGTGCACCCGCCTGTGTATGTTTTCTAAGGGGTTGGGTTCAGAAAGAGGAAGCAGCACATGGAAGGCCTTCAAGCCTGAGCTGCACCCTGAGCCCGGAGGCCTGCACACGGCTGAGGATGGGTATCGTTCTTAGGGCGCAGGCGGCAGAGGGACAGCTGAAGAGGAACGAACCTATTGGAAGGATGTGGTGCATGAGAGGAGAGATGGAGTTGAATCCACCAGGCAGCACGGAACGTGATCCAAACGAGGAAGAGGGAGGATAGTGAGTTATCAGGGAGTAGCTGACTGCTGGGTACATTGGATGGAGAGCTAAGTGGGGGAGTCCGGACTGATACCTAGGGGTCTGGCGCGGACCGCTGGGTGGATGTGATGACATTATCGGAGACCAGGGAGTTCTGAGACCCAGAGTGTGGCTTAAGTGGCAAAAGGAAGAACTGAATAGGGTACCAGAGTCACATGGTCTTGGACCAGCTGCCTGCCATCCAATGAGGATGGGAGAGAGAATGGAGCCAGGCTCCGGCCCACTCTGTGAGTGTCCAGGTAGGTTGCACGATCCGAACGTGCCATGTGGGTTATGGTTCCTTATCAAGAATTGTGTGGAGCAGCCACGGGCAGAATGGCCACAGGTTGTGTGGAGTTAGACTACGACGAGGCTTCAAGGGCCACATAAGGGCCTGAGGAGCCAGGAGGAATATAGAGCAGGTTCCGTTCATGTGGCTTCAGGGAGATAAGCCCCGAGGACAAACCGCTGGGAGGAGAACCCTGGCTCGTACTTCCTTCAGACATTGCATGGGCTATAGTAACCCTAGGATGAGCAGCTTCTGATGGAGAAGCTGGAAGACTCTCCCAGGTGTTCTAACATGGTAAGCCACCCATGCACCCTCCGCTTGCCCTGCTCACTTTCACAAGCACCGTTCCCTCTCTGCAGCACTGCCTGCACCTTCCACATTTCATTTTGACCTGAAACATGGTGTTTGGGTCTCTGGCTCTGTGACCTGGAGGGCTGAGAAGCCTCGGGGCAGGTGTTTGATGGCTGCCAGAGGGCCAGTGGACAGTGGGAAACGAGTCTCCACTCACCAGGTGACTTCAAGATCTGGTCACTAGCTCTCCTGCGAGCCTCAGTATTGGGGGTGGGGTGAGGGCAGAATGGATGGTTCATCACCTTTAATTCCCCAGCTGTGGGAGCCTGCTAGGCCTGTAGTGTGTGTGTGGTTAGTGACAGACTTAAGGAGCAGAGATTGAACATGAACTTGGGCCATGGAGAGCTAGGCAGACAGCCCAAGGGCTGGAAGAACCTGGACAGGAAGGCCACAGGGAAACTGAGGCAAAGGGCGTGGTTGAACCCGGGCAGTCAGGGCCACAGCTTTGCTTTTCCCTGGGCACAAACAGAGGTGGAGGTGCCAGGGAGGGGGCGGAAATAGGCGTCACCTGGGCCAGGGGTTTCCACGAGTTAAGAACTTGTAAAGGACTAAGGAACATTCTAGAAATGTCTTCCTTAGCATTCCGTCCAAGGAGAAGAGATTCATGATTTGTCTATGGGTGGGTTAGACTACTTTGTTCACCAGCAGTGGCGGATATTAAATTATAGCCATGGTAGAACACATGTGTGCTCTCGGTTCTGTGTGCTTTATGGACAATTTAGTCTCTGGAGTCTTTCGACAGCGATGTAGGGTGGAACACACGGCACGGGGATACAGAAAGTTCAAAGAGGCGGCGGCTTGGAATGCGTGAAGGATCTGTGGAGTTGGGGGATGCGGGTGGCCTTCCTCCGTTCAGGGACACCCTGGAGGACATACTCCAGTTGGGATCCTCTTTCCTTCCCCTCCTGTTGGCAGCCTGGGTGCTCACAGAGCCCTCTGCCCCAGGAGGAAGGCGATTCAAGCTAGCTGAATGCACACTTTTATTAAATAAATGCTTTGTCACGACAAAAGACAAAGATCAAGGAGTAACATAAATTATATGTTGAATAAATAGAATACAGTAAACTTCACTTTGTAATAAAATGTGAGATCTTCCAGGTTTTTCTTTTTTATTTCCTTAAGTACAAAACGCTCGAGAGGAGCCAAGCTCTTCCACATCGGGGGTGATTTTTTTCCCCATTTTTTTTTTCACAAACTGGTTTATTGTTCAATTTTTTTCCAACCTGTTTCACCAGTAAAAAGTATAAGCATTTTTTTTTAAAAAGTCAAAAACAACAAAAAAAGAGAGGACAGAGCTACGGTGTCTGAACGTAACACTACAAAGAGCTACAGTAATATGTGCTGTGGTTACTGCTGTTGTAAAAAAACAAACAAAAAAAGAAAACAAAACAAAAACCAAAAACAACCGGTAGGCGTCTCGGAATCTGAAGGAGTCTTGTCTGAACTGTGCTATCCGTGTGACAGGCTACTGTGTGACCATGATGGAGATGGGGGGCGGGGGCTGAGGCCGGTGACTAGGGACCAGAGAAGTAGGGTGAGTGGATGCGGGGTGACGAGGGACCCCTTCCCCTCTGACCCCTCTACCTTCTTTTTTTCCCCATCCAGAAAGACTTGGAGAGGAGGCCAGAGTCTGTGAAGTGGTAAAAGTCTATACTCCATTAAAAAACCCAAGAAAATCTGCTCAAAGAAATGAAAACCTAACAGGGAAGAGAGGTGGAGCAGGAAACATTACACTTCAGTGGTTTAAAAATAAAGACAGTACAACCCCTAAGCTCCTCGGGAGAGGCCGACCAAACCTCTTTCCCTTCTACTATGTTTTAAATCACAGCCTTCTTTTCTCTTGAAAGGCTTACAGGGTCTCCTCTCCTTGGCTCACTCCTCTCTTAAGCCGTTAAAAGGTCACCTAGAGTCCTCTAGGGTTCTGAGTAGAAGGACAGCTGCCCTGCTTGGGATGGGCAGGTGGTTTGGAGGTTGCCATGGCAACCCTTGGTAGTGGGAGAGATGTTACCATGGAGATAAGTCATGGTCGGAAGAGGGTCTTGGAAGGAGAAGAGGAGTGAGCACAGCCGACCTCCTCAATATCTTGTGGGGTAGATGTCCCCAAGCCTTGTCTCTTTAGGCCTGGCCGTCAGAGGAACGTTAAGAGTCTTTTATTCTCCAGGTTCCCTGCTTTGTTCTGGCTGGTCAAGACTGGCTGGGGTGGAGAATAGGTCCTGGTTAGTCCTCTTTGTGACCTGGCAGTAGAGGGGGAAGAGAGCTATCTTTCCACAGCTTTAGTGAGGCATTTGTCAAAAAGGGGGTAGGAAGAAGCCTTCCACGGGACAGTGGAGGTGGGGACAGGCCATACTTAGGCCTACAGCTGTGGATAAACCCAACGGAGAGGCCTCTAATGGAGCTAAAGGCTAGCCTGGGCCAAAAGTTTCTTGCTCAGGGCATGATGGGACCATTGCAAACCTGCTTTCTCTCCCCCTAACATGGAGAAGGGTATCCCTCTTCTCTTGATGACCCCATGTCCATGGTCTCTGTATCCTGGGTTCAGCCACATCTCCCATTTGGAAGGTTTAGTTCCATCTGTCTGTTAAAGGCAAGCTTCCTCTTGGAAGACATGGCTCCTCAGACATGCCTCTCCATATGAGCAGCGGGGAGACTCACAAGTGTTGGGGAGGTAGGCTGACCTGGCGAAGGCTAACTGTCTGTACAATATCCTCCGTCTGCGGCTCACAACGAAGAGCCCATGTAGGGAGCAGAGGCTCACTCAAGGTCCAGTAAGTTGTGGGGTGAAGAGAGCACCCCTCACAGGAGTTAGCTCCAGGCTTGGGAGGGGGAGCGAGTAGGCAGTTTCTGGCTCAGTCTTTTCTTGGGGGCAACAGTACCCCGGTATCCACTTGGCAAATCTCAGTCAGATGACTGCTCAAGATGCAGAGAAATAATGGCAGAAAGAAGAGACTTAGGTTTAGGATACTGGCCTAAGATATGTTGAAGTTTGAGTTGGGGGCTGGAGATATTGTGCGGGGTGATGGGTATACTGACCCTGCAGGTCTGGTGGTAAGTCCTTCCATTGCCATCCCATCAGGCCCTTTGTCTTATGAAGATCAATTTTCTCTTTCCTTCCCAGCCAACTGTCCTGTCTGGGCAGCAGGAGGCATCCCCTTCTGTGCCCGCAGCCACCTGTGTCCTATGAGTCCGCACACGCTTGATTCTTTGCTCTCCCTTTGTGTTGCTCCACGTTCCGTGTTGAGGGAGCATCTACTATGCCATGCCATCAAGAGAGAGCAAAGAGCTGTGTCCCCAGCCAAAAGGGGCCTCCTGTACCAGTGTCCGAGCCCCCTCTCCTGGAAGGCTATCTTCAGTCTTCAAAGACAGCCCTGAGCCCTTTGTTAAACACCCCTTTGTTGGAGAAGCCAGGGGGCAACGAGAGATGCTTCTCTGGGATCAAAATCAGGCTGGCAAGCGACAACAGCCGTGAAGATCTGGGTCTGAGCTGTCCTGGGCTTTCTACCATCCTCCATCCCAGGGAGGATGTTTGTGTTGGGTAGAGGCGACTGACTCATGAAGCACTTGAAGGATTCTTTGGCCTCAGTCCCTCTTTGGGGGCCTGAAGTTTGAACTGAAGTCGTGCTGTCTTTCCAAGGCAACCTCTTCACCCTTCAATACCCAGTCAGGCTACCGAGCCTTGTTTCCAACCGTGCGTCTCAAGTCTGGATCCTGCCTTAGTTACCCACCATCTGGGCCCTGTGACTTGAACTGAGCTCTTTTCTACCTCAAGTTCCTCCCCCCCACTGCCCCGCCTCCTTTTTCCTCTAAAATCTCAGAGAGTTGATTAGATGAGAGACACCAAGGAAAATTCTATTGGTATTTTCCTCTTTCTGTCTCTTTCTCGTTCCCCCGCCCTCCCCAGACCTCTTCTCCATCTTCTATGTCTCTCTGTGGAAGGCTCTGCCCCCCCTCCACCTCCCCCCCGCCCCCGGCATCTCTCATGTTAGTATCTCTCTGATCTGTNCAGGCCAAGCTGGCGTTCTGGGTTGTTATTTGTGAAATATGGATTTTTCCCAGAATGAGGAAGATCTTCAGTGTTCTAAAAAACTACTTTAAAGAGGTAATGCAAAAGGGGGGGGGGAGTAAAGAAAATAGATTTATATGCCTATATAAGTCTACATGGAGTCTTGTGGGTGAGTACAAGCTCCTTGGTTATCTCCACCTTTCACCCTCCTCCACAGAGGCTGCCGGGCCAGCTTTGAGTCTAGTGAAATCAAGGGTCAAAGCCACGCGCTTCTGAATTGCTTGTCACCCTGGAGAATCAAGTCTTTCCAGTGTTGGGGGGGGGGTGCATACTGACTTCTTAAAAAAAAAACTCCAACAAGAGTAAAATTTGCACACATTCTGAGTTCACGCATCTGCTGGGGGGGGGACCTATCTTCAATCACTCACTTTTCTTTATTTTCAGAGGGATGGAATGCATTTTAGTCTTTGTAAATTTGGGGATGAAATCACCCTGCACTTGGGTAAGAGGAGAGGAGGGTGAGGGGGTCTAGCCATCCACACTGCTGGCTGCAGGAGGTGACAGACCCGAGAGGCACTGACACGCCTTGTTTCTTTTCTCCCCTTGACCAATCTAAACTGGGTGTCACTGAATGCCACACATTTGAGTGCCCCAACCTTTCTCTGACCCCAGGCTAGAGCTGAAAGCAAAAGGGCAGATCCAGCCCTGCCTTGCCGTTTCTCTCTTCCCTCTCTAACCTTATCTGTCCTTCCCTCTTTTCCTCTATTCCAATGCTTTCTTTCCGTCTCTTGCTCCCTCTTGCTTCTTCTCTCCTTCCCTTCTCTGTCCGTTCAACTTGCTTCAAAAAGGAATACATTTCTGGGGTCATGGTGGGGAGTGTCTCCTTAGCCCTTGCTAGAGATTCCGAGGTCCTCAGTTTCCTCAAATATATATGTATATATATTTCCCCTAAATGAGATGAAATGAGTGACGTCCTGGGGTGGAGGGAGGCGCTGGCTGGAGTTGGGACTGGGGGGGTAGGAAAGGGGGAGGAAGGGAGGGGACGCGTCACTCAACATTACTGCTGTCGAAGGCGTGGCACTGAAAGTCCCCATCGACGTACTCCATGCCCGGCAGCTTCATCCCGTACTTGTCCACACACCAGCAGATGCCACGTTTGCGGCCACGAGAAGGCTTACACTGGGAAAGAGGCAAGGGGCAGTGAGATACCTGTGCCCTGAAGGCTCTCTTCTTGTTTAACCTTTCCCCCTGCGCTTGAGGGTTAAAAGGGTACGCCTTTAGCTAACCCTTGGGGTTTTGCTGATTCTATCTCATGGGAGGACCCAAAGAAAATTAGTTAGTTCAGGCATCCTGCCCTGGGGTAGGTCCTGCAATCTCCCTTTTGTTATTTACTTTGGAGTTACCCATCTCACGTTCTCCAGGGATCCTCAAGAGAGGACCACGGTCATCAAAGTAAGAAACATTACTTTGTAGCTCTATCATGGGCTAGGCAAAGTTTAACATGGGCCATGTGGCAGGAGTGGTTTGAAGTGCTTTGTCAAAACAACGACTTATTTCTTCCCATCAGAGTAAAGTAGATTGGTAGTTCCGATTTTACATGAGAAACGAAAGACCCAGGGGCTTTAAATAGCTAGGCTAAGGGCTACGCAGCTAGAAATGGCGGGGTCAAGATACATGCCAAGGGGCCCTAGCTTGTTAGGGATACGGTCCTCGTCACCCAATTAGAAATGCAAAGCGCTTGGAGTCCTCCAGACCTGCCAATTGGAAACCCCAGAGGTGACGCCTGGCACAGGGGCACGTACCTGCTTTCTCTTGTAGAATCCTTTGCGGTCACAGTTGGGCAGGTACACAGCACGGGGCACCATGCGTGCACTGGCTTTGAACTCCTGGAGGGAAGCTTCCATGTGTCTGCGGCAGGGGCCCTGTGAACACAGGATGGATGAGAGGCATGACCCAGGTGGAAACCACTCGGCGGTGCCCTCTGATGGCTCATGTGTGGCATCCAAAGAGACAATCAATCAGCTATATCTGAAGCTGCTTAGGACCTTTCTTCTCCCTCGCCTGTCTGCTGCCTTGGTTGTATGGTAAGCCTGCGGCACGTGGCCAGGCAGTGAGCCCAGGGTCGCTCGCTCTCAGCTTTCCTACCCTTTCAAGCGATGAACATATACAGCTTGCATTCTCTGAATGTGCTAGGATAGTGTTCAGCCTCTTGCTGGGACTGGCCATAGCTCTAGGGGTCACATTCTGGTGCGTGCTTGAAGTTATAGTAGGACCTTCTTTGAAGGAGAACTACCTCTGTTTCCACTAACTTGGATCAGCTCTCAGTCCAGATAAATAAATTCAAGGTCTCAAAAGCATCCTTCCAAATTCCCAGCTGAGCCATCTAGAGCAATAGGTCCTTTGATAGGTCTAGCCTGTGCATCCTCTATGACCACAGATGTTAAAATAAGATACATGGGAAATGAGATTGGGATGGTGGTCAGGGTATGGGGAAGAGAAGCCCCTGGGACTCACTTGTTCGGATTCCTGTCTCATCTCAGGCGCAGGGATGACTCTGGGGTGGGCAGTGTTCTCCGAGCCCCCCACAAACTTGGACTGTGTCAGCTTCTTTCTGCGGTCCTTCTTCACAGCTTCAGCCTTCAGCTCGGAAATACGAGTGTGCTTCGGCCGGAAGACCTTGGGGGAGTAGGTCTCTTCAGCCATCTCGGAGGTGGTGGGTTCCTCATGTTCCCGAGAGTCTCTCTCTATGGGAAGAAGGAGGCCGAGAATCAGCTTCTGGGGCCAGAGAGCAGTGTCTAGAGACCGGAACTGGGAGGATTGGGGTCAGAGGAGTCATGGAGGCTCAGAGAGATCCAATGAGGTCTAAGAAAGCAAGGGGGGGTGGTGAAAAGTCATCATGGTGGGGGGGGTGTATTGACTACCACCTCACTAGTGCACATGGGAAGGCAGGCTAGAGAAGGAGGCAGCAAGGCTCAAAGCAGGTGAAGGTTATGTACAACAGTTTGCTGGCCAGTGGTGAGGCTCAGGAGAGATGAAGTGGCTGGACACAGAAGGTTAAGCAAGCAGTCAGGGCTTGGAGAGCTGGGCCAAGGGAAGAAAACAGGGCACAGTCCAGACATAGGCAAGAACAGCCAAGTGTGTCCGTCCTCTTAAAGAGGTCTTTGTACTATCAGAACAGCTGGGCAAGAGATGTTTGGACCTGGGTATCCAGGGACAGGAGCAGTGTGTGTGTGGGGGGGACCGAGGTGATGACTGGGAGATGGGAGAGGCAGAAATGGAAGCAGATGGAAGACAGAGGCCTCATCCTCCTACACTAGCTCCCAACTGGCCTTGTGCTGTACTCTGGACCCTTGGAGGCTGGGCATTCCTCAGCTCTGTCTGAGAGGGGCTGACAGCTGGCTGGGGCCAGACCAGTTATATATAGGAGCAACTTGGTGACAGTCTATACTTAGCTGACTTATGACCTTTAGAAAAAAGAAGTAGGACTTTGTTCATGTGTCTCTTACTCTTTTAATGCCACCTGCCTAGCCTATCTCAGTAGTACACATTTCCAGTAAGTTCTTTTTTTATAGGTGTCCCCCCCCCTCCAGTTTCCTCTCAGTCCCCAACCTTGCAACCTTCATGAGTGGGGAGACCTTAGATGGCTGTCTCCACGGGATGCCAAATCTCAGGCTGACTATCCAAAGTGGAATCTCTCTAGGGATTGAACCCAGTTTTTTTTTGGTTGTGGACTTGGAGGAAAGGATGCAGGAGGAGGCATGTCTAGTTTGGGGGCTCTATGCAGTTAGGACACTAGAGTCTGATGTTTTCCTTTAAGGAACTTTTTTTTGCAAACTCTGGGCCTCACTAAGAAAAGTCTAGGATCCTGGGGGTGTCTCCTCTCCCCTAATTTTCAGGCATCTTGCTTGTGAAGAACAGGCTTAAAATTTTGATTTGATTCTTGGTGTTGCCTCCAGGACCTAGGCTTTTAGAAACCAGCAGGGCTATACCTCTAGATGGCCAGTAGGTGGCGCAAGAGACCAAAGGCGCTCAATTTGTGCACATTTCCCGGGAAGATGAAGGTTAAAAGCTGGCTCTTGGCTGTCTCCCGCTCCTACTAGTTTGAGAATCCCATCAATCCTTTCCCCCTCTTTGTGTGCTTGCAGCATGCATTAAGAAGGTCGGGGAGGGGGGGACGACAAAGGAGCGCTGTGCAGGAGGGAGGATTGTGCGAGCAAGTCTTAGCTGTGTGTGGCAGAGTGTTGCTTCTTGATCGTGACTAGAAAGAGAAGAGAAACACATCCCAACACCCTCCTCCCTCTAGATGCTGCAGGGAAGGTTTCTGCAGAGGATGAGAAATGTGGGGTGCTTTTTGGTTAAGGCTTTTCATTGCAGTAATAAAGACCCTGAGACAGGGGTGCTATATTCTGGTATTTACTCCGATGTATGGTCTGCTATGGCTCCAGCTTTGTGATGTGCCTACTCTGTCACAGGAGTGTTGATCTATTCGTCCCCCCTTCCCGTGACTTAGGACCATGGGGTATATCAGCCTTTCCCTGGGAGCAGGCACAGCTTTGTGGTTGCTGAGGCACCCCAGGGAGGGTAGCATTGCACACTGGCACTACAGCACCATGCACACACCTTACCCAAGCTCAACCTCTCTAAGCACACAGTCTGGCCACCGATGCTTTCCCCGCAGACGTCTGACTCTTTACCAACATATGGAGACACGTGTTCTTAGGATGCCTTCCCACCCTAGTCCTTCCAATAGATGAATCCAATGGGACCCGTTGCTACCAGAACTATCACTTTCCACCCTGGGCTTCTCGTCATTCTGGCACCATGAATAATCTGATCCTGGGCTGCTATTGGATGCTGGCTTGACTTGACCTCACAAACAGAAGTCTAGGGGAGCCTTATCTGTGATGACTTCTCTTCCATCAGAAAACCAGCTAAGCTTGGAGTTCATGGCCCAATAGGCCACTTACAATCTGCAAAGAGAGTTCAGTTGAGAAGTATTTCTGTGATATAAATGGGGCAACTTATAGCTTAACGTATGATGGGAGTGGGGGGAGGCCATTTCAGTCATGCCCCTGCCTCAGAGCATGATGACCTTGCCACAGGAAGTTGAAGAGACAAGCAGTGTTTGAAGAAGGTGCCCCTGGGGTGTGAGGTTTCTGTTTGGCTGAGGCTGTGCCATCTAGAAGCCAACGTGGCATTTAAATGAACAAATACAAAATAGTAATAACACCCAGAGGTCCTCATTTCCAGTTCTCCATAGCCACACGTTGGCTGCTACTGGGCTGGGCAGCGCAGATATAGAACACTTTCATCATCACTATAAGTTCCACTAGATAGCACTGGCTCAAGACACCCATCAGGACAAAAATAGCCAGCTAGATGCTCTGCCCATTCCGTGTCCTGTCTTGTTTCCCAGCCAACAGGCAGCCTCCTCTTTGCTCTTTGCTGCAGTGCTAGGCTTGGGGCATATTCAGAATCTGGCCGCTCATTGCCCGCCCCCCCCCCCAAGCTATGTTCCAGACTCCGTAAGTCTCACTGCTTTCCAGCTGCAGATGGATGCTAATTAGCTCAGCTGCCCTGTGTGGGTGCATTTGCATATATAGAGAAAGAGGAGGGGCTCTGGGTGGAGGCTGTGGAGTGTCCCCTGGCCTTCCTGCGGGTGGGTGGGCTCACAGCAGCATCTGCCTGGCCCCAGGCTCACTCCTGAAGATCCCCGAAGACACCATTTTCTTTTTCACTGTGGTCAGCAATAGAGGTAGTGTCCAGGGGTTTTAGCAACCAGAATGATGAGCTGACTTTTCAAGAGAAAACAAATGTAGACAGCTGTATCCTAAGGTTGGGGGAGGGCCAGAGGGCTCACTTAATTTTACAAAGCTTAACTTTAAATTTTGAAACAGAGAATTTGCTCACTGGGAATGTTCTAAGTATGTTTGGCAGAGCATACCATAAACTTTATGACATATATACATACATATCATATGCATATGTATATACATATACAGTGTCTAATGAGATTTTCTGTAAAGGTAGAAAGATGCCATGGATTTAAAAGACAGCGAGTGAAAGAAAGTTGATGATTTCATTGTCACTCTTTGGGTACATGTGGAGATGATAATATTTTCTGGTACGCTCTGTTAAAATACACCACTAAAATCAATTTCCTCTGCTTCTTCTTAACCTTTAAAAATTTTGGCTGCTAGAAAAAAAGTATGAAAATTGTGGTACCTGGAAAATGAAATGTTATGTATGTGGCTTGTATTATATTTTGGTTGGATGTGCTAGTCTAAAGACTTCTGAAGGAGACACACCTTTAGTGGGGAACAGAGAGATGTTCCCCACTGAAGCCCTGATGGACAGAGAGTTTAGAGAGAAAATAACTAGAACCTATATAAATTCAAAGACTGGCAGAGATATGGTATGAGGCCCTGTTCTGAGTACAGTTTCATTGAAGGCCTTCAGACTTGGCAGGGAAAGGCCATTGATCTGACAGTTTAGGTGGAGGGCAAAATGTAAGATGAACTATTTGGTTGACCCTAAAGGCTCAGCTGGTAGGCCCTACTGGGAAGATAGGTTTGCGTTATCTGCTTCCTTCTCCAGCAACCCCAAAGGAAAGAGCTTCCTCAACCTCTGGGGCAAGTTAGCATGGGTCTTGGCATAGCCTCTGATTAACCTGAATTCCTAACTATAACCTCTCAGCCAAAGGCAGGCCTGCTGAAAACCCGAGGCGTACCCCAATGTGTTCACAAGGCATGGTTCCTGAGGTTTTCTTTATCAGCTTTCCTAAGGGATGACCTCCCCTTTCTTACTGATGTAGAAACCCTGTAGTTACTTCTGTCAGTCCACTCTACCTCAGGTCTCATCATGCAAGTTTGCCAGCCCCAGGGGAGACCTGTGCCATAGAGACAGGCTACCACAGGCAGTAGACCACAGACTGAAGTACTATGTTCTCCAGAGAGGCAGGAAGCATGGACAACCACAGGGCTGCAAGGACCTGCCTGCCACATTAGGAGAACTCCTTGTGTTCAGGAAATGAGGTTTGGCCCATAGACATGGAGGCTGTGCTGACAGCCATCCCTTCAAACCCTCCTTGCTCACTTTCTCTGGCCAAACCACTGGCCTGAGCAAGCTGTCGGGGAGACTGTGCAGAAAAGGGAATGGAAGAAGCCATTCCTTCAAGAGGGTATTGGAGTTCTCACTTTTAGGTCACTTTGCTACTTCTCTGACCCAAAGAATAGAGCACCTCTAAGTGGAGGGTTTTCTCTTTGCTTTCAGAACACCTACCACTGGAGGGTAGCATTTGGCAATGTTGGCCAAGGTTGCAAGGTTAGACCAGGCCTAGGCAACAGCCTTAGTGACTAGTGAAGGAGCCAGAAATAGCAGAAATAGCAGGGCAGAGTGCCTCAGCCCCTAGGGAGAAGCCAAGTTCAAGTCCTGACCACCACAGATCTTGTCTTGGGCAAGCGACCTCCTGTTTTAGGTCTCAGTGTCTTTATCTGTAAAGTGGGGCCCTTGAGCACGAGGGTAGCCCTGGGTTTCTTCCAGCTTTAAGGTTCTTTGGACACTATCCAGACAATTCCTGGAGAGTTGCTAGGACATAGCTAAGATATGTGGCCAGGCAGAAAAGGCCACTTCTCCATACAAACAAATGTCTAGTTTCTCATCCGGATTTATGTTTTATAAGAAATGGGAAGCAGACATATGCATCAGATTCCTTGGTTATTTGCCTGTTTCTGTAGACATGTGACTAATCTTATTGCCTTGAATAGCCTACCCAGCTTGGAATGTAATGAGAATTGCTAGTTTTCACCTAACTGGCAAAAGTGCAAACTTAACAAGAAACAAAACCCCTCCCACTTGCCCACTGTGGCTCCTGGTAACCATCCCCTTGCCTCTTGGCTCCTAAGGGATGTCCCTTGTTCATACTTGATTATGTACAGAGTCCCTCCACCTTCTGAACGTGGTGGTTCTAGAGCGTATAATCCCTTCTTTCAATTTTCATTTTTCTCCACATTAGATACTTTAAGGTTTCATAGGCATGGGCTACTTGGGTGAAAAGTAAAACATTTTTTTGTAAATCTTCCCGTCCCTCTTGCTCCTCCTCCCTTAATTAAGAAAGCGGGACCCGGTCATCAGGGAATCTTGCTTCTGTGTCCTCTGTTCTAACCAGTTCCATGACCTCTGGCTGGAGGATCAGCCTGGCCCTGCCTGTGAAGCTGCAGGTGGCTGCTTACTTAAAGCGAGAGGGCAAAGGCGGAACTGCTCAGATTTAAAACTCCGCCCCCAGTTGGGGCGTGGACATGAGGGGCGGGTTAGGGGAGGGGAGGAGAGGGTACCGAAGTCCGTGGGGGCGTGGGGGAAAGGGACTTGGAAAGAAAAGCAGCTTCATTGGGCCAGCTGTGCTGGCTCCTCTAAGCCTTGCTGACACAGCAGAAAGATGGGGGCAAAGGCAAGAAACGTCTCGTTAAAGCGCCATCCCTCTCGCCCAACTCCCGTTTTGGTTGGCTTTTGCATAGCCCTCGCTCACAGACTTGCTTCAAAGGGAGGGCGTGCGGTGGGAAAGTCATCCGGCTCCTTCAATTTTTCATAATCTCGTTCAATCCAGACATGAATTTGGCCAAAAAGTCTTAGTCTGGGTTAACTTCAGAGTGGCATTTGGACTAGGCTTGGAGCTGAAGCCAAGTCGATGGAGACCAAAGCCGCCCAAGAAGCAAAGGCTGAATCTATTTTCATTTACATAATGTTCCCCTCCCCTTGCTTTTCCAGAAGCACATTTTTTTTTAAATCTTGCTCTTTGCCTTATTTCTCAATGACAGGATTGACATTCACAGCCCTCTGCTCCCCACATCTCAGATTTTATGTTTCTGCTAGCCCAGGAGACATTCCCCAGATCCTCTGGTATGCTAGGCTCCCACCGCTGAAAGCACAGGCCATTTTCTAGAGAATGCCGTCAACACATTTTAGGCCTTCCTTTCTTGGCCCTAGAAACCCCTGTGTCTCTAGTCCCCTTAGCCTCACACACACTGCCCTCTGTAACTATCGCTGGCCCCTGAACTGGCCAAAAGAAAATGCAGGGCCAGGAGCGCTCCAAGCTCTGGACGACATCTAGGCGACTCCCTCTCCAGTTGCCAAGCAACGCAACCAGCAAAACCCCAGTCTCCGCCTGCCTGAGTACACCTCCCTCTCCCAAGCTTTGGCTGCCAGCCACCTCTCCTTTGCTCCTCACTTCTCAGTCTAGAAACTCACTGTACTGGGGGGTGTTACATAATACAATAATATGAATATATAATGTATATTTTTGGTTGCATACCAAATATAAATACAGCATATGTGTATTATAGCTTCCAACTGCGGGAGAAGAGGATTGTCCAAGCTCACACTACTCAGATTTCAATGGTGGGGGAGGGGGCCTAGGGAGCAAGAATTTCTCCTAAAGGACCCAAAAGACAACCTCCTCTCTTCATTATCCATTTTCCTTTCTTTAAGAATGACGTCATCTTTAGCTTTTTTTTTTTTTTTTTTTGGATCCAACTAATGGCTCGAAGGATCTTCTCCGAGAGCCGGCTCCCATTCGGTAGGAAGGTATTAACCTTTGCCCCACTGTGGTCTGCAGCCAGGGCGCAGTTATGGGCTACTAGGCACATGCCTGAGGCAGGCTGGGGTTGGAGTGAGGGTGAGGAGGGGGGGTTTGCTTCGGGTTGCTTTGGCTGCAGAGAATTCTAAAGCGATCTGGCGCGGGACAAAAATATGGTTCGTACGTGTGTGCATGTATATGTGCCCGCGCGTGTGCGCACTGGGTCCACTTGGGAAGTCGGATGCTGCCTCTTTGCTGGTCCAGCATCTGCGTGCGTGAGTGCACACAGAGCGCACACCTTTTATCCCCAGCTACCCCCTATCTACCGCTTGGCTGGGCAAATAAAAGTGGGGCCAGGATACTGCGGAGTCATAACTTGCTCAATTCGGCTGTGATGAGATTGCTAGCCACCCCTTTGTCTCCAAGCCAGGTGATGGATGCCTACGGCTTCAGCAGGCAAGAATGTAATAGAAAGAACCTCGAAAATCGGTCTTTGGGGGCTTCCGCGGTTTGTACGCCTCCATCCCCCTCATTATGCAACTTCTCATGATAGCTCAAACTTGCAGGTTCCGGGGAGAGAGGCTGAGCTCACGCAAGCTCTGCTACCTACTGATGGACGCTCACGTAACCCTCCTACGTGGTGTAATCCGTAGGTCTTTAGTTTGCGATCAGAAAAATTACAAACCTCCTCACGTTGGAGTAATGGAGGACGACAGGTGGTGAGAAGGGCTTTATCTTTGTAAGGAACCGCACCAAATAAACATTTAGCTAAGTCTTAACATCTCTCCCCGCTCAGCTTTTGTGCATCGTTGGTTAAGCTTAAATATTTATAATACATAAATATAAAAATAATATAATAAAAATATATAATCAGGTAACTCCCCCAAGAAACCTAGCTCGAGGCAAAACTGTTCTGATTGAACAAGAAGCTCTGTCAATCATTTAAACCACAGACTCCAGGCACAGAGAATTTGGAGGTGGGGCAAGAGGGGGCGGGGCAAACGGAGGGGTGGCTCCCAGAGCGTGGTCTTCCTGTCTCCGCCCCTTGAGTTTTGCTTTCTGTGTTTCCAGGGCCCCTCACACACTTAGCCACACTCACTTTTAGTCTGGTTTAAGTGATTGGTGGAGGGTGGGGCTGCTGGGGGTGGGGTTGTGGAGTGGGGAGAAAGGGAAGGGAGATGGAGAGGGCCAGCATCCAGTGGGAACTTGAGGATGTCTTCATCCCATATCCCTCTTCACCTTTCAAACCTGTGTCCATCTTTTATCTTAACTAAAATCTGAATTCAGGAGGGGAAAAAAGGCATTAGATTCAGGGACGAACATTCAGCACAGAACACCAAACTCAGCTTATACCCCACGCCCTACCCCAGCCCTCCCGAAGTATTCTTTCTCTTCCTGGGAGGAAAAAAGAGAGACGTTTTACAGTCTAATGTGTTTTTATCATCGATCATAATCAATCATATCAATTCAAAAGCAGCAAGTGTACATGTGGGTGAGCTCTCAATACCTCCACTCAAAAGATATTAGTTGTCAAAGGGGGGAGGTGTACGTGTGTACGCGCGCGCGCGCGCTCCTGAGCAAATAGGAATGAGGGGAGAGATAAATCTGGAGGCACTGAGATGGGGGCGGGGGGTGGTGAGGCTTGAAGGGATCAAGGTAGAATTAGCTTTAAAGATGGATAACGCATTTTCGGATTCCAATTAAAATGACCTTTTAACAGAAAAGGTTTTTTAAAGTTTAGGAAGAAAAGTACAGGGGTGGGGTGGAGAAGGGAGTTGATAATTTAACCTGTTCTTTATCAGAGTGGATTCTCTTGGGATTTGGACTTTGAGACTCAGAAGGAGCTCGGAGTCAGAATTGCCACGAGTTAGGAGTGGGGGAGGGTCGGGCTGGGGTGGAGATGGAGTGTAAACTGGTAGAGACCGGGTTAGACAGCCGCCTAGGATAGCTTGCTCTGCCAGGAATTCAAGTCTAAGGTGCAAGGACCCACCCCATCTACTCTCAGGAGCTACTAGGGTCTAAGCCACTTGCTGCGTGCGCAAACCGCGCGGGTTCCCAATCGGTCCCGGGTCCCCACCCATCCGAGGTGCCTCCCTCCCCAGCTCCTGTGCGGTGCAACTGGAACCCCAGTAGAGCTCACCTATCTTGGTTTGCTCGCCGTAGCTCTTTTCGTTGAGGCAAACCCCGCGGCCGTGCAGCAGGGCGTGCAGCGGCTTCTCCTCATCCTGCCGGGGGAGGCAGCGCAAACCCTGGGCGCAGCGCTCCGTGTAGACGCCACACGACTGTCCCTCTGCCAGGGCGCAAGTCATGCAGCAGCCACAGCCGGGCTCTTTGACCAGCTCACAGCCCAGAGGGCTGGGGGGACACATGGACAGAGCTTTCTCGTCGCAGGGTTCACAGTGCACGAAAGAGCCCAGGCCTTGAGCCGGTACGGCATAGGCGGCCAGCAGCAGGAGGACCACGCTGATCACCATTTTCTCGGAGTCTGGCTTTACCTCGGGGCGGGGCAGGAGAGCGAGAGTGTGTGGAGAAAGAGGGAGCCTGGAGATTTTTTTTTTTCTTTTTAAATCTCTTGCAGGTAGAGCAGGTGCTCTTCCCCAAACACTTGCAAAATATGAGGCAAGGAGGATTCAGGTGCCTGCACGCAAGACCCAATTGCAAGGATTAAAGACTTGCAACAGGTTGGGGGTGAAAAAAAAAGAGGCGCGCCAGGTGCACGCAGAGTGAGCGGAGACCGAAGAAACCCCTAGGCGGGATCGGGTCAGAATTGGGGGTGGTGGTGGAGAGAACCACAGAATTGCTCACTCCAAAGCAACAGAAATACTTAGCTTGGAGACCTTGAAAAGGGAGGAGGTGAAGGAAAAAAAATGGATTTGGCTTATTTTTTCCCCCTTTTGCTTAAAATCTAAAACGCACCTCCACTCCGCTCAGTCTCAGCGGCCAGCTGCGCTGCTGCCGCAGAACAGGTAAGCGGCGTCGGCGGCTGCCAACAATATCGGGGAAAATGTTAAAATCAAGGGAGGGGGGAAAAAGGCAAAAACCCAGACCTCACCAAACCTGGACCCCAACACCTGCTCTGTCACCACCTCTTCGAAACCCGCAGGTTCTGTGTGAAGTCCGGAGAAGGGTGCAGACCGAGGAGGGGGATAACGAAAAGGAACAAAAAGGGGGAAAAAAGCCCAAACAGCTTTGCAGCTCTTTCCTAGCTCTTTTAAAACCTCCGGCAGAAGTTTCCAAAGAGACTGCGGGCTCCGGTCGAGCAGGCGCTTTTAAATAGACGGCCCCTGGCTGCCAGCCAGTTGTAGCTGCAATTTGAGCTCCCCAACACCCAACCCATGCAAGGATGCCAAGGAGCTTTGCAGCGCAAACTCACACGGGGTGGGGGTGGGGAGAGAGGCCTTCTAGACACGGGGGCTCCCCTTCGCTCCCTACACAGAGCCCTCCTCCTCACGGAATGTACGGAAAGGGCTGGGGCGGGGGGCGAAGACAGGCGAGCTACAGAGGAGAGTAGGGAGAAGGTGGAGGGAGGAGTGGATGGCTGTAATCTTCAGGAGCTTGGGTGAATACAATGGACCGAGTCGGTTCCCCGACAACTAGCCCGGACACTGGCTGTTAGGAGTCACATTTTCTTATTAGCCGTGTATACCCTGCCCAAGAAGTCCTTTCCAACTTTAGGGGGAAAAAGTGTCTAAGGAACCACTGAAGGTTTGTCTGTCTGTGTGTTTGTGTTTGGAGGACAAGTACTGTACAGCAGCTGGTGAGGGGCGTTGAGATAAATTTAAAGAGAAAAGGAGTGCGCGAGCGTCTGTAGACCCCTCCCCCATCAAAAGGGGCAGAGGGATTACGGCAAGGGCTTGTCATTGTTGTTCTGGTGGGGTACTGATTTTAGTTAAAGTCAGTGGTCATTTTCCTTCACCTACATAGATGACCAGGGAAGCGCTCTCTCTCTCTCCTCTCTCTTCTCTCTCTCCTCTCTTCTCTCTCTCCTCTCTCTGAGTGTGAGCGTGTTATGTGCACTTTCAATAAGGGATAATGCCCCCTCCCCCCAGCTTTGTTGGGAGTAGTGACTGAGACCCCGAAGGCAACGCTGTGGGTTGTCAGTTTTATGTCCTTTTAAATGGAAGGAAGGTAGGCTAAAGTGATAGCCTTCTTGGGGTTGACAATGAAGCATTTCTGTGGGGTAGGCAGATCCTGGAGTGAGCAGGTACCTCGCTGCAGGAGACCTTGTCTTAGGGTTAATATGTACCAAGGTAGCATCTTGGAGCCTGCACGTGAGAAATCCTCACCATGCCACGGGAAGTCCCAGATCGCTGGTCAGCACTAGGGACCACTCTTCCCTTAGGAAAATGAAAGAAAACCTAATTTTTGAAAGAAGGAATATGATGGCTTTAGCTTTTTTGGTTTGTTTTGAAAATTAATTTGACATGATAGGTGGTCTGTAGACTGCCCACCACAGGTGAAAAAAGACATGCTCCAGTGATGGTCTCTGGGGAGTTCTTAGGGCAGGGCTCTTGCCCTTTCTCCAAGTGTCTTCTTCCCTTGCTCTGTTCTTTTAGAAAAAGGGGCTGCATTTCATGGATTTTGCCACTAGACTGCACCCTTATCTATGATAAGAATTCTTGCTGGAGGACTGCAATATTGAGAAAACATTTCCCTTGCTGGCTCCCTTTGGGAGCATCTCACAGGGCGCTGTTCACACTCCCAGATCCCGATCCACATTCTCAGTTCTCTGCCAATAGGCACATTTTAAAACAGGACCAAAGCTTAAAGTTGTGCTTTTATGCCTATTGCCAGAGCAGTTTTATTGTGTTGGTGGCTAGCAGAGGGAAGAAGAGCTGTGTCCACCAATGTACCTCCCCCTCAACCCCCAAACAAGGCAGGGGGTTGGTTGGTTCCAAGAGCCTGTCTCTGCTGCTGGAGGGCTTGGGAAAGCAGGGAGCAAATTAATGTTATAAACTGGGTTGCATTATTTTAGAAGGGGAAGAGATCAAGTGTTATTTTCTTATTTAAGTCAACTTCATGGGGGAAGAGTGATAGAAATGGGCGTGGTGTGGTGATGGGCTCAGCTCACCCTGGTGTAGCATTTGAAATGGGAAATTTAGTGTGGTTGTTCTGCCTAGTTTCTCAAGAGTCGCCCAGTACTCTCAAAATATGGCCTCTAGTAGTAAATTTTTTTTTCTATCTGACTTCTTGTGGCTAAGTACAGTGTGTAAGGACCAGTACAAGAAGGAGATGGCTCATAGAGAAGAGAGGTGGGCAGGGAGAAGAGAAATGAGAGAGTGGGAAATTGGTCCTCGAAGGGTGATGGTGGGGTCGTGGGGAGAGATCAGTGAATGACTATCTATGTTAAACAACCATAATGATTTCCACTTCCAGAAGGGCAGAAGGGACCGAGAGATGGGCACCACTCTTCAGGGACTCAGGGTAGGCTCTTGAGAGCACATGCGAAAGTGAAGCCTCCTTTGAACCCTGGGATTGTCTGTAGGGATTTTTATCCAAAGATCAGTGACTGGAGAAGTGAATTTTATGCTCAACATGTGATGTTCAGTGACAAGTGTGCTGGGTGTTGGGGCATAAGGGCATCCCATGAGTCCATTCTCTCTGCCCTCTATTCAAAAAGCTCTGGGCTCTTCAGAAGATGGGGGGGGGGACTTAATATCAACAGATTCACTGAGATGACTAACTTATTCTGGACACACTCAAATCTGGTCGCACTCCCAGACACCTCCTTTATGGCTGGCTTAGCTTTGCTGCCACGAGCATACCTGTGTGTGTATAGCTGAGCTCTGATAAGCCTTTGGACACAATCCTCTTAGTGATGTTTGAAGATAAGTATCATCTACCATGCTCTGTCTCCCCTGAGATCACTCTTTTCTCTGCTTTGACAAGAATTAAGTGATGACCAGGACCAAGCTTCAAGAACTGCAAGAGAATGCAAGATCTGTGCTCTTTTTCTGGACAACATTCAAAGGGCAGAGGGCGGGCTTTAGTTCAGGAAGCTTACCAGACCTCCATAAGCTGGCTGTTTCTCGAAGGTTTTGGAATGACTTCTAGGGCAAGGATGGTTCCTGATAACAGGGTTGGGAAAAGTAAGTTAGCTATTGTCTAAGAGAGGTTTATTTATATCATTGGTTCCACTTTCAAGATCTGGTCATTGATTTTTTTTTTCCTCACCAGATACATGCATACAGAGAGACCAAGACATATCAGGCAGACTAATGCCACCGTCTCATCTGGATCCTACACTCTGGTACTTTTAAACACAGGCACCCAGTCTTCAAGTCCTTCCACAGTAAAAGAAGTTGAGCAGGATACAGCCAGGGCAGGGAGCAGCTCAGGACTGCTGCGTGCAGTGTCATCACTGAAGGCTAGGTGGCAGAACAGATACATCACTGAAATCAAGCCTCCACCTCCTTCCATGCAAGGGAAGAAGCAGCAGAGGAGAGGCCAACAAGCCAACGAACACGAAAGAGCTTTAACAATGGGGTTAGGTGCATGGGAGAGGCATAGCCTTGCAGAGGGGCATCCTTGTGTGCCTGCACCCGTTCGGCTCACTTTCATGCTGTCAAGCCTGCCCACTCTTCCTGGTGTTAGCACCACACATGCCCGAGTTAAATGTCCTTCTAGCAGCCTCTCAAGATTTACCCCGGAGACAAGGTTCCTCCAGCTTGGAATACGGTGACTTTTCGCCTTATCAACACAAGCCCTAAAACTTCTCGGTGGTGGTCTTCATTAAAGAGCACACCATGGTCTCCCTTTAAGAGTTCTAAGATGTTAATTTGTCTTTTTCACACAGTCCAGACACATAGCTGTCTGCTCAGAACCTCTTACCATTACGGCTCGGGACTTTCTCAAGAATAACACGGTGCTGCAGGGAACAGCTCATGGCTTCCACCCTCTCTGGTCGGTCGTCTTCTGGCAGAGGCAGACTCTCCTCAGATAGCTCTAGGTTCCTTTGCACAGCAGATTCGTAGGTTTTTATGACATTTCTTATAGAAAGGAGGATGACTTCTAGGGTCAAACCGTGTGCTGCTTTAAAGTTCAAGTTTTATAAATGAGGCTTGCTGCAGCGGGCAACGTAACCGGAGTTGAAATTGACCCCAAGGCGGACTGTTTTATAAAAGAGCAGAAGCCAGCTGTGATTCAGTGATTTGTGTTTCTGTGTGAGCAGTATATGCATCCATGGTTTTACGGATTAATGTTTAGGAGCTGCTGGAGCCGATCCAGGCAGAGAGGTGCAGAGCAGAACTCCACAAATACAGTTTGGGCCTGCAGCCCCCCTGTCTTCTCAGACCACAGATCTGGCTTGTTTCTATAACGGGCAGCTCGGAAGCCCTGTTAACTTTGGAAAATGAGATTAACAAGGAAAAATGATCCGTTGTGACTTCGAAGACAGGGTGTGGAGGTCCAGCTCTGGGGGAGAGAGAGAAGTGGGTAGGGAAATGGAGTAAGAGGAGAGAGACAGAGGGTTAACTGCTTGAAACGGGTTTAATGAGCGTGAACTATGGAAAGGCCAAATAAAACCACAGAGCCTTGTGGAGGACAGGTTTCATCATAGTTCAGCGGGGAGAGGAGTGTGGGCAAATTTGTGTAAAGCAGGAGAAGAAGGCCTTCCTCAGGCTGCCTTCCTTTTAGTTACTAGAAAATGGTTACAAGATAACAGATTTTGGAGTCTTAAACATAAAAATCTGGGGACTGGGGAGATGTCTCAGCAGTTACCAGCATGAGCTGCTCTTACAGGGCTCTAGGTTGGATTTCTAGCACTCATATCTGACGACTCCAGCTCCTGGGGTGGGGGGTGGGGTGTGGGGTGGGGTGTGTGTGTGTCAAGCACCCTCTTCTGGCCTTTTCAGACATCACAAACATATGCACCCCCACCCACTGTAATGAAAATAAAAATAAGTCTTTAAATAAAATCAATCCTGACTCTTATTGTTAGCCTTAAAATCGTATACACTCTAAATTTGCACAAATATGCTAACATCTTAATCCCCAACCAAAATTCACTTAACAACTTTTAAAGGAAACTCAAGTCAACAACTCAGCCATTAAAAAAAAAATCATTCTAGTACAATACAATCTGAAGATTGTATTATTTCCTCATTTGATGCTGAGGAAAGACGGTAGGAAAATATTGTTTTGGTTTTTTTCATAATGAAATCATTTCAGTTCTGTAAGAGAAGACTGCATGGGTAACAGTAAAGTCAGTGCACTTAACTTGTAATGCACAGTAGTCTTAAATTCAAAGCACTGTCAAGCCATTAAAAATGCAAATAAAGTCAACCAAAGCTCCCAACCCTATAAAACAAGTGACAATACTAATTAATATGTTGGTTAGTATTAGGCTGAGGTCTTGCTGGAAAATATGTATCAATATTTGTGATTGCAATTTAACTGTTACAGTGTAAAGTTTTTGAGTACACATGGTTGATGTACTGATCAATTATTTAATCCTTCTGTTACTCCTTAACCAATACTGGAGTCCTGCCTTACACAGTGGTTAGGTTTTTTTTTTGTTGTCGTTGTTATTTTTGTTGTTGTTTTGTTTTTCCAGACAGGGTTTCTCTGTATAGCCCTAGCTGTCCTGGAGCTCACTCTGTAGACCAGGCTGGCCTCGAACTCAGAAATCTGCCTGCCTCTGCCTCCCGAGTGCTGGGATTAAAGGCGTGTGCCACCACACCCGGCTCGTGATTAGTTTTAAAGCCAGTTTGCAAAGTGAAATTTGGGTATAGTCAAAATTCCTACAGGGAAATTCCTTCAGTCTTGAGAGAAACAGTACCAGCATTTTTTACAACCTGACTCACCCCCTGGTCATGTGGGCTCTTTCCCTGGTATCTCGGGATACTGACCACGTGAGCGGGGAGTGAGACTTGGCTTTGATGTTTTGTTACGGGGGAAAATGTTCTTCTATAGTGAGATTAGAAGGTGATCATCTGTACTGGCTGGTTTTGAGTGTCAACTTGACACAGGCTGGAGTTATCACAAAGAAAGGAGCTTCAGTTGGAGAAGTGCCTCCATGAGATCTAGCTGTGGGGCATTTTCTCAATTAGTGATCAAGGGGGAGGGCTCCTTGTGGGTTGTACCATCTCTGGGCTGGTAGACTTGGGCTCTATAAGAAAGCAGGCTGAGCAAGCCAGGGGAAGCAAGCCAGTAAAGAACATTCCTCCATGGCCTCTGCATCAGCTCCTGCTTCCTGACCTGCTTGAGTTCCAGTCCTGACTTCCTTTGGTGATGAACAGCAGTATGGAAGTGTAAGCTGAATAAACCCTTTCCTCCCAACTTGCTTCTTGGTCATGATCTTTGTGCAGGAATAGAAACCCTGACTAAGACATCATCCAAAGTGATTTAAGGTGTATTCAGTCTTCAAGATCACAAAAAAATAAAGGAACAGAAATGCACATCCTTATGCAACTTCCAGAGAATGCACCCATGAACTCTGTTTCTTCAACGTGAGTCATGTCCCCACACACATGGTGTCGTGGAACTGACTGTGGGACCTGTGGGAAATGTGGCGATAGTAAAAGATGTCCAAAAGTGCAACGATTAAAAAGTAACTCACGGGGTTGGAGAGATGGCTCAGAGGTTAAGAGCACTGATTGCTCTTCCAAAGGTCCCGAGTTCAAATCCCAGCAACCACATAGTGGCTCACAAGCATCTGTAATGAGATCTGATGCCCTCTTCTGGTGTGTCTGAAGACAGCTACAGTGTACTTAGATATAATAAATAAATCTTTAAAAAAAAAGTAACTCACAATCAAATGTGTAATGAATTCAACGTGCGTCTGGTGGTACTCATCACACATTGCATCATGGGACTTTACCACAGCTCCTCTGAACATACAGCACGCAAACTTCATACTGAACATACCGTATTGGCACACACAGCAGTGCACACTGCATGAAACACATTGGTTCAGATCTGAGACTTTTGTGCATTACGCATTAAGCTGTCCTTACTGTACATACAGTTTTCTTCTCTTACAGAAGCATAATGGTTTAATTTTGGAGAACAAAGACTTTTAATATTTTCCTATCATGTTTCCTCCTCATCAAATGAAGTGTATATTCGGATTGTGTTGTGTTAGAATGTTTTATTTTAAAAATGACTGAGTTTCTGGCTTGCATTGCCTTTAAAAAACGGTTAAGTGACTTTTGGGTTGAGACTAGGACAGAATTTCCAACAGTTTCTGAAATGGCTGTAAACATACTTTTTATCATGAATTTCTATGGAGTGGTGTTCTCAGCATTTACAATTGTAAAGTAAAAATATTGATCAATTCTAAAAAATATTGCAGCTGCTCAGTGTCCTTCAGTGTCAAGTGCTAAGCTTTAATTCATTATGTAAAAAAAAAAGCAAACATCTCTCTCATTTCTATGTAGAGTTTCTTTTGTCTTTTTTTTAAAAAATATTTTATTTTATGTACATTTTTGACTTGGCTGCATGTGTGATTTTGTGAGTGTGTCAGATCCCTTGGAACAGGAGTTATATACAGACAGTTGTAAGCTGCTGTGTGGGTGCTGAGAATTGAACCTGGGACCTCTGGAAGAGCAGCCAGTGCTTTTAACCATGGAGCCATCTCTCCAGCCCCTTCTTTTGTCTTTTAGTACATTTTATTGTGTGTGTGTGTTATTCACAGAATACATGTGGGAGCCAGAAGACCACTTGTAGGAAATTGGTTATCTTTACTATGTGGGTACAAGGGATGGAATTAGGCCACTAGCCTTGGCAGCAAGCTTGACCTGCTGAGCAATTCCATCAGCCCGCTTTGTCTTTCATAAATAATAAATAATAATCATATACATATCAAATAACTGTTTTAAAATAATTTTCTCATGGTTTATTATCAGATTTTTGATTTGTATACTTGTTTTATATACCTATATACTCAGGTGAAAAGAGGCCACAAGTACAAAAAGTTTAAAAAACTATGCTTCTCTGAGTTCAAGGCCAGCCTGGTCTACAGAGCAAGTTCCAGGACAGCCAGGGCTACACAGAAAAACCCTGTCTCAAAAAAACAAACCAAACCAAACCAAACCAAACCAAACCAAACCAAACCAAACCAAACCAAACCAAACCAAACCAAACCAAACAAAATAAAACAAAACTCTGCTGTGCACTGAGATGGGAAGTGGACACAAGCCCATATTCTTAACCCAGAAGTTATCTCCAGTTCATAATCACTCGTAAAGGAAAAATTAGTTTTTCTCTAGTGGGATTTCATTGAGTATACCCACCTTGCTTAAGGACAGGCCCGATGCTCAGCAGTAGATGGCCAACAGAAAATAAACTCAGTGGTAATTTTGGAGTTTATTGTCTCATACAGCTTTGTCTAGGCTATTTTTCTTTAACCTCACAGGTCTTTTGCATATATATCATGGTTTCCAATTTTGTATTTTCTGTGGGATTTCTGTATGTGCAAATATGTGTGTATCTGCATCTATATGTGTTTCTTGTGCCTTTTCTTTGGTTGAGATCCCCATTTAAAAAGTTTGTCTTATTCTTGTTTGTTTTTATTGCTTATTATTATTATTATTAATATTACTGTTTTCAATTGAGAGCAAGAAAAGTATGGATCTGGGTGGGCAGGGAGGTGGGGAGGATCAGGGAGAAGTTGGGTAAGGGGGTGGGAAAGAAAGAAACGGCTATAGGTCATGGTAGTTTGAGAAACAATGGTCTACTTGCTTGGTCACTAATTTGATTACTCAAGATGTGCAGCGTGCACATATCCAGTGATTTCTTTTTTCTTTCACAGCCATCAATACCTCTGTCTTTAACAGCATAGTGAACGAAAGACCCAAAGTTAGGCTCACAGTTTCTCAGATCCCTGAGTTTCCCAGAGCTCTGCGAAACCTATCTACAGATCTTTGGCTCCAAGTCCTGGCTTACTGATGGGACTGTGAACATATTCAACTTAATTAGGCAGAGAATAGCTTTTGAGGCATCTTGGACCTGTTTCTCTGGGAGCTCCTTTTAGGCTATTCACTGCCAAGATGAGACGTGGGCTCTTCATCCAATTGCTAGAGACATTGTGGACAAAACCATAAACTGAACACAGGTATCTAACATGATTAGCCTGAGTTGTATGTCTCTATCTATCCATCCATCCATCCATCCATCCATCCATCCATCCATCCATCCATCTATTATCTGTCTATTTGTGTGTGTATCACATACAGATGGGACATCATGGGGCCCCAAAAGTGGTCTACCAGTTTGTGGGTGAATGTGTATTCTCTACAATATAAACATAACTCACTAGAAACTTATACTCCTAAAGACTTGGAACAGATAAATAAAACAATTGACCATCAAGCACACATCATACAACTAACTATAGAATCCATCCATCCATCCATCCATCCATTCATCTATCCATCCATCCATCCATCCATCCATCCATCCATTCATCCAAGGATAGAAAGGCTGAGAGGAGAAGGGAAGGTGGGCTTTTCCCTGATCCTTAAACTTTGAATATAGTTGTCCTTTATTTTTGGTTAAAACATGCCAACTTTAAGAAAGTTGAAACTGGTAACAAAAATACATTATTAATTTATGAATTTAAAATACATAATTTCTGTTGTTAGAGTGAACTCTACTTACTTATATTAAAAAATATAAGGGCCAGGGAGATGGCTAACTTGGTAAAGCACTTGTTTTATAAGTATAGGGATCTAAAAAGTTGGGTCTTGTGGCACATGTCTGTAATCCCAGTGATGGCAAAATGGAGAGTGTGGGCAGGCAGATCCCTGGAAGCTCATTCATGATTATTTGGTCTAGTCTACTTGGTGAAGTTCCAAGCCAATGAGAGACCCTAGCTTAAAAGATGGAAGTCCCTGAAGAATAATATATAAAATTATTTTCTGACTTCCATATGCATATGCACATATGTGTATAACTATAGACACAAGTGCATCCTCTCATAGGAATACACACACACACACACACACACACACACACACACACTCTCTTTAACTTCAAGACATGCTTGGGTTCACCAAAGTGAATTCAAGTTCAGCCTGGGCAATTTAATGAGATCTCATCTCGTCCTATGGTGGAATGATTTCCCATTGTATTGGAAATGTAGATTATTTTTCTTTTTGCCTTTTGGCTTTCAATTACTGTGCTACTATGGGGCAGAAGAGATGGCTCAGCAGTTAAGAGCACTTTCTGTTCTTGCAGAAGACCTGGCTTCATATCAGCACTCACATGGTGGCTTACAATCATCTTCAGTTCCAGGAGACTGATGCTCTCCTCTGACCTCCACTGGTAACAGGAATGCACATGGTACATATACATACATGCTGGAAAAACACTCATACACATAAAGATAAATAAACAAACACACACACAAATGAAAAATCCCAGGAGAAACTCATGCTGCTGGAAACATTTATATACAAAGTCCTGTGTAGATATGCATTTTTATTTCTCTTGAGTGACATTCCTATTGCTGGTTCATATGGTAACTAATTCCATGTTTAATTCTCTGAGAAGTTGTCTCTCTGGTACTGACTGATTTGTTGCCAGCAGCAGCACCTCTGTGTATTTCCTGAAGCAATATATAACCAGGACTCTGATTTTCCATGTTCGTCAACACATTATCTAATTTTTAATTATCATCCTCCTATTGGGTGTGACACAGTATCTTACTATGGTTCTGATTTGTACTTGTGGGCTAAGAATCTTTTTAATGTGTTTATTGGCCATTCTTTGGAAAGAAGTCTGCTTAGCTCCATTATCCTTTTAAAACTGGGTTACTTGTCTCTTTGCTTTTGATTCATATCCTTTTTTTTTTGTCTCTTCATCTTTGAACTAATTTTTGTATGTCATAAAAAAAAAAAAAAACTTCCTGAGGACCTGCCAACTCTTTTAAGTAACTCAAAAGTCTACCTCTTAGGGATTCACATTTTGTTTGTGATTCCTACTGCCTTTGCCACATAAGGTAGCATGAGTTCAGAAGCCGTGTCCTATGTCTCTTATCATGGACTGGGATAGAAGCAGTCTATGGGTCCCATCAGCACTCATGAGGAAGGGATTGTTCATGAGCTTGAGTCATCAGGGGTTATCTTAGAGAGTTCTTTCTTTCACAGTGCTCAATAGGGCAACTCCATTTTCATTCTCAGGTTGGCCATCAGTAAAATAATAGGGCTAACCTGGAAGAGAAACAGTCTCAATTCCAAAACGGACTAGAGCAAGGCAGAAGTAGAGACAGAGATGATGGAAGAAAGTGCATAAGAAAGTGACATTGAGTTGTTCTTCATGAGTCTCTAGTTATGTAGTTCCATAAAAGCCCAAGGAGGCCACCAGCACACAAACTAAAGGAAGCAGATTCTTCCTGAGTTCACGTTGGCACCAGGCACTTGGCTCTATTTTGTGTTACCCGGGACACAGTTGTCGATGGAAGAATGGACACAAAGCAGCATCTACCAGGAGAGAATCAAATGTTTGCCTATTGGCCATCAGAGCCATTTGTGAGCTTCTCATGACACTTTGAATGGTGTCCCATTTCTCTGGTCACTTAGGCCCCTTACCTGATCTTCTGACTGTCCCACTTAGGGAAGAAGGTACAGATTCTCTTCATAAGCTGTGCGTTGACATTGGCTGACATCTGGTCAACCTCACAGTAATAATAAAGCCACTCAGAGCAGCGGTGCAGAAGAGAGGCTTGCCGGCTCTCATGAAAAATTAGGTTTTCCACTTCTGACTTCCAGGGGTTATTCACAGTGTGAGGGAAGTGAAGCAAGTGGAGAAAGACATTCAGGAAAATTGATGAGGAGTGTTTGGTCCAGAGCCTTTTGGAATCAGTTCTTGTCCTGAGGCTGGCCCAGACCGGTCCAGCTTACCCTGATGCCTTTGAAGTGTGTTACCTGGATGAGGAGCTAAGCCAGCTTGGCAGGGCGGGGAGGGAGGCTGTGTGGTCTGGCAGAAAGCAGAGCACAGGGGCAGAGGGACTGAGCTCCAATCTGCAGCTGACTCACGGCACCTCTGGCCAGGCACTGCATGATTGGATCCAGCTGGAAAATGGGGAAGAGACCCAAGTCAGGCTCTCACCGTGAAATCCAGATGTCCGTCATGAGAACAAACAGCACATCTCTAGGTTCTTCCCTGTTCTCTTTTCTCCAAGTGTGTGTATCTAGGCCTCTGTGAGAGAGTGTGTGTATATTTTGGGGTTTTTTTCCTCTCTTTTTTGTGACTTCTCTTCAGGGCCCGAGTTTGATCTCTTGCTGTCTGTCTTTGAAAATGACTGTCCTGAGTCCACAGTGGCCCTGCTGCCAGCTTCATCGTGCTTGTCTTTAACTTTCCTAAAGTTCAAGTGAAACTTGGGTTTCCATGTCTTCTGTGTAAAGTGTCTGGACCAGCCTTTGCCCCTCTTCCTTAGAAATGGAAATGTTGAGGTGATGAGAGAATAGGAGACACTCTTCAACATGGCTCTGGAAAGTCTCTGAACTAATAAGGGTCTTGTTTTTTAGGTTGCTGGAACAACTGCAGGCTTTCTTCTTTCTTTTCTTTTCTTTTCTTTCTTTCTTTCTTTCTTTCTTTCTTTCTTTCTTTCTTTCTTTCTCTCTCTCTTCCTCCCTCTCTCTCTCCCTCCCTCCCTCCCTCCCTCCCTCCCTCCCTCCCTTCCTTCCTTCCTTCCTTCCTTCCTTCCAACAGGTGCTTCTGGTATTGGAACAAAGGGGACAAAATCCAGTCCTATAGCCAGGCCTGGTGGCGCATGCCTTTAATCCCAGCACTTGGGAGGCAGAGGCAGTCGGATTTCTGAGTTCGAGGCCAGCCTGGTCTACAGAGAGTTCCAGGACAGCCAGGGCTACACAGAGAAACCCTGTCTCTAAAGAAGCAAAAAAAAAAAAATCCAGTCCTTTAAAATGAGTGCTTTACTATGGAGTTGAATCTGTTTTTCTGCACCATTCTGTATCCCCACCTACTGTTCTCAGGTTCGTGAGATTTCTTTTCCTTGCACTTTTCCATTTTCTGACATTTCTTTCCCTTCCTAGCCCTCCTTCACTAGAGTGGTTTTCAGAGTACACTGCCCTTTAAGGCCATATCTTACTGGACTCTGTCTGCAGAGGAAAAGCCTTGTTCAGCAGCTGACTTCAATGCTGGGTCAGTACCTGTACAAACTGAGCCACCTTCATGCTATTTGGGACTTAAGGCTTTTTTTTTTTTTTTTTTTTTTTTTTGTCTTAACCTGTAAGACAAGAATAATTTAGCTTACAGTGCAGACTTGGAGGGCTTACAAAGCAGGACAGTGCATGTCAGATTCTTCGCATACAGCACCGTAACTGGACAGGGGGTTCTGACCGAAAGTTCTAGTTCTTCATGGGTGGTAACCCTGCTTTTCCTCTCAGTGTATTCTCTGAACTAGCTGCGTTTCTGTTCTTTGTCATCCAAAGAGATTTTATTCAAACATCTTTCTAAGTTTCCTGAGTTGGAGTGGTGTCTGGATATCACAGTTTTCTTTCCCCCATTGATGGGTGTTGGAATTTTTGTCTTCATTGAATGGTTGTTCTTATGGCCATACACAAAGCATTTGCTTCCCGTCAGTTTCCATGTTAGACATACATCACTTATAGGAATGTCCCAGGGTGTCAAAGACTGTTACTCATTTGTACTTTGAACACTTCTTTTTATTTTTCTTTTTTTCCCAGGGAGCTTTGTGGCTCTGTATGTTTTCTTTAAACCACTTGGGTTCTAGGAATGCTGAGATCATTCCCCGCCCCCCACTCTAAAGACTCTGAACTTTCCAGTGGAGAGGCTTGGGGACCCCTCCAAGCCCCAGGGTCCCCTGACCTCAGTGACTGGTGAGATTCAGGAGACCATGGGGAAGAACTCCAAAAACCAAATCGAGTTAGGAAGATAGGAGTGGCAGGTAAGCTCTGCAAACTGAATGTTTCTCTTTAGATGTAGCCACCCATGGCCTGTGAGCTTTAGCACACATCCCATCCTGAGATGATAGGACTTGGGTTGTGCAGTTTGCCAGCCATGGAGCCAAACAAGGGTTATGTCTTGGTTCCCAGGGTGAAGAATGGTTCCAACTTGATTTCATTTCATTCTTTTCCATCAATACTGGGTGTTGAACCAAGGGCCTCATACATACTAGGCAAGAGCCCTACCCCTAAGCCAACAAGCACTTTACCATTGAGCCATATACCTGGCTTCTCATTTGTATTCCTGTGGTGCTCCAGATGGAACCTTGGTCATGCCAGAAAAATGCTCTACCAATGAACTATGCTCTTTGTGTTCATAACCTGACTTGCAAGTTTTAAGCCATATCTTGTTCATGTTAGACACTGATGTTTTGGGTCTTTATCCTATCCTCCTGAGAAGTCATGAAACATTGTATGCCCAACAATACTTGGATGGTTAAGTGAATTCATTCAGTCCACCTTGAAACTGAAGCCCAAAAGGCTGGCTGCAATGGTAAATCCCTAAAACAAGGTAACTTTGGAGACTTGGAGGAAATGCATCCTTCATTGACATTTCCAGGCTCACTGCCAAGCTGTCACAGACACCTGAGTTCTGGGGAGAGTTCAGTTCAAAATGAGTCAAAGACAGGAGAGGGACTTGTTCACACAGGTCCATCAGGGGAGGAGCCTGGAGGAAGATGCTTCTAGGAGTCCTCTCGGGGAGCTGGGAGATCTTTCTTCTAGGCAAGAGAGATCACCAGCTTAAAGGAAGCACAGTCCTCCAAGTTGTCTTTGGGGGATAGGCATTCAAGATATTCTGAGTCTATCTTTCCATGGCTGTCGTCAGTTTGTTCTGAGTACTGGGTTGGGGGGCATTTGTTATAGGTGCAGAACACTCATCCGGGAATGAACGGAACAGCACTGTACAGGAAATCTCTGTGATGTTACCCTAGAAACTAGAAAAAAGATTGGAAATATTTCTTTGATTTTTTTTCTAGCACCTGGGAATTAAACGTCTTAGATGAGCCACTAGGGTCAGCTCTTCTCAACCCAAACTTCCTCTCCCAGGAGTGAAGCAAAGAAAGACTTTAGAATGGGTAAGATAATAATAACCATTTGGGATTAAAAGTCATTTTGTGGGTTTGAGCATCCTATCTTTCTTATCCTTTGAGTCATGGACCACATTCCTGAGTGAGATTTGCAGCCAGGCAGATGGTTGGAGATCTGAGAAGAGTCTTTTGTTCCTTATATAGCTGGGGTAAATTTCAGATGACTGTGGAAATGGGGGAAGATGCAACAGCTCAAGGTTATGTTTAGAGGAAAGTGTCCATCGCTGTGGGTCTAGGTGAGAATTCCTCTATGAGGTGCCTAGAGCTAGCTGCCTTAGGGACAGGAAAGCCAAATAAACGTAGAATGCTTAAACTTGAGATTTAGACAAAACCCAGATTTTAGTATACACCTGTCTCATTCAATGCTTGTGACGTACTTTGAGAAAAATTATTTGCCGTTGTTTGTTGACTCTGGCACCTCTTCCTGGAGTCTTGGAATCTTCTGGTTTCCATGGCGATGAGATGTGCATACACTTGCACCTGAGAAGAGAACGAGGCAGATGGGCAGGATGTGTCAGTTGCTCATCCGTGTCATGAAGGGAAGCCAAGGCTGGGTTAGAGGTCATTTTGGTGTTTCTAGTTTTTCTATTTTGAATGATTGTACAATTACCAACTTTGTATTTCCAAACCTTTCTCAAGTCCCAGAGGATTGTTGGAGAATTCCAACATCCATCCAAAATTTGACTGATTGCTCTTAATTAAATTCCCCACTAGGTCATTTGGAAAAATGTACAAGGCGAGAGTCTTAGAGACGTGCTTACCCCATCCCCACTTCTTCTTTTGATTCCAGGCTGCTCTCATCACACCCTTTCTCTTCTTTGGAGAGAGAATATGAGGAAAGAGCTGCAAAAACTTAGGCATAATTGGGGGAAAGTAAATCACATCTCAGAGGCTCTAACTCCAGTACAAGAGGGCAATCCAGTGATGGCTTCATGAGTGTGGCAAGCAAAGGTTTTGGGCTGGGACTTATTGAAGTCTGGCAGGGTCAGTCCTTGGTAGGAGGAGGGATGGAAGATTTAACAGAATGGAGCATAGCTGGCTCTGGGTTGTGAAAGGGGTGTGGGAAGAAGGCCTTTAGCTGTTGGCTGAGTCCTGGAGGACAGAGGAAAGGGGTCAGCATTACAAGTTGCAAAGAAGTCTGAACAGTTGGCGAGAGCTCTTTGATTGGCTTGGAATAGTGGCACCTGGATCTTTCAGTTTAAGACACATCCCCTGGTATCTTTGATGCTAGTGGTCCGAGGACTTGACCAGAATTAAGTAGTGTCAAGCAAGGGACAAGAGTGAGGCAGGCTGGCTTCAGTTTTCCAATTATAGTGAGCTCTTCCTGTTTGTAAAGTAGGACTCCTTCTTTGGAACCAAATGTTCCTGCATTGCCCCGGCAAGTGACCTCCCTCCCTTTCTTCACTAACTTGTCTGGGGTTTTTAGGCCCTAGATCTAATTCCAATAGCACAATATTTCAGGAACAGGCCATGTGGACCAAAGAGAAGCTGTCCCAGTCCATGGGTGTGGTCAAGCTGCAGGGCTTACCTAGAAAGGTGGGATTTCTTTTGCTTTCACTGTGCCTCCATCTTCTGGCCAACCTGAGCATCATCCAGTCCTCTGAGGACCCTTCAAGGCATTCTTTTCTTTGTCACATCTTTAACTGCTCTGTAGATAAGGACATTGACAAAGCCAGAGAGTCCCTTTATCTCACTGTCTTCTTCTCTAATGTGGATCACACCTCACCCATCCCTTAGCCTCACTTTGACATCCCTCCCTGAAGCCTATCCTGATAGAGAGTAGACTTAGAGTTAAGAATCTCTGTATAAGCCTGAGCATTGCTCACACCTGTAGCTCCAGTGCTTGGGAAGGAGGCTAAGGTATACTGTGAGTTTGAGGCCTGTTGGGGCTACATAGTGAGTTTCTGACCATCTTGGGTTACAGTATAAAATCAGTACCAACAAAACAAACAAACAAACAAACAAACACCCATTGCCAATACTCTTGGGATTGTCTCTGACTTTTCTGTTTCCTTAAATTTGGGTATTCACAAAGACCTTGAGGTATATAGCCTTTGGAAATGGCAGGAGTTTAGTGCTCACTGAATTACCCATACTGTGTGATCCAAGTTGTTCACATAATGGATAACCTTCTATTTATAGGATTTATTTGTGTGTGTGTGTCTGTGTATGTGTGTGTAACATCTGTGTGCTTTCTCACAGAGTCCAGAAGAGGGTGTCAGTTCTTTTGTACTTGCTAGTCATAGATGGGAGCCACCCAACACAGGTGCTGGAGATTCATTTCTGGTCATCTGTAAGAATAGGAAACTTTCCTAACCACTGAACTCCACTCTTCAGCCACGACAATAGATATTCTATGTTCCTGTGTACATTAATATGCATTCTATGCTGAAAGAGAGAAAGGGGGACTTTTAAAGATTGTCATTCAAGAGAGAAGCTTCCAAGTCATTTGTTCTCATTTGTCTGAGGGTACTGATACATAAGCAACAATTGTGTGTGAAGAGGCAAGTCCCACTCTTTTACTTTGGGAAGGTCCAGACAGCCTATAGATTGTGTACCCAGTGCACTCTGCTAACCCATCCCTTCCTGTGGGAGTATGTTCTAAGAGAAGGAGAAGAAGAGCTGGGAAGAGAGGGGATGGAGGGAGAGAGCAGAAGAAAATTGCACCATCACAAAAAATTTTGAGCTCTTCCCTGCCTTGCTCTCATAATTAACTGGTTGGTGTAGCTGGAGGGAGGGCTTCTGCTAAGTTGGAACTTGTTAGGTTCCAGTCCTCTGGACTCTAAACTGGCAAGGCATAGGAACAAAGCATGGTTCTCTGTGGCCCCCTTTCCTCTTGTCTTGTTTGGATTCCTTACCTAGGAGGGTGAATTGTGAGAGACTTAAAGGCTTCATTGTTCTCCTTCCAGAAGCGCTTCCCCAGGGATGGTGTGGCAACTCTGGGGAGGACTTGCTTGAAGCATGCTTCTCTCTAGCGATGGTTCAGGGCCAGCTCCTCAGAGGCCTTGAGGGAGCAGTGGAGAAGGGACTGAAAAATGAAGAAGGGACCAGGGTCCTGCAAGGCCATTTGCAGTCTGGATGGATGTGCCAAGACATGGAGTTTCTTAGTCTTCCAAGGCAGTGTGCCTACATAGCCTGGAGGGGAGTTGGGCATCCAGTGAGGTGATTGTATTCAGATCCTGATTCTCCTAAACTCTATAGCTACATCATTGCTCTAGCTCTTCTTATTTTCCCAGCAAGTAGGCACAATAGCGATACCAACTCCTTAAGAGAGCTTCTCATCGCTGCTCCAGCACAGGCTGAGCATAACACAGACACTTGTATTATTCTTGTTCTTCTGGGAAACCATGTGACTGTATTGATGGACAGGGCATATGTGCCTTCTTGACCCACTCAAAGCTGAGCTGTAGAAAGATTTTGATTCCAGATCAGTGAGTATTAGAAATAGGGGCACTGACTTTGTGGTGAAAGAGTGGGGTCCCTGGAAAACTGCCTGAAGGTGGCCATATGCAGAGCAGATGATGCTATGGGTGGTTTGGGTGGCACTTCTCCTGGACAAGAAACCGCTCTTTTACTTATTCAGTCAGCCATACCTGTAGCCATTATCACCACTCCAGAGCAGTGTCATCGAGGTGAGCTGTTGAAGTTGGGGAGAAACAGAGAGGGTCTTCATGGTTACTGGGCTTCCATCTGGTGTGAGGGCTTCTCTCTGAAGGAGAACACACCCCATATCTCTTTTTCTGAGTGTTTACGAGTGGGTCCAGCCCACTCTGAAATAGTTGTAGACGTCACAGCAATCCCACAAGTGAGAAATATGTTGCTTTTGTGATAGTGCATCAGAGCCAAGAGGAAACAGCTTGTAAGTGCATGGAGGAAGGCTGGAATAAAGACCTTCAGAATTCCACAGGCTGGGTTCTTCATAGTAAGAACAAAGGGACACCCACAGAGCCATTCGTATGGGGATTATTTTGCAGAAATCTTAACAATTTACTATATTTATTTATTTGTATATATGTCTATATGCATAGGTGTGCATGTACTGGTATACATGTTGAGGTTTGAAGCTAGCTTTCTGGAGTTGGTTCTCTCTTACCATGTGCATCCTGGGGACATATCCAAGTTATCAGGCTTGTGGCAAGTGCCCTTTTCTGCTGAGTCATGTCTTAGGTCCTATTTTGCAGAAATCTTAATATGTCAAGAAAAATGGTTTCCTTATGACTAAGGGCATCACGGTGTAGAATAGGAAAGGCCAGACTCCCCCAGATAATCCTCCTTAAATTAGGTAGCACACACAAAGTGGCCACATGGGTGACGTTCATCTTTCTTCAGTAGTAACCTTTAATTTACTATCAGAAAACCCTATAATCTTAGGGTTCTCCTGCTTGACATAGATGTCCCATAGATTCTGTGTCTTCCATCGGCTCAAAAACTCATTAAAATCTGAAACTGTCCTCTTGATCTAACATCCACACTATTTTGTATAAAGTAATCACTCAGTAAATGCCTTCCGAATGAAAAAAAACACATCACATTTATCATTTGCTTGTTGTATGCCTGTGATATAGAATATACTACACTCATTTACCTATAGGGTCCTCATAACAATCTTGCTTGATGGAGAAGCTGAGGCCTGGAGAGCTGACCCTGAGTCATTTGGAAGAATGAGTGAGCTGAGATTCTTAGAGAAGTATATGGCTCCCCTACACATTTCTTCTTTCTTTCTTTCTTTCTTTCTTTCTTTCTTTCTTTCTTTCTTTCTTTCTTTCTTTCTTTCTCTCTTCTAGTGGTTCCCCCTAACCCATCTTCTCTTAACAGAAGATAAATTCCTTGAAGGTAGGGGCCATTTGTTAGCACTAGCTCTTCCGTCTAGAAGAGCACACAACTAGTGAAGAGTTCTTTTCTTTTTCTTCTTTTCTTTTTTATGGTTTTTCGAGACAGAGTTTCTCTGTCTAACTGTGGCTGTCCTGGAACTCACTCTGTAGACCAGGCTGGCCTCAAATTCAGAAATCCGCCTGCCTCTGCTTCCTGAGTGCTGGGATTAAAGGTGTGTGCCACCACTGCCTCCTTCTCCTTCTCCTTCTCCTTCTCCTTCTCCTTCTCCTTCTCCTTCTCCTTCTCCTTCTCCTTCTCCTTCTCCTTCTCCTTCTCCTTCTCCTTCTCCTTCTCCTCCTCCTCTTCCTCCTCCTCCTTCTCTTCCTCCTCCTCCTCTTCCTCCTCCTCTTTCTCCTCCTCCTCAGATTTATTTATTTTGTATATGTGAGTACACTGTTGCTGTCTTCAGATACATCAGAAGAGGGCATCGGATCCCATTACAGATGGTTGTGAGCCACCATGTGGCTGCTGGGAATCAAACTCAGTCAGGACCTCTGGAAGAGCAATCAGTGCTCTTAACCACTGAGCCATCATCTCTCCTTATTCTTATGCTTCCAGATCACTCTCATCACACTTTCTGCCCTCGTTGGAGAAGTGGACAAACGTGAGGGTAGAAGCTATAGCAACTCAGGCATAGTCAGCAAGTGGCAGAGAACAAGAACATTTTCTACCTGTAGACTCTGGGCATCTTCTTCATAAACTTTTGGTAGCAAGACCTTTTCTCCATCCTCTCTTTTTGGCTTCTCCAGATTTCCAGAGGTTTCTTTTTACTGGTTTCTGTCTCTGTCTCTCTTTCTTCTTAAGGGTAGAATTTTCAGAATGGTCATCTTGGAGCAAGCCCTTGGAGGTCACACAGGACTAGTTCCACGGTTTTACTTCTTGTAGAGTCTGCAGGCCTGTCACTAAAAGCCAAACTCCTCCAGTCTCCTTTGATTCCTCTTGTGATTTGCATTTGATTTGTGAACTCCTTCCTTTCCCAGAGACAGCAGCAGAGCCCAGAGAACTGGGGCTCTCACTCTGTTTTGCCAGAAGGCGGGTTGTCTCTGAGGCAGTTCACTTCTCCTTCACCTCCTCTCTCACCTTTATTTCTCCATCTCAGTCTCCATCTTTCTCTAAGCTCCAGGTGTCCCTTAGGAACTCTTGAGAGAGTGTGTATTTCTTTCCTTCCGCAGCTGTTATAAATAACTACAAACTTACCTCCCTAATTCTTCTAGAAGTCAGAAGTGAAAGGAGTCTACAGTTAAGATTTCAACAGGGATTGTTTATTGTGGAGGTTCACGGAGAAGCATTAGCTCTCACACTGTAGCCCAGGCTGGCCTTTAACCAGCGGCAGCTTCAACATCACATTCTCTCTGTCGTGGTAATCCAGATTCCAAGTTGGCCCTAGTGAAACTTTCAAGAGACTAAATTTACAGCAGAGGTTTTTTTTTTTGTTTTGTTTTTCGTTTTTTTTTCCTCTAGCAAGTGCTTACTATTTTTGTTAATCAGGCAGGGGTGGATGTAGGCTTGTGAGTCTTGTAGGCTCCATGAATCTCGTATGCCTCCGTTCTCCCTACAGGAAGGAATGCTTCCCTCAGAGGTGAGAGCTGTAGTTAGTATGAGTGAGAGACTATGTGAAGGTGGCAGGTGTGTCTTTTGAGACTGGGACATTGCAGTTTTCTCTTGGTGTCTGTTGAATACTCTGAGGACAAAGTGCCATGTCACAAGCTCAAGCAGCCATGGAGGCGTTCACATGAGGACCTGCGGTCCCCCACCCTCGATCCGCATTATCTTTCCCTCAGAGCCATGTGCATCCATTGTGCAAACACACCCCTCAGAGCCATACAGACCCTCAGGTGTTGGAGCACCACCCTGGTACCTTTATTCAACTTTGTAGTTTGGTCTCTACCCAGACTCTGAACCAACTACCTCCCAATTTCTATTCTTGAGATAATAAATGTTTATTTTGGTTTTTCATTGTCAGGTATTGAATCGATTTGTTTTATACTTATAATTGACCGATATGAAGGCAAAGAAGTCTAAACAGAGCTCATTCTGAGCTCTAGCTTTGCCTAAGGGGGTGATAATCAAGCTTTGACCCTCTTGGACACATATTCCATTCCATCCGGTTAGCCTCTTGCCCTGGGACAGAAAACCCAACCATTCTATAGTTTTCCACACTCCTGAGCTACTTTCCACATAGGACCTTCCCTCCCCCTGCCCCCGCCCCACACACTCTGTCTCTTTCTCTCTGTATATCAGTGTCTCTGTCTCTGAAATCATTAGTGGTTATAAATGACTCTCTGGAGCCCATACTCCTCATTTGGTTCTTCCCCTCTTCTTGTCCCACTCACAGTGACCTCTCCCACCCCGCCCCCCTTTAATTTCTCATGATGTCTGGCAGAGCCTTCCAGCCTGCTCAGACCCAGTGACTCCTTTTGGTTCATGGTCTTCCTTGCTCTCCTCTTATTTGAGGCAATTAGTGAACTGCTGCAGAGGGAGGCGCTGCTTGGTACCAGGGACCAATGATTGACACTTTTATGTGTCGTTCCTTGCTTCACACAGCAAGACTTTTTTCTTTGAATAGATAAGGAAACTAAGGTTACTTAACTTGTTCAAAGGGCAAGGGGAACAAGAGGTAGACTTTGCCCTTGGGCCCCCTCTCATTCTGTGACTTTGAGTTCAGTTTTTTTCCACCACACCATATTGCATCTGACTCATATGTCTATGGAATTTTACAGTTCAGAATGCTCCTGCTCATTTATAACTTTTACTGAGCCTCACAACAACCCAATGAGACAGGGGGAACATGAATCGCTCATTCCATTTTAAGATGGGAAACCTGAGATGAGAAAGGATTTTCACGAGGGTCAGTGGTCAGAGTTGGGCTTCCCAGCCTTCCTTGTCTCTGGACTCACCATTTTCCCCTACCCTTTTGTCTTTTTTTGTAGACATCTCCCTAAAGCAAGTATACATTTTTGTGAGATGGTTACCAAGCATGAAGTACAGAATGAGTACTTATTTATTGGCCGCACTGGGCAAGAAACCCAAGGTCTTGGGCATGATAAGGAAGAGGTCTACCACTGAGTCACCTCACCAGCCCAACTTTTAAATAAGTTCATTCATAAAGGGTACAAAAAGAGGCTCAGATATCCAGGAAATTATCCATGGCGATTAAATGAGATTTCTTTTTATATTGAAAACTAAGATTTTTTATGCACTATATTATGATCATGGTTTCCCTTCCCTTGTCTCTTCCCAAATCCTTCTCACTTTTCTAAACTTTCAAAAGAAACAAAGCAGAACATCTAAGGCTCCATATTCAATTTCCAGTACTGAGAAAAAAAAAAGACCTTAAAAATGTCTAACAATGTCAGACACGGGAAGAGGACTGATGGGGGAAAGCATCTATTGATCGTTGACTATGATGGCCAGTCTCCAAGCATGTCCCACACTTGTTTACAACAAAGGGAGTGTTTATTCTTCGGGCAGGCTGATAAGATACGTTGGGACATGGAGGACCCAGCCTTGAGCAATTCAGTGCTCAGGGCATGATTGTTACCCAGGCCACGGAAACAGAGCACAGAGTGGGGTAAAGCTTGTGTGCCTTGTCTGTGGTTCTTCTCAGTTTGAGCTCTTGGTGTGAACCCTTGACGTTCACCATTATATCCAATGGCAAGCCTACTCTGCCAAGAGGTTCTCTGAGGGCAAGTGATTCATGCTGATGTGCTTCAAGTACTTGTCCTTAGCCTAGCACAGGAGGGCATGTAACCTGTAAGTGTCAATTGAGGGAATTATGAAATTATGTAAATGGACAACCCACCTCCCTACAGGACTGTCGCCTCTCTGCAGGATCCTAACATTTTCTTGTCTTGAAGTCACTGGCATTTCAGACCCCACATGCCCTGTGTTGTTGAGGCCTCTTTCTACCTTCTAGCCCCATTTAAGATAGACCACTAGATTTGATCTGTGAATGAAGCCATGGCCAGTCACCTTTCACCCGTGACCATTGTGACCTGGTTTCTTAGCACAACTTTTTATTTGGATTCAGAGTGAGTCAAACTAGACAACTGCTTGTTTGAGGGATTTCAGAGACCTGCTTGGACACCTCCACTGGTGGCCCCAGAAGGTTCCAGGAAATTCCTGCTGTGATAAAGACGAATTCTCCCATAGCCATCTCCCAACACAGAGGAGGTGGTGGCTGTGCAAGCTGAAATGGAGTGAGGGGTCTCCAGGGAGTGGTGGCACACATCTTTATTCCCAGCGCTCAGGAGGCAGAGGCAGAGGCAGAGGCAGAGGCAGAGGCAGAGGCAGAGGCAGAGGCAGAGGCAGAGGCAGAGGCAGAGGCAGAGGCAGAGGCAGAGGCAGAGGCAGGCAGAACTCTGAGTCTGAGGCCACAACTACAGAGTGAGATCCAGGACAGCCATGGCTACACAGAGAAACTCTGTCCAAAAAAAAAAAAAACCCAAAAAACAAGAGAGAGAGAGAGGAGCATGATAGGAATTAGAGAAGAAACAGGCTTTGAGAGTTGAACAGGAGAGAGATGAGCAGGAGGAAGGACCAGAAACCAGAGGGATGGGAGATCTGGAGGATGTGAGAGGATCAATGGTCAGTCATGTGAGTTAAATACCAGGTCAGATTACTTCATGTGGAAAAAAAAAATCAGGCACATTGGTTTAGCCTTGCATTTTTTTTGAAATACTAATTGCTACTAAATTGAGTAAACACAGATAATTTTCAGGTAATAAAGGAGTTTAAATATTTATGTTACATTCCGGTCAAAGGGTAAGTCAGGCAGGAAAAGGAGGGAAATGTTGGGGTCAGAGTTAGGGAATTTCCTGTTTAGACAGAATGGTGTCTGGCTACTTGGAGACAGTTGATCCTGGGGAGGACAGAAAGTCTGGGAGGCCTGCTAGACAAGACCCTAAATTTCCACTACTCAGATCCAACCCCAAGCCACCCGTCTCTCAAGGGGCTCCTGGGTCTCTTTTCCTAGAAATGGCTGTGTTCAGAGTACTGAGGCCAAGAATGTGATTTTAAAAAGAGTCCGAACCACCCTGACAAAGCTTGTATTTTCATCAACCCTTTCCCTCAAGGGTTTAGATTGCAACAGGGAAAGGACAACATCAGGTTCTTACAGCTTCACCCCTGCCTTGTTCCCAGACCATCCCTTCTGCCAAAGGAGGAAGAGGCAGGTCACAGCTCCTAGGATGCGGACGGTGCTGCAGGAATATGAGCTAGGCTGTTAGGAGCTCACTCTCACGTCTCTAGCCCCAGCTTTTAGTGTCAAGCCTGCATTGGAAGGACGGCTGTCTACTCACTTGATGCCATCCATGTTAGGACTCAAGCAGGCTCTATGGTTCCCAGAAATCTCCAGCAAAGAAAACATGGAACTCTTTTTGAAACTTTACTGAAGCTCCAATCTAGACACATAGGGAGCTCTTGATATCTAACACAAGCCCCTTCAGCTGTACTTGAGCCTGACTCTTTTCGGTTCTGTTTTTATTTTATTTATTTATTTATTTATTTATTATCTATTTGTTTGTTTGTTTATTTATTTATTTATTTATTTTGAGACAGGATTTCTCTGTATAGCCCTGGCTGTCCTGGAACTCACTTTGTAGACCAGGCTGGCCTCAAACTCAGAAATCCGCCTGCCTCTGCCTCCTGAGTGCTGGAATTAAAGGCGTGTGCCACCATGCCTGGCTTCGGTTCTGTTTTAAGTTGGCAAGAAAAACAAGTAACTCGCTCTCATGCCTCCTACTTCAAGGAGTGCCTGAAATTTTCTCTTAACTGGTCAGGTTTTGTGTGGGTGCATATACTTCTATTTGTGTATTATGTATATTTCTAGGGATTTAACTCAGGGCCTTGTTCATGGTGAACAATACTTTGCCACTGAGCCATACCCTTTGAATACCTTATAGAGTATTTGTTGACGTCACATTCTTTCCCTTTCCCCAAGTCCTCTCAAGTTGTTCCTGTCTTCCTGCCCACCCAACTTCATGCTCTTTCTTCCCCTTCCAAATAACTCTCCCTCAAATGAACAACAAAATAAAATAGACAAAGGGCATCAAACTATAACAAAAGAAAGTACACACACATTAAAACAAAATGAAACATGGAGTCAGTTTTGCATTACTCCTGAACATGAGGCCTGTCCCGGAATATAGTTGATTTACCCAGTGTCACTCCATGGAAAGAACTGGTTTTCCCCTTTCCCAGCAGCTATCAGTAACAGAGTGCTTCCTGGTTAGGGTTGGGGCTTGGTTCTCATGTTACCTTCTCCAGTCTGGGATTTTGTCTGGCTTGTAGGTCTGTGTCATGTAGGTCTTTTGTATGGTATCAGTTTCTCCCAGCTCGTATAGGTATCAGGCCTGACAGGTCTGGAAGATGCTGCTTCCTCTGTCTCCTACAATCTTCCTGCATCTTCTTCCCCAAGCCCAAGGAGAAGGGTTTGATACAGACAGCCCATTTAGAACTGACTCCAGGTTTTTGCTCCCCCCAAATATATTTTAGAACTTAATTGTTTCACCTTGTAAATCAGAAAGGTATCCCAAAGCTAATGGAGAAGCAATTCCTGCAAAACAGCTATTAGAAGAGGCTCGGGTGAGTCAATGATGCAACCGTTCTTGGTTGAGAGCTCCCTTAGTACAGAGACCCAGCCTAGGTAACATAGAATGCACAGATCAGTTATGGCAGGGTCCCTGTCATGAGGGGGCTTTTGGAAGATGGCAAAACAGACAACCTCAAAGCAAAATTTCTACTTAACAACTACGAACAAATCCTTGGTAATCTATAGTATTGCTAGGAAAGTATAATCATGATACTAATATACTCATGATATTAATAGCAATGGTAGATGACTTTTGTGAAGTATTGACTGTGTTCAAGAGACCTTTTCTCAGGTTTTCTCAGACCTTTTCTCAATGTGCTTTCTCCTTATGAGAGAAGCTGCAGTTTTGTCCCACCAAGGAGGAAAAAGAAGTCATAGAGACGTTGAAAACTTGCCTCACTCCACACAGGAAGAAGGCAGAAGAATTTAGAATGTGAATCCAGATAACTTAATATCAGAATATAAATGATTGTCTTTCAGAATTTAATTTATTTAAAATTTTAAATCGATTTATTTTGCTTTTTATATGTGTGAGTAGTGCCTTGTCTGTATGTATGTGCGCACACCACAGGCATATACTCCCTGAAGTCAGAAGAAGGCATTGGAGTCCCCGGAACTGTTGTAGATAGTTACAAATCACCACGTGGTGCTGGGAACTAAACTTAGGTCTTCTGCAAGAGCATCAAGTGCTCTTACTACAGACTCATCTCTCTAGACCTATGACTAAGTCCTAAAGGGAGTTAAGAACAATCTTTATCATTACCTGAGGCAGATTCCACCATTTGTAAGATAGCCAATGGACTCTTAAAGAAAGTAGAAGACCATTTACATACCAAACTCTTTGTAGCTATAAAGCGGGGCTACTGTACCTTCTTCAACTCACGTAGGGACTAAAGAGGATTCTTTAGATTATGTTTAAAAATATCTGAGACGCTCGCTCCTGAGTCTGAATGTGGTGGAGAGAGCTGCAAGTTGGAAGATCAGTCTTTGCATTGCTAGAGGCACCTAGATAAGTCGCTTCCAAATAGACTTTGTCTCCATCTGAAAATGAAGGCATATGGGACTTAACCTTTAGGTCCCATTCATCTCCAAACACGGTAGTTTGTATGCCTCTTGTGTAAAAAAGACCCCACAGGGCACTAAATGACTCAGCCCAACCCAGAATGAAGCATGACCAAATTTTTTTTCTTTTCTAGAAGGATGTTGAGGTCAGACGTGCTACAATCACATGCTTGTAATACTAGGACCTGAGGCCAGCCTGGTCTGCAGAGTGAGTGCTAGGCCAGCCTGGTCTACAGGCTGAGACACTGTCATTTAGGATGGAAGGTGAGGAGGGATGCCTGGAGGTGCTGGCCGAGGGAAGGTGGAGTATAGTGTATGTGGAGAAGGTGCTGAGGTCACACCCACATGCCTTATCCATGAGGAATCAACTTTCTAAGTCACCGGGTTGTGTTGAGGACTGTCCTTAGCCATTGTGTCATAGAATCAGTTGGGATGGGTTCAGTTTCAACTCATAAAACATTTCCCTGAAACTTGTTTATAGAGTCAAAATACCCAGCTGAGCCAGGGATAGTGGCTCATTCCTGCAGTGTTAGGATGTGGGAGGCTGCAACAGCATTGCTAAGAGTCTGAGGGCAGTCTGACAACAGAGTCAAACAAGAGACTGTGTATCAAACAAACAAACAAAGCAACAAACAAACAAACAAAGCAACAAACAACCAAACAACCACCCCCACAGAATCCTACTGCATGACTGTCTTTAGGGAAAGTCTTCACATGGATTCCACTACACTGGTTCTCTAATGAGAGCTCTCCTCTCCTCTGTGCATTGGATTTGGCACCAGTTGGGCTTTTTCTTACAGATTTCAGATGGTTTAATATAAACAGCCATGGTTATGTACCTGTTTGTTCTTGTTCACCCTCAAGAACAAACTACTATTCTCTACAAGATGGGTTATTTAACTTGAGGAGCCCTTTATTTTATATATATATATATATATATATATATATATATATATATATATATATGAGAGATTCAAGAAGTTAAAACCCCAAAATTAAATTATATGGCTCTAATAACTTCTGGGGTTATGTGTGACTACAATAGTCACAGTCTGTGAAGTTGACCCTCGCCATATACTTTATTCTTGTTGGTGTGACCTGGCCCCATTATTGCATTTCCCAGGTGAATGCCTTGGGTTGACTGGGTTAAATTAGGGTTGTTGTTGGTTCTTGGAACAACTCTTATGGTAAACTGATGGGAATGTCTGCTTGGTTTGACTATCTAGAGCCACCCCTTGGAGTTGTAGGGAGGCCACCTTCTACCTAGTCTATAAGTGCTCCATGGTAAAGACATCGAGGCAAACTCCTCATCCTTGCTGTGTATCAGTGGCTCTGTGCATGTTTTGGGGGTAGATGGTTCAGAGAGTATCTTCTTGCCTGTGGTGACTTGAATGGAAAAGCGTTTGCGGGCTGGAGAGATGGCTCAGCGGTTAAGAGCACTGACTGCTCTTCCAGAGGTCCTGAGTTCAATTCCCAGCAACAACATGGTGGCTCACAACCATCTTAAATGAGATCCAATGCCCTCTTCTGTGTCTGAAGACAGCTCTGGTGTACTTATATGCATGAAATAAAAATTAAAAGAAAAGAAAAGAAAAGAAAAGCGTTTGCCAGGGATTTGAACACATATCTCTCAGTTGGTGGTGCTATTCGGGAAAGTGTAGAACCTTTAGGATGTGGAATCTTGCTGGAGAAGGTATGCTACTGGGGATGAGCTTCAAGAGTTCATAGCCTTTCCCCACTTCCTGCTCACCATCTTAGCTTCCTGTGTTAAGTTTCCTGCCCTGACAGCCCATTGCCATGTATTTCTTGCCATTACGGAGACCATATTAATCGGAGTTCTCGAAAGAAGCAGAACTGATAGAATGAATCTCTTTCTATAAAAGGCAATTTATTAAAGTGCGTTATAGGTAGTGATCCAGCCAGTTCCAACAGTAGCTGCTTCCTATTGGAAAGTTCAAGAGTCCAGTGATTTTTTTTCAGTACATGAAGCTGGATGTCTTAGCTGGTCTTCAATACCTCAGAACCCAGAAGTTGGCTGTTATACCAGCACCTTGAATGAGGGCAAGCAGGCTTCTTTCTTCCTAATCCTTCATGTAGGCTGCCAGCCAGAAGGTGTGGCCCAGACTTAGGGTGGGTTTTCCCACCTCAGAGGATCCAATTTACTAAAAATCATTGTTCACAGGTGTGCCCAGTGATTTGAGTTTGTAGTTATTTCAGATGTAGTCAAGCTGACAGCCAAGAATGGCCACCACAGACACTCTTCTAGAACCACCAGCCAAAAGAAACACTTTCTACCCAAAGTTGCTTCTATCATGGTATTTTATCACAGTAACAAAAAGTAAGTAATATACTGCCAGGGAAGCACGCATATGGACTTCCGTCACTCCAGTTTCTATCTTTCCCCTCTGATCCAGGCTTAACTATGCTTCTTTCTGCCGAGCAGAACAGGACATAGACTTCAGCCAGTGTGGTATTATGGAAAGAACTTGAATTTACATGAAAAAGGTTGGAATCAACCTCTCCAATTTGTTCCCACTAGCTATACCATTCTGAACACACATCTTGATTTCTCTGGGACCAATTCCTTTTCCTTAAAGAAAAAACATGCCTGTAGTCCCCATTACATAGAGCTGATGACAGCCATCTTGGATTGCACATGTGAAAATGCTTGTTAGCATGGTTAGGATATAAAAGGACTGCTGGTAGGCATTTTTACTATTGGGGACCTTAGCGTTTGTGGGCTTTAAAATTTTGAGTGCTTATTTGCAAATCTCCTTGAGATTTTAAGTGAGCAACCAAAGAATGGGAAGTGAAAAGAGAGATAAACAAGAGAGGGGGATTTGGGAAGATCATGAAAAGACTCTCAAGTTTTGAAAAGCAAGAGCTGTGTGATGGGTATTACATACAGAGAACAGACCTACTGACCCAAACAACAGTTTCAAAGGAAAATCATCACAGGCCTTTTCTAACTTGCAAACCCACTGGGCCTCCCCCATTGTGCTTCTGTCCTTATCACACCTTCCTCTTCTCATCATCCCTACACTCCTCTAGGGTCTCCTTTGTTATTTCTGTGGTGCCCTGGCTCCTATGTCCTGGAAAGAATTACCAAGCACCTAAGAGTCAAAAATGGAGAGAAAAGAGCTAAGTTTCAACAGGTGCCCAGAACTCAGACTTTCCTCCTACCCAAGACCCAAGCATCCATCATTGTTGACAGTTGTTTGCACGGGGAGGTCTTTTCCAAGTCTGGAAATCCCAGGTGCTCCAACAGGAGGGGCAGTTTGCCTACAGCACATTCACACATCTAGATGCTTATCTTGACACGTGCACCTGCAGCTCCGAACACATCTGTACATAAATTAGACATGCCTATTATGCCCAAAGCTGGTTATGCATATCCCATCATGCCTCAGCCTCTTTGCTTTGCTTACTACCACACTGAAAAATGAAAGCACAGTTTTCCACCATCTCACAGAAAGACACACTAGGACAATGACAATGACTTGGTTTTGCTGAGATGTTGGCTCTTAAATGTCTAGAAGGAGAGACTAAATATGCTACTTTGTTCTTCTCGTTCCAGTTAGTGTTCATTAAAACAACCCCAGGAGTGGCTTTATAAGTGAGTCATCAGAAGGTAGCAGACTTGGTAGTCTCTTTGGGCCGCCATCTGGTCTACCACTCGTGGCATGGCAATTTGGTAAAACATAATCAGAAAGGTATTTTGTTTGATAATGACATACAGAATTACCCAGGAGTATGGCTATGGGCTAACCAAACATGACTTGTCCTTATCTAAGCAAGCAGAGGATCTGAGCTCCAAGCTATGCCATCTGGGTGTCCTTTGCCAGGGTGAGTGGGCTCCTGGGTGTCCTTTTCCAGGGTGAGTGGGCTCCTGGGTGCCCTTTTCCAGGGTGAGTGGGCTCCTGAGCTTTGTGGTCCTCCTTTGCTCCCAGATACCCAGCCCTGCTCTGGATCCAGCTTTTTCAACACTTAGAGTTTTTCTTCTAGTCCTGAAAACCACCTATACCAGCTCAGAAAGCCATTTCCATTTCTCAAATAGATTTTGCTTATGTTTGTGTTGGTTTGTCTATTTTCTCAACTCTCCAATGTCACTTTAAAAAAAAAAAACTCCCAATCAAAGGAATTCATATAAACTTATGGTCCTTAAATTGTACCCAGGCAAGAATAACTCCCACCCATAGCCTCAACCAATCATTTTTTAAATATTATGTTTCTTTTAAAAAGTTTGATTTTAAGCTCCATGATCATTTCTCCAATGGCGAACCAGTAAGTATAACAGGAGTGGGCTTCTTTAACAGGATGACAATAGACATATATGTCTCATGACTAGATCCCCTCTCCCCATCTCTACTTCAGCCAGGGGTCTGGACTCTAGGGTCTAGTATGAGGCACAAAGAAAAAAAAAACCCAGGCATACCATTCCCACAGGGTGCTAGTGTTATGTTGAGGGAAGTCTAGAATCTGGTCAAAAGTTCCAGGAAGGTTTTTCCAGGAGATAATGTCAAAGCACAATTACAAGATCAATAGAGTTAACCAAGTAAATACTACTGTGGTGGTCTTTCTGCCTCTTTCTGCCTCTCACTACACTGGTTGATTATCTGAAATACCCACATTTCTGGCTAACATGTGACAGTGTCAGGAAGCAGAAGCTAGCCTTCCCTCTCACAGATGTCTTCATTGATAGACGAGCATACTGTGTATGCTTAAGGGGTTCTGAAGAACCACGTTAATTTGGTACACTGCATTTTAGCTGACCCTATTTTTGACATCTCATTAACTATGGTTTCCCTTTTCAAACCAACCACAAAGCATCCCTTTACCACCTGTCTGCTGAGAATATCATCTTCTTGAGTATCTTTGCCACAGTTGCCTGGACTCTCGTGGATAAGGTCAGTCTCCTTGAGTTCTTACAGCTCTGGTTAAAGTCCACATGACTTGTGGGGTTTCTGGCTGTCTTGCTTTAGGCTCCTTGTCAAGAAATGTAGCTGGGTTTGAGGGGGCAGAGAAGACAAAAACATTGTCTGATCTTATTGGGGATGACTTTTCTATGGAGGGATAATTTTTCTGTTCTTTCCAAACTCCATGATCTCATGAGTGAATACTGGTTGTTTCAAGGGCTGGACAAGGCAAAGGAAGGTGTAAGGCAAGCAGTCACTACTGCTGTTCTTGCCCTCACTACTCACATTATTGTACATCCATTAGGCACACTGAAGGATCACTGAGTACATTCTCAAAACAGTCTCCCTTGAGCTCCAAAGAATCTTAGGAGGTAGACACTATTATTAAGCCCATTATACAGATGAGGAAAATGGGCTTAGAAAGGTTATTGTTTGGGTTCTTAGTTACACAGCTGTGAATGAGAGTGGGTAAGGACTTGAAGCCAACCACTCTCAGCAAGGCAGACCACAGCTCCAGCTTGCTTATCTTGAGTGTACTGAATTAGCACAGGGCTAAGGTCCTCGGTATGAACATCTTGGGGCCATACTCATCCTATCGATCCAGTGAGTTACCTTTTTCAGGAATGGCGATCTTTCATATATAAATAATTTTTTTCTTTCCTCTTTTTCCTCTTTTTCTTCTTTGTCTCCCTTCTTCCTTCTCTCTCTCTCTCTCTCTCTCTCTCTCTCTCTCTCTCTCTCTCTCCCTCTTTCTTTGTGAGGAAGGATTTTACTGTGCAGCCAAGGCTCACCTAGAACTCTCTCTATAGATCAGGTTGGCCTCAAATTCTAGATCCTTCAGTTTCCACCCCTGAGTGTTGGGATTACTCTCTCGGGCATACAGAACCGTAGGCATTGCCATCCTACACAGAGCTGTCATCCTACCGCTTTCAGTTATGGTTTGTCCAGTGTTTCTCAAACCCTGGGAAAAATATTTCCCAATCGCACTGGGAAAATACCCTGCCAAGTTTTCTTCAAATGTCCACCTGCTGTGCCAAGCTCTTTACAGACCCAGAACCATGTGGAGGTGGGGGTGCTTTCTGCAGCCCCACCTTAGGAGAGTTCTCTGGGCAGCTTGTCTACAGCCCTGACAGCTGTTGAGAAGGCTCCTCCCTTCCCCCACAGATGAGCATGCTCCCGAGTGAATTCAGGCCTTGCTCTGAGTAGGTAGAGGTTTTGAATAGAGGTCTGATTGAAAAGACATGCGTTGTTCATAGTTCCAGCCTTGGTCATTGCCAGGGTGATTTCTAACATAGAAAGTCTTCTCTTTCCCCAGAAGATCATGGAATTGTGGTGTTGGTCTTAGGTTCACTTTTAGTGTGAAATCGTTGAACTTTCTCATTTCCCAAATGAGGAAATGGAGGGCTAAGAAAGGTTCTATGTTTAACGAAGCTCATGGCACTGACAGTGCTCTGTACCATTTGGGGATATGACTGCTTGCAGAAGCTAATCAAGAGTTCCAAAAGAGCCCCACAGAAGGAGGTTTGGGTTACTAGGTTGTGAGGATGAAGCCCCCAAGGCTGTGAGAGGGATGAATGGAGTCTTAAAAACCTTGGTTATCAAATAGGCTCTTGGATCAGTGTATCCATCTCTCATTAATGATATTTTCACTTGCTTAGCATCTTACTAAGAATACTAGGAGGATGGAATTTTCAGGGAAATGAGCTGTAGCTAAATGGTGAAATATTTGCTTAGTGTTTGCAAAGTTATGAATCCATAATTCATACACACACACACACACACACACACACACACACACACACACACACACACACATTTATGCAGTGTTTTGGAAAATTAGTAAGCCTTCCCAGTCCTGAGCATGCTCCTAAGGAGGCTGGTGGTTAGGATGCCACATGGTGACATTGCAGTATGATTTGTAGGTGACTGGGGATAGAGAGATTGGTCCCCTAAACTCCGTTATGCTCTCAAATTCTTAAAACCACTGTAAGTTGGGACTCAATCCTGGTCCCAGAGATGTTTCTTCACATTTGTTTTTTGATGGGGGTAAACTGCCTCTGCCCAGATCACTAGAGTCATTGATGGTCATTGGACTTTCCAGCTGGCAGAAGTCAATCACGCTGGAAACTATCTCCAGGGAGGCAAACACAGTCCTTCTGGAGCCCTGTGGTTTGGTTTCCTTAGACTTAGGCTGCCCTTCCTCTTTGGGGCAGTGTTAACTCTTCCCTTCATTGTAAATCATCAGTGGACATGGATAGGATGCTCAGGAATCAATTATACATTTATTGATCACACACAGAGAACTGTTCTTAAGTGGCACTGAGATGCACCAGGCAGGGACTCCATTTTTTAAGCTGTGGATGTATATACACTGCTTCAGGCTTTTCATCAGATCACATGGTCCCACCTTTTCTCTACTAAACACAGGATTCCATTGCAGTCTTGGTTCTTAGACAGTCTGGCTGTACTTGGGGGTCTCCATTGCTCATAGGTCCTGTCTTCCCAGATAGTTGCCCTGGGAACTGCGCTTGTCAGAGTTCCACCAACTTCAAGAGAAGCGCCAAGCCAACAGTCACCAGAGTCAGGTTTGAACACACACAGGGACTCTCAAAACTCAACATGCCTCCCGCCCTAATCCTTCATCTGCCTTGTTCACTCTCATTCTCCTCTGAGGCAACCGTGGAGTTTTCCAAGTCTCACTGTCTGTCATGTGGTCTTGCAACAGATTGAATACAGAGGTAGCAGGAATGGAAACCCAGCTGTATTCCATCAAACTGAAATAAAAGAAATTTGCAAAAAAAAAAAAAAGTGGAACAATGCCACACTTCTCACTAAATTCTTTAAAAAGTAGTTTTTGTAACAAGTCAAGTCAACCTTATATGTTAATTTATAACATTAGAATTTCTCTCAACTGACAAATAGTAAAAGCCTCTTCAGTATTAATTTCCAATGTAATATATATCGACTGTCATAATGCACCTGAATAAAAGTTCTTTGAACTCTCCAGTAGGTTTTAGATGTGTATGTCCATGAATGTGTGTGTGTGTTACCGGAGTCTGAATTAGAGGCTCATGCATCTTAGGTAAGTGCATTACCTCTGTGCTATATTCTTAACTACAGTCTTACTTTTTGGAGACAGGGTCTCGATCAATTGGCTTGGCTGGTCTGTATAGCCCAGGCTAGTCTTGAATTTGTGATCTTCCTGCCTCAGCCTTCAGAGTAGCTGGGATTGCAGGCCTGTACTACCAACCATGGCTACTCTTTAGAATTTTAAAAGAAAAGTTTAACAACCACAGTCTAGTCTGGTGACAGCTGCTGGCCTTGCAAGTGACTCAAATTAGGCTAGTCAGGTTAGATTAAGAAAGCATTTCCACTCCCTGTCACAGCAGAGCTTTCTCCGTTTTCTCCTAGTGGACATGAAAGCTTTAGTTAGCACTGCCAATGGCTGCCTGTTGCAGCCATGAGTGTTAACAGGGGCACAGTGGATAAAGGGGTGCTGTTAAATGGTTTCTATGTGGAATGTCCCCTGTGAACTTATGCCTTTAAACATTTAGTTTCCAGCTGGTGACACTGTTTTGACTCTTGATGATGGGGACCCAGCTGTCATATGTAGGCCAGTGGGAAGATCTGGACAGTAATAGATTGGCCCCGGTTCTGACCAGAATTGTTTTGTTTCTGTTGACACGAAAGAGGCCCAGCTATTGCCTTCCAGTACTGTGGACTCTACTACACCTTTTCCATTACAATAGAGTGGACCCTCTCAAACAGCAAGCCCAAATCAATCATCCTTCCTTAGGCTGTTTCTGTCAGGTCTTCTGTCACAGTGATGAGACTGGTAATTAATGCTAGCGGAAGAGAAATGGTTATGGGGTATTGAGGTATCCCTCACCTGCCCACGTTCTATAATCTAAAGCTACCCCATCTCTGCTCTTCTAGCAACATGAACAAGTTACTCTCTCATCTAGCTGGAGCTGGATTCTCCACGACTTCCCTTAGGCTCTCCCTAGCTGATGTGACATTTAGGAAGTGAGGGTTGGCATGGCCTTGTTGGTCCCAAACGTTGAAGGATATATTTGCTGTTGTGTATAATCTATAAACCACTATATTAGATGAGCCCCAGAGGCCCTCTCCAAGGCCAAATAATCACAGGGCAGGAAGAAAGGGGTGGAGACAAAGAGGAGGTAACAAGTGCACACCATGGAGGCCTCATTACATTCAGATATGAGGTGGATCATGCAGACAGCACGGGAGACAGACTAGAAAATGTGGGTGCCGATGCGCTCTAGGCCTTGTTGGTCTGGCAGTTGGGATCCACCAGTCCCAGCCCTTCCCCATCCACATCCTCCAGCATCCCCCCACACCCCACCTCCCGAGGCTCTAATGCTATATCTCCTTTGTTATAGCAAAACGTCCATATGTCTTGGGATGGCTGGACTTATGGAAGGTTTGCTCCCTGCTTGGCAAGTGGGGGGAACTTGATTTCACAGCCCTGGGACTGAGAAGCTGTTCACACTGGAGGTTCATGCTGCCAACTTGAGAAGCAAAAGGAGGCGTCATGGAGCTGAGTCCTTTACTGTCCCTCGGGAAATGTTCCGGATACCTTTGCTTTCTGATGACAATCATGTTGCCTTCTGCCTTGCTGCTTTTTTTTTTTTCCTCAGAACTATCAAAGGATCTTGTAGGTAAATTGAGCTGGGGTGAAGTGGATGTAAACAGTATCGAATCGGCTTGGTGCCTGTTAAAACTAGTCTTCTGACCTATTGAATCAGTTTCCTTCTCTTCTGGAAGTGAATTTGGTGTCAAAGGTTGCCACTGAAGCCTCTGGCAAGCGCCCTGTGCCATGGATGAGCTGTGTGCGTGCACACTTACAGGTACCTCTTAGCTTGGAAATTACAGGAGGCCGAAAACCAAGAGAAAACTTGGTTTTCTTTCTTTTTTTTTTTTTTTTTTTTGTCTCGATAGGCAGTAAATCCTAAGAGGAAGCAGACAGTGAATCCAGAAACCTTAAAGGTTGTGGACTTTTCTTTAGCAAACTGCAAGAAAGACACAAAAGCATCTCTTGCTAGAAGAGGAGCAAGGTTGAAAAGAAGCCACTTGAATTTTTCAAAACATGACACAAAACACACTAGGCTTGGGGTGAGACCCTGGAGAGAATTTACATTGAAGTTAGCGTCATCAAAAAGAATTTAATCATCCCAGTTCTGGAACAAAACCAAGGCTATATTCAGCAATATGTATAGCCAGTTAAAGCAGAAAATGTGATGACCATATTTAGGTGTTAGCATCTATTTTCATTTTGCAGTATGTGTTTTTCATATTTAAACAATGTCTTGAAAAATTATTTCTATCCTAGCTTAAAGATGTCACAGGGAATAGTAAAAAACCATTTTCTAATCTTCATTATTTACTCTTTTGCTCCCAGGGGTCTTGGAAGCCAAAGAGTGTTAGTGAATTAGAAGAAAACCATGGATAATTACTCTCTCAGCCTCCGGGGCACCATAAGTTGCTTTTCATTGTAAGAATGCTGAGAAGTTGCCACAAAATTAAACCAATTAGGATAATAAGGAGAGAGGGAGAAGATTGAATTTATTTCTATCTGATTTAACTTATTAATTTCTCAGGGGAAAGGGATTTTCCTGCCACTAGCCTCTGTGTTTTAACCTATGAACCCCTCAAGTTCTCAAGACATGTCAGAAATTTGATTCGTCTCTCTCTGTCTGTGGGGTTAAAGTCTCTGTCTTTGGGAAGGAAGTTTGAAGGATGGCAGTCAGTGAACAAGTTAGTCAATATATTTCTTTGAAGCCTCCTTATAGCTACTCATGGTTGTATACATCTGTGGTTCAGCACTTGGGAAGCTGAGCAGGAGAACTGTCAGTTCAAGATCAGTCTGGTATGTATGTATATATGTATGTATGTATGTATGTATGTATGTATGTATGTATGTATTTTAATGTATATGCCTGTCTCAAAAATAAAAAAACAAATAAAAAGCCAATAAAGAATTATAGGAAAAACTGGATATGAATACACAATTATATTTCAACACTGGGAGGCCAAGACAGGAGGCTCATAAGTCTGAGGCCAGCCACAGCTACACAGAAAATCCATGTCTCACAAATGCAGAAGGGAAGAAAAAAAGAAAAGAACAAATATCCTTAAATTTGCCTAGCATGTCTACACTGGCAGAATATAGTTCGAATAAAGCAGAGTGCCTGGCCTATAAAAGCTGATATTCCAGAAAGGCAAAAAACATACTAAACACACAAGGAAATCCATCAATATGTTAATCAACAAGTGATGCAGAAAAGGATGGAGTACAGAAAGGAGACAGAAATCACCTCTCAGGCTAGGGGTGTGGCTCAGTTGAGAGCTTGCTTAGCACGTGTGAAGTTCTGGGTTTATTCTCCAGCATTGCCTAAAGCAGGCACAGCGGCACATACCTGTAATCCCAGCACTTGGGAAGCAGAATCAAGAATTTGATGTCATCCTTGTCTAGACTGAGTGTGTCTGAGAGAAGTATGGTGAGGCTGGGGAGGAAGGCTCTTTCATCCCCCTCTTTCTCATTCCCACTTCACTGTGGCCTATGCAACCACCATCTTCCACACCCTTTCTCTGCCTGATGGCCAGGAGAAGCTCACTATCAAAAAAACTGTCAGAGAAGAATTGGTTGAGTTCTTAGATCTCCTAAGCTGCCAGTTTTGATGAAACGAGAGCCTACTGGCTTCTCCTTCCCAGCCCCATAGGAAATACGGCTTTAGAGCAGGCTTAGGGTTTGGCTTCCTCACACTGATCTTGCTGAGTCACTCAGCTCTTCCTGCTGCAGCCGATGGGAACCTGCATCTATGGGCAGGCTGATAGGAATAGGAGATATATAATGTCATGGGTCAACTGGAAGGGATGGAGATTAAGATTAAAAAAACTACTCTGCAGCCCAGAGCCCCAGGAGAGCTGGCCCCTCTGCTGCACTTAATATAGAGCTGCAGTCCCAGAGGGCTGGGGGTCCACCTGCTTCTGTACTATCTCTTTAGGTTCAATGGGCACTCCATATTGTCTTCTCTCTCTTTGTAATTCCAGTCCAAATTAGAGTCTCAAGTGGTGATTCTAATTGTTAGCTCTCAAGCCCCACTCCAAGTCTTTGCCGCAATGTGGTTTTCAGGAGGGGGAGCCTATGAAACTGGAGCAGGTGCTGAGCAAGGCAGTGTAGCAGCCTGTCACCCCAACCAAGCCCTGATTACGCCATCTCCACTCAGCCTTGGGCCTCTTTCCAGTCACTCTCCTGTACTGTACATGGAGGACAGTTGAAAAATCCACAGTCAATTTTCCTTTACAGCTTCTACAGTCAGGGTGTGTGTCCTCAGGCAATATTTGATCAGGATCGGGCTGGTTTTATCTGTCCTGGGTTTGGAGGAAAAGTTGACCAAGAGAGATTGCGTTCTGACTCTAAGCTCTAAGGGAAGGACAGCCATGGCTGGTTTTGCTCATTTTTTTTTTCTCCTCATTTTTATAGCTGCCATTCTAGACATGGATTTTGACATAGAGTAGGCACATGGTAAATATTTATTAAGTAAACAAGTAAATGCATACAAGTAGAACTGAGAGAGGAGCCTGTGTCATGGCAGATCAGGCACATTCATTTAAGCCCATGTTTGTTTAACAAATGCTAATCATGCTTGCTATATTCTAAGAGCTTCACAAATATTAACTCATTCAACTCTCATAATTGCTTGATGAGATATGCACTATTATTAATCCCATTAAAAACACAGGCTCAGAGAAAGCGTGTTACTTGCCAAGGTCACAGAGCCATTAAGTGGTAGGGCTGGGGTGTATGGGGGGGGATGGGCTTCCCTTACTCTCTTGAGTTACCCAGAGAATTACCAGTTACCAATTTGGTGTCCTGGGAGCATCTTTAATGCTGGTTTGTAATGAGTGCAAGGTGTGTAGGGCTTCCCCTTAGGGTCCCTCTGTTTCCTGCTCTGGGGTCCCTTCTGGTTTCCTCTAGATAATACTTGGCCAGGTATTTTCTACCTTGTTCCTCTTCCAGCACAGTTGGGCTATGCTGCCTCTTAGATGTCCCATGAGTCTCAGCAGCCCAGATGAATTCCACAGTAGGGATGTGGCTGAGGGCATCACCTCTCTGTCTGGTTTAGATCAGATCTTGGGACTATACCGGCCTTGACTGCTACAGCTTTCCCGAAGAAACTTCCAGAGAGACCTCAGCAGCCCAGAGTCTATTGTCTCCTGATGCACTATAGGGTCCAATGGGCATTCTCTTCTTGGCTGGTGTATTTGAGGGCAATGGATCCCGTGTAAAGGCAGATGGAGAGACAGCTCTGAGAAAACTCTGGGGCCCCAGGAAACAAGGTATTTGCAAAGGCTCTGGAGGGCTGGCTTCCTATAGGTACAGCCGGGATAATTTGCAAACCACAACACAACAACAACAACAAAACAAAGCAAAACACCAGAGACTGCTGACACTTTCACAGATCACAGGGGGCTGCCTACTAAAGTAACAGGATGGGTGATGTAGGGACAGAAAAGGTTATACTCTTCCTTCAGAGCACTTCCCATCCAGCCCCTTGCCTCTAAGCACTGCAGCTCTTCCCAAGATTAGACTAGAAAGGCCTTCTCATACCTAACTGCTGTTCTTCTGCTTTAAGACTATGGAAGTCTAGCCTCTTCTCTTACATAGGGGAAAAATCCATCTTCATGTAGATTTTCTGCGAATGACAGAAAGTTCCCATGAGATTAGGGGGTTGAGGCTTTCTGCACGTAGCAAGGACACCATGAGGTTAGAGCAGACCCTACAGGGAGGAGCTTTTCTCTTTATGAGTCTCAAAGCTCCAGCCCCTGCTCATCTCTTCAGATCATAGCTTTTTCTTTGACTGTTTTTTTTCCCTCCCTCTGGTGTTTACATGAACTGGTTGAACCCATCACATGGTGACTGTGTTTATATTTTCAGAAGCACCACCCGGGGAAGTTCTGTTTGCACAGAGGTCACCCCATCTCCTGGGCTTGGCTGCAGCCCCACACTGGGGTTTCAGTAGCAGAAGCTGAGTGCGTGCCAAAGCTTCCTCCCTTGTTCTCTCTTCATTGTTCTCTATGCTTCTTTTCTAGGCTTTCCAGCACTTCTAGAGAGGATGGAGAGGAGGAGGAGGACCAGGAAAAAGAACATGAGGAAGAGAAAGAGGAAGAAGAGGAAAAAGCAAAAAGAAGAGGAGGAGGAGGAGGGGAAGAGGAAGGGAAAGGAGAAGGGGAAGGGGAAAGGGAAGGGGAAGGGGAAGGG
>LR749862.1:111794-234295 GCA_902729485.2 Mus minutoides
GGAGGAGGAGGAGGAGGAGGAGGAAGAAACAGCAGCAGCAGACTGGGCGTCTTAATGATGAAACACCATGACCACAAGCAACTTGGGAAGAAAAGAGTTTATTTCAGCTTACAAGGCTCAGGTCACCCATCCAACACTGGGGAAAGTCAGGGCAGGGACTCAAGGTAGTAACTGAAGCAGGGTCCATAGCGTGCTGCTCACCCACTTTCTCCTAATGGCTCACTCAGCCTGCTTTCTTATAGCACACAGACCCTCCTGCCCAGAGGTGGCACCACCCACAATGGGCTGGGCCGTCTTCCATCAATCATCAATCAAGAAAATGCTCTATGGGCCAATCCTAAGGAGGCATTTTCCCAATTAAGATTCCTTTCCCTCAGATGACCCTAACTTGTGCCAAGTAGGAAAACTAGCCAGCACACTGAGTGATGGAAGGTTCATTGCCTTCCCACTCTCTCTACAACCTAGCTCATATCCCAACCCTTGCTGTCCCCTTTCTTAGACCCTTTCTCATTGAGGTTTGGTCTGTTGCCATGTATTGTAATGCTAAATTCTGTACCTGAAAGTCTAGGCCTATGGGTGTCTTCTCAGGTTTACAAGCTTTTGTTGTGCAAACTTTGTTCCTTAATTGAAAATTATTGGTTAAATAAAATTGTCTACAACCAATTACTGGAGGGATTAGAGATAGGTGGGGTTTGAGTTACCTGGTTGGGGGTGGAGAAACAAGAGGAAGGAGGAAGAACAAGAGGAGAAGAGGAGATGGACCATGAGCACATGGCCAAGAGAAGCAGGAAGTATTTGGGGTACACTGCTGGGGAGGTATCCATGCCAGCAGTTAGAAAAGTAGATTAAGGGGTTACCCTCCAGTAACTGTCAAAGCCACATAAAATAACCATAGTCTGAGTCTCATTTATTTGTAAGCTAGTCAGGGATACATTTTTAAATTAGTTCTACAACATTTGCTGGTCCCTAAACTTTGATAGAAGAATGGATGAATCTACCCTGTGACCCATGGGTAGCTGCTACTCCGCTGGCTGGGTTTACAGTCAGGCTGCCATGTGGTTGACCTCTTCATGGGGCTGAGGATTTAGGAGGATCGAGGTCACGGACTTGGTAGATGAATGGAAATGGACAGTCATAGAAATGAAGATGGAATCACGCCTTCGCCCACTGCTAACTGTGTGGCCTTGGGCAGTACCTCTGAAGGTTGGTTTTATCATCCTGAATGAATATAGCAGTCTCTGTCCCTTATGATTGCTAGGGGGCATAACCTAGAGCAGAGGTATAAAGTGCTGAAGGATGCTGCTACTGTGGCTGATAACTATGGTAGAAGCAAGAACTGACAACCTTCCCATCCTTGAGCCACACCTCGGAGTGGTGTTTGTCAACTGTTTTTCATTGGCACTCCACTCATGGAGAGCCTTTGTAAATACCGGCTCCTCTTCCCCTAGTATTCCATTTCTGAGTTGTGATACTGCAGAGACCTGGAGTCATTGTAATTCCTCAGATTTTTAAAAATGAATGAATGAATGAATGAATTTATTTATTTTATCCTCTGTGTGGTTAGTGTCAACTGTCCACTTGAAAGAATCTAGAATTGTCAGTTGGAAGGCTCTGGGCCTGCCTGTGAGGGATTATCTTAACTGAGGTAGAAGCGCTTTCCAGTGTGGGTGGTAGCATTCCTTGACTTCATCCCAAACTGTATAAAATGGGCAAAGTGAGGCAAGCACGAGTTAGCTGAGTTGCTTTTTATCAGAGTTTATCACAGTGCTGGAAAGAGAAACCAAGCTCCTGGTTTACAGCAGCATTGTCCCATTGGGAATTGAGTAATGGGAGGCCATGCTCACTGGGGAATCTGCAGGTGACTTTGGTTAGACAGAGTGGCAATCAGCCCCAGCATAGCCCTGGCTCTGCAGAGAAGAAAGGCCAAAGAATTGAATCCTGGTCTAATAATGGGAACCCACTGGGCACAAGGGCAGGTTATTTCATTATCCCTGCTGAAGGTTCATTTTAGAATAGCTCTCACTGTCAAGAGAACCACAGATCAGCCCATGGGCTGGAGCCTTTTCTTCTTGTGTCTGAGGTTGTGTGGTGGCTGCATGGGCTGTTCTACCTGGGACAGGAAAACAGGATGGACTTAGGAAAGTGAGACCAGTTTGAATGGGAGGGAGAGGAAGGCTCCTCATGGAGAGAGACATTAATGATACAGAGATTAGATGTCTGAGGCCATGTGAGAGTTCAAGTGACTTGGTGGGGAGGCAAGGCTGCTTCATTGTTAACTTGGTTGGATTAAGAGACACCCAGTGAACCCCACCTTTCAGTGTCTCTGTGAGGTTGTCTCTAGAAAGACTTAGCTGATGGGGAAAGACCTGCCCAGAGTATGGATGGTGGCAGCCAATGGACTGGTATCCCCAGACTTTACAAAAGAGGAAAAGGAAGAATTCCAGCTAATGTCAGACATCTCCCCCTTTTTTTCTGCTTCTAGTTTCCTGAGATATGAGTAGGCAGGTGCCATATTCTCTCAGTGCGAGAGAGTCACTCACCGCCATGCCTTTTCTGTCACATGAATGGTACCTTCTCCAACCATGAGCCATGGCTCATCCTTCCTCCCTGAAGTTGTTTCTCATCGGGTATTTGAACACAGAAACTGGAGCAGTAACTAAGGTTGTGGGCCATGTTGCACACATGATGAAAGAGAGCCCATGCAGTCTACTAGTCTACTGTGAGAAGGTGCCCCCCCCCCTCTCCCCCGGGATGCAGTATGTGATTCTGCACAGATGGCCCTTGTGAAATAGCAGGATGGCCATCTTCCCAGTTCATTACAAAGTAGTCAAACAAGCCATTCTTTTTTGGTTTTTCCTAGTTCTTCAATAGTGATTTGCATGTCACCACAGCTTGGTGTGTTAGGTTAGTGGTAGCTAAGGAGTAGGGGAGAGAGAGAGAGAGAGAGAGAGAGAGAGAGAGAGAGAGAGAGAGAGAGAGAGAGAGAGAGAGAGAGAGAGACTTGGAATGACCAGATGGGGGATCCTGGTAAAGCCTGCAGCAGAGAATATTGTAAAGACTCATATAAAGAAGAATTCGTGTCATTATTTTGTTTGGTTTTGTTGAGACATCTCACTTGGTAGCTCAGGCTGGCCTGGGATTTATAGTAATCCTCCTTCTGTATTGGGATTATGAGGTATGCATCTCCACACAGGGCTAAAAACAACATTTGATCAAGTCCTGAACATTCCTACCCAGGCCTGAGAGGGGATATGGAATCTGGGGAGGACTCTTGGTTGACAGTCCTTTTAGCTGAAGCTTGTAGGTTGCAAGGCAAGCAAGTGGTTAGGTTTTTGTCATTGGTTGTGACTTAGCTTCCAGATGCATCATTTTAAATAAAAATAAGTTTTCTCCCCTCAGGTTGACTCAGAAATAGTGTGTTTGGGTCCTTTCTGGTTCTGATATCCTGTAGAATTTATTTGAGACATTCTTTAAATAAAATAAAATCATTATCATTTCTATTCATTATTATTGTTGTTGTGGTGATGGTAGTGGTGGTGTGTGCCATGAAACACATTGAAAGTCACAGGAAAACCTTCAGGAATGGGCCCTCTCTTTCCCCAGTGTCTTCCAGGGGTTACATTCGAATAGCCGGGCTTGCATGTCATGTGTTTGTGGTTTTCCCTGCTGAGCCATGTCATTGGGCCTGTCTGAGGGGTTCTTCAGGCAGCCATGGCACTGTGTGTGGGGGAGCGTGCAAAAAAGTGTTTGCACTTATGGTTCTTCCAGCAGCAGACACTTTGTGGGCTGTCCACAGCGTCACTCATCTAGAAAAGCTCAAACATCTCACATTGTCAGGGTGTCAACACTGTTGATTTTCCTTTCTTCCCCACAATTTGCTTCCCTCTTAAGAGGCCTCTTTTGCCACAGTCCTCCCCCTGTGTGTGAGCCTCTACTTATCATGTGGCTTCAGCTCTACCTTTGCAACCAGAGCAACCAGGAAATAATCCTCATGCCAAGTGGAAGGGTGTGAGGGAAGGCAATGGCTTGGCGAGGCTCCTGGAGCTTGACACGTAATGGGATTGTGAGGGGGAAATGACATTGAGAACCAGAGGTCATGGGGTTGGAGAGATGGCTCAGCGGTTAAGAGCACTAGCTGCAATTCCAGAGGTCCTGAGTTCAATTTCCAGCAACCACATGGTGGCTCGTGACCATCTATAATGGGATCTGAACCTTTATTCTGGCATGTGGGTGTACATGTAGAAAGATCACTCACGTATATTAAAACAAAGCAACCAAACAACCAAGCAACCACACAATCAAACAACTACACAACCAGAAGTTGTTGCAGCCTCAACTCTGGTTTGACTTGCCTGATTAGTTTAGTCAGCTGACAATCTGGCTGCCTTCATCAGAAAAGGGAGCAATTTCTATGACAACCATCACGGTTTCTTCTTCTTCTTCTTCTTCTTCTTCTTCTTCTTCTTCTTCTTCTTCTTCTTCTTCTTCTTCTTCTTCTTCTTCTTCTTCTTCTTCTTCTTCTTCTTCCTCTCCTCCTCCTCCTCCTCCTCCTCCTCCTTTTTCTTCTTCTTCTTCTTCTTTCTTCTTCTTCTATAATAAGTGTAGTAGTCAGTTTTCTGCTGCAATCATAAAACAGCTGAGAGGGTACTTTACAAGCAACAACAATAACAACAACAAAAAATGCTCCTTTATCTTGTAGTTCTAGAGACTGAAGAATGTGATGTGCTCATGTATGTGGTTCTTCTGAAACTGTTCCTCCTACATCAAAATGTGGTGGCAGATGGTGGGTGACAGGAAGAGACAGGAAGTCAAGGATCAGGGAGGGACTAACTGCTCTATATGTAACTATCTAGGGGACTAACCTGAGCTCTGGAAGAACTAGATTAACCCCTTCTTAGTGTGCCATCCCCAGTGACCTACTTACCTTCCAGGAGACTCCATCCTTAAAGATAGCAGCAGTTCAACACCACACCATTGGAGACCACACTTGTTGGGCCCTACTTGGCCTTGGTTTGGGCCTTGAAGACAAACCCGAACCTGAACAGTCATTCACCTTCGCTTGAGAATGACTCAACACAGCCTAGATGAAATCGCCTCTGCCCAGCCAGCGCTGATGTCTAAAATTTTCATAGGCTCTGTGAAGTCACCCCATATCTCTTGTCATCTCACACCACCCCATATATCATCTCATCCCATACTCCTATCCCTACCTCCTTGCCCTGCCTGTATAAGCAAATTGCTGCCACATTAAAGAGAGTTCCTGCTTCGACAAGACTCCCAGCTTGGTGTGGTTCTTCTCGGGTTGCCGACACTCACCATCTCGCTCAGCCTTGGAGAGAACTGGTGGGTCCAGGCTTCTCTCCTCGTAGTGAACTGCCAGCAAAGAGCCGACACACACTTCCAGCATGTTTGCTTTTAGAAGCCAAAGCACATCTAAACACAGCAATATGCCACACCTTTTATGAAATTAGTTTAGTCAAGTCCTATGGCAGCTATGTCTCATTTGCCAACCTCTCAGGGCTTGGAGAACACCATACCTTTCCAAATTGTGGTACCCATTGTCCAGTGGAGGCCCTTACTATAATGCTTCTCCATTGCTTTTTGTTCCCATTCACAATCCTGGGCCCATCTGCTTATCCATAGTCAGGAGGACAATTCCCTGTGGGAATCTGGGTAAAAGACAACCCTGGTAACTCAGTTACTGGAAGCTGACTCAGGAAGGGCTCTCCACAAAACTTAGAGGATGAGCGCCAACTACTGATGGTGCCAGTCCATCCTTCTAATTATTATTTTAAAACTGTGAGAAAAAAAATCCTCCATGCTTCTCTCAGCACTACAGTTATCTGTCTCCCAAGAGAGATGTCTTACATATCCTCCCATTGACATTTTTGGTTCCATAACACATGTCTTCATTCTTGGGTTCTAAAGGCCACAGCAAGATTATATCAAAGCAAGCAGTGGCTTGTCCCACTAAGTCCTGCAGGGCTGGATGTTTTCTCTTTTCCCATCCAGTCGCTGGTAGCTGATATCTTTATGGAGACTGGAAAGTGAGAAAGGGTAGACTTCTCTCCATCTTGGTCCTCATAAGTTCATCCCAGTCTCATGGACTGTAGAAGAGGTACTGAATGGCAGGATGTGTTAGCCCTCCAGTCTAAGGCTGGAAGAGTTCTCTCCTTAGAGACCTTCTCTACAGTTTTGATCATCACCTCTCCAGCAGTCATTCTCTCAACAAAGCAATACCTGCCTCACCCAAGAACACCTTTCCCTTATTTAGGCAACATGCTCTTCTGCACATGTTATACTCAAGGTCTATTTTGGCATCACACTCTAGAGAATAGAAAGCTAGAAGGCGAGTTTTGGCAGAAACAATACACTAACCAACTCTAGCTAATAGTTAAATTTATAAGTTCCCAAGCCTTAAAGAAGGGTAAGATTGAAAAGAAATTTTTTTTTTAGGACTCCTTCAGTGCAACCTACTTGGAACATACCCAGACCAGAGGAAGCAAGGTAGAGAGACTGTGGATGTTCAAGACACAGTATGGTATGGATCTGGGACATGGGACCATCTATGAGTTTATTTTACAGAGGAAATTGGGACTTGAAGGGCAGATCCATTAAGTATCATCAAACACTAAGTGCTTTTGTTATGAGTCACATATGTATCTCTTGGCATCTAGGGAGAACTGACCATAATTTACCCGAGACAGAAAGATCCAGGAACTTTCATCGTTTAGAATTTACCTTACAACTCAGCAAAAATGTCCATACAGCTTCAGTTTTCATTACTCTTATTTTATTTGGACCATAAAGCAACAGAAAAGACTGCCTTCTGTGTTGTATTTGGACATGGTCTTGAAGGAGCTCAAACCAGGTGACTTCAGTCTTCCCTTCCTGGCCATGAATCATATTGAAGGTTTTCAACATTCTGTCCATGAATTGGGCTTCATCTTAGAAGAAGCCTCCAAAGAAAGAATGTGTATAACCTGGAGAAATGTGTGTGGAGTGAGATGAGGGAGAGGCGGCACTGTCCCGGAGAAAGTGTGGATCGTAGGGTAATGAGAACAGAAGGCGACACAAGAAAATTCCACCTGAGATGCAATCACCCACATCCCAAGATGCAATCACCCTCATCTTACCCTCAGTTTCTTAAGAGATTCCAAATCCTTTGCAGAATGTGGTTGGTGGAGGTAGGGCAGGTGGTATCCTTCCTGGTTACCAGACTTGAATTATACATTTCTTTTTGAATGGAGCATCCCTGGTGGATATTCTGGCTCCATACTTATTTCCTTTGCCTCTGATTTTTTTTTTCTTTTTGGAAAAACGATATACCATCTCATGTATCTTAGGTTAGCCTTGAACTTGCCATGTAGCCTAGGGTGACTTCGAACTTCTGATCCACTTGTCTCTACCTCCCCAGTGCTGGGATTATAGGAATGCATTATCCTGCTTGGTTTATATAGAGTTAGGTATCAAACACAGGGTTTTCTATAACATACTAGGCAAACACCCTACCAACTGAGCTACATCTCCAGGGTACCTCTGACTTTCCCATGTACATAAATATGAATAGGTACACATACATTTACACACTTACTCTCTTCTAATTTAAGCTGTGATGAGACTGAGTGGTGCCTCTGGGTGGGGCATCTATCCAAAGGTACTGTGTAAAAGCTGGTCAGGTGAAATCAACCTTCTAGTCACCTGAGATACCAGGATCCCAGTGGTTGCAGAGTTGGACATGGGAGAACTGCAGAAGACAGTGGTGAATTGCTTCCTTCTTCTTCTAATCTAATCTGAGGGAACAAAGAAGAGAGTGCTCAAATCCTCCTGCCTTTGACTCTACTCTGAGGATTCTGTTAGGGGAGGGCAGGTGGGAAGACTCCTAAAGAAGGTGGTGTCAAGGTTGAAACTCAGCCAACATGGCTACCACCCTCTTTCTCAGGACTGAGAGTTACTTCATAATAGAATGAACCCCTGCTTTTCCTGGTTCTGGGCCAGAGGACTATCTCCAAATCTGTGACTCCTGCCATGTCATCTGTCCTCAGTGCTACAGCAGTGTAGTTACTGGGACTCAGGGGTAGGAGATATCTTCTCATACCTGAGTTCTTTTTACAGGCTAATCATTCCAATGGCCAGGCTCTTCCCTGGCCTACAGACATTCTAAATGCCTGGTTTCCTGTACTGACGTGCTTAGTGATCTGAGCAAGGAGGCCAGATTCTTGATCCATTTGCAAAAACCATCTATCCTTGCTCAGGTCTGTAGCCTTTGGCTGCTGTTCCTGGGCTTGGCAGTAACTTTTGTAACTATGTGTGGCTAGTTGCAATGGCAACGATAGCTAATGTTTACGGAGCACTTGATAGGCATCAGATGCTGTCTGAACAATCCCTGTGCTAACTCAGCCTTCAGCTCTGCTCCACAGGGGCAGTTATATATTAGCTATTTTGCAGATGAAGTGGCTGAGAGGCTCTTGCCCAAGGTCTCCTAAGCCAAGAACGAGCAGAGACTGCTTCTGAATGTTAGCAATAGGCCTCCAGAGGCCACTCAACCCTGGAGCCCAGAGCTACTATTGTTCTGAGAGAGTGGGAATGACTCGAGGGTACCTGACCCCAGTATCTGGAAAGGGGCTTGGAGACCCTGCGGGTGTACCAAGCCATCATCTTGAAGCAGGCACATGGCTCATCTGTGTGTCCCCAGTTACCAGTGTGAAGCCCAACTCCAAGCACAGGAGGCTTGGTTGATTGGCTGTCTTATTGGGTTGGTAAGCACTTGCCACAAAGAGTTCCTAGCATTCACAAAGAGGTAGGAGGTCTGTCTAATGAACTCTGTACAAAAGAAGCTGTCTGTGGAGGATGCTCAGCGTGGAGCAGGGGGTCTGCTTACCCTTTCTTCCTTATATATTTTTATCATCCTCCTTTCCCCAAGCACACACATCACCATCCCTACGGTTCTGCCCAAGGATGTTGTCTTTCTGGTACTTAGTTCTAACTCACAGCAGGTTCTTTCTTCCTCCATGCCTTGAAGTAGCTGGCTTGCCCAACTCATTCTCTGGGACTGTCCAACAATCATGGAGAAACTCCAAGACTCCAGGACAAAGGCTAGAATGTTTCTGTACACACAAATTATGGAAGAAAAAAAAAAAGGAAAACCCTAGCCTGGGCTTTGAGAAGGGTCTCCTGCTGTTTGAATGATAAGAAGAGTTCACATTCTCAGCCTTACAGGTTGGGCCAAAGAAGAATGTACGATGTTGTTGGTGGGTAGACTTGTAAACACAATGGAACCTTGAGAGCTGGTCAAATGACTGTCAACGTGGATGCTTAGTACATCTGGCTTTCTTTTTGCCTGTGCCAGCTTTCACCCCAAACTAGCTGGACTCCATCAAAGGGATCATGGCTGTAAGCAAAGCAACTCCTTTCCAATTTCAGCTGGCATGAGAGCAAACACATTGTCCTGGAGGCACACCCAGCTTGCCAACTCCAGATGATGGGAAGTGATGTCCAGGGCTCTAGCCTGGACAAGCAGGGCATTCTGGGTATTGACATGCAAATACCCGGGGTACAGCATGTGTAGGAGGGCAGGAACATTGCCTCCAATTGAGGATCCATTAGATCCTCAATCTCTCTCTAAGGCAATAGCTTAAGGCAAGGAGAGCCTGGTATGGTGGAGCACACCAGTGATCCCAGCATTCAAGAGGTTCGAGGCAGGAGAATCTCAGAGGTTTAAGGTTATCCTTGGTTATGTACTGAATTTGAGATCAGCCTAGGCTATGGGAGACCCTGTCTCCAAAATAAAGGGTGGAGGGGGAGGGAGAGGGGAGTTCCAAGAAAAGAGAAGAGAAAGTGGGCCACAGTGGGAACCAGCTGCTAAGAAACAGTGCTGGCTCATGTTTCAGGGGATGCTTGAGAATGGACTTGGCTAGACCTCAGATGAAGCCTTGGCTGCCCAGAGTGTCCATCAGAAAGTTGTCCCTTCCCTCTACAGCTGCTACCATCCTGGGGGGGGGGGCGCCGTGCAGGCACACTCTGAGCCTCTTGTTCTATTCCTGCCTCACTGGTACCCAGCATCTTGGTGGCGTTCTCTTGGCCTCCCACTGTCCTGTGTCCAGCTCATACGTTGTCAGCAGCCTCAAGGTGTGCTATGCCCAGTAGACCAATGACATATAGTCCTGTGGGCACATTTGGTGACCTTCTCTTGGCCCAATGATCCAAGACAACTCCTGCAGTCAAATATGGCTTTCGACACAGTTACCCAGTGGGCCTCTTTCAGTGCGGGCCAAGCACTTGATCAACACCTTAATCTCAATGGTGTTGTATGATAACTGTTGATTCTTGTCTGTGTCTCTGGAGGAAGAGGGGTAGAATGATAAGGGGTGGGGATTGGGGCCAAGGACTTCCAATTCATTGTCACAAATTCTCTAGTGGGTCTTTTCATTGATAGTCCTTGTGGTCAGGGGTTGTAGTACAATGATAGAGAGCTTGCCTGGCATGCTCAAGGATCTGGGTTCCATCCCCAGCTCTGCCATATACAAAAATAGTTGAAATTGTAAAATAAAATAAAATAAAATAAAATAAAATAAAATAAAACAAAATAAAATAAAATAAAATAAAGGCAACTCAGCTCTAGTCCTGAGTCCTCTGCTGGAGCTGTGCTCAAATGGCGGTGTGGTGAGAGGAGGGAGGGCTCTCTGGGTAGATGGACTACCCAGTCTGTGGTGATGCTCAGCAATCCTACCCACAATCCCTCAGCTGATGTGGGGCATACCCAGCCACACCAGACTGGAGACTGGAAATGTGAGGCCTTGGGAGTTAGTGTTGGGGAGCTACATCAGCAGTCTTTAGTATGTGGGTCGAGACTCCTTTGGAGGTCGAATGACTCTTTCACATGGGTTGCTAAGACATAGATGTTTACATTATGATTCACAGCAGTATCAAAATTACAGTTATAAAGTAGCAACACAAATTTTATGATGGGGGGGCGGGTCACTACAACATGAAGAAGTTTATTGAAGGGTCAAAGCATTAGAAAGGTTGAGAACCATTGAAATCGTTGGTCTTGAGCACAGATATTTTCAACTTTGGACCACTGTCTTCAGTGTCAGGAAGCCTAGAGTGGAAAGGTCATCCCTACCACTCAGTGGTGTGCTCACAAGAGAGGACCAATTTCCATAAAGCATCCTGTAGAGAGGATGTTGACTACAGAGGTCAACGATACACAGTTAGTCGATGAAGCAGATGCTCACACCCAGGCCAGTGTACTGTGTGATTGTTAATTGGCTCCTTGCTTTCTGGGCTTCTGGCTCTCCATCTGCACCTCAATGCCAGTGGTACTGGACAGGGTGATTGTTTAAATAAACCCTTTACACAGAATGCCATGATCATTACTGCAAAGGATCCCAGGGTTGTCTGGTCTTGCTCAGTCCTGCCATGGAAGCTGGGGTTAAACTGAGTAATACCATCCATTAAGGGGTCTCACTGGTTTTAGTGGGGATAGCATGGTGGCTTTCCTTCATAAAGATCATGTCCAGAGGGGAACGAATGCTTTGTCTTAGTGTGCTAGTGAGTGTGGGGATCGATGGCCTCAGAGATGTGGTGTTCTATGGGAAGAGGGGACTGATGGCCTCAGAGATGTGGTGTTCTATGGGAAGGGGACTGAGAGGCTGGAGAAGTCGGAAGAGGCTGTGGCCAGGGCTGAGCAGGGGGCTGACAGTAAGCACCAAGGCAGTAGGCAGAGGGGCTGTTCCCCTACCCTCAGAACGATGGGAGACTCAGCAGAGGACAAAGAGACATTAGCTGGGGATGCCGGAAATGGCTCAGTAAGTAAATGTGTTGGTTATTGAGCCTGCGCATCTGAGTTTGATTCCCAGATTCGGATAGCGAAAGGAGAGGACGCACTTCTTTTTTTTTTTTCTGAAGATAATTTTGTAATTATATTTATGTACAGAAAACTTTGTGTACATTTAGCCCAATTTAGTGGTGAGTTCTTTAGCCTTTGCCTTTTCCAGCTTGGCAATGTGAGCCACAGACTTAGGACCCAGGACATTGCGTCCCCAGTGGTAGTAGATCTTGTCATATCTGTCATTATAGTTGGTCCTAATGTCTTCCCCCAGCTTAGCCAGAGCACCCTTGTCTTCCGAGTTAACCTGTGTGGAGGCAACAGTGGTGCATGTCTTCCTGTGGACCAGGTGCCCCAGCCTGGCCTTTCCCTTGATGATGTAGTAGGGCAACCACAGGGCAGGCAGGAAAACCACCAGCTCATTGGCGCCTACCCATGGGCAATAGTGAGCAGCTGAGCCTTCTTGTTCTCCACCAAGGTGGTGACTGTATTGACTCTTGCTCGGAGGACAGGTGGTCTCTTAGTTGGGGCATCCCCTTTGCCAGCAGCTTTCTTCTCAGCATGGGCCAGTAGCCTTTGCTTCTTCTCTTGCATTGTCTCTGGCCTGTACTTTTGTCCCGTGCACAGCACTTGAATGTGTCTTTGCTGTCCCTGTGCACCCGTCATTTCCTTCCACCATGGCCAAAAGCAAGGTTTGTTTTGTTCTGTTTTCCTAATCTTGCTTCAGGTATTTCCCCTCCCCCGCCTGTTTCTGTCTGTCTCTTTCTCTCTCTGGCTTTGTCTCTCCGTCTCTCTATCGCTCTGTCTCTATCTCTGTCTCTCTTATGTCTCTCCGTGTCTGTCTGGTCTGTCTCTCTGTCCCTCCCTCCACTATTTCTGCCTCTATCTCTGGTTCCCTATCTCTCCACCTCTCTATTCTCCCTGTCTCTTTGTGGGTATGTCTGGTCTGTTTGTCTGTCTGTCTGTCTCTCCCACTTATTTATTTACTTGATTCATTGTTTATTTTGGAGGATGGGTGTGAGCAAGTGTGCTGTGGCACACATACAGAAGTCAGAGAACAAACAAAGGACAAATTATAGAAGCTGGTTCTCGTTTTTTTTTGTTTTTGTTTTTGTTTTTTCTTTCTCTTTCCACAAGCTGAGCAAGATGGCCAAAGGAAACACAGTTAAGAGGAAGAAGGTGACCCCAGTCCCTGCCATCGTCAAGAAAAAGGAGGCCAAAAAGGTGGTCAATTCTCTGTTTGAGAAAAGGCCCCAGAACTTCAGCACTGGGCAAACCACCCATCTCAAAAGAGATCTCACACACTTCGTTAAATGGCCCTGCTACATCAGGCTGCAGCGGCAAAGAGCCTCCTCTATAAGTGGCTCAAAGTACTTCCTGCCGTTAACCAGTTCACCCAGGCCCTGGACAGGCACCATGTGATGCTCTAGAAGGAGAACGATGATGATCAGGTAAAAATAGACTTGGTGCTCAGTAGGCTCGCTACTGTGTGACTCCGACAACGCTGGAAGTTGTTATCCAAAGACCTGGGAGGCAGAGGCAGCTTACAGGTTGTCCTGGGAGGGTAGCAGCAGGCCCTGCTTGTTCTGGGCATTGCTCCTTTCCTGCAGTATCTGTGCAGTCTTTCTTTAGCACTTAGATTGACCAGGACACTTTACCTGTGATAAGTCGTCTTGGGAACGGACTTATCTCCGTGGATCAAGGAACATGTATATTTGTGCTTTTGTAGGGTTTGGAGAGGATGGAAACAGCCAACCATGTGGCTGGACCACAGTGGAGGAAGAAGCATAAGAAGATGATGAATGCAACCATCTCAACATCCTAGGGTGCTGCATAATTACATCCATTTTGAATCCATTTTTTTTTGTATTCGTTCATCAAAACCAACACACATGGAGGACTGTAGGCTTTGAGCTCAATGCTGCAAATTTGAAGGTGGTTAGATTGTGACTTCAGTTCTCCAGGAATACTCAGGCAGATATGGAAGTCTTTTACATTTACTTGTGTGTGTGTGTGTGTGTGTGTGTGTGTGTGTGTGTGTGTGTGTGTGTTGGGGGTGGGACATGACCATACGAAAGCATGTGTATGGAAATCAGAGGACAACCTATAGGAGGTAATTTTCTTCTCCCACCAGGTAGGTTCCAAGGATCGAACTCAGATTCTCAAACTTGGCAGGGACCTTGGTGAGGCCATCTTGATGGCTCTAGAGAAATCCTTAAACTGGGGTGTACCACTGAGACTTCCAATATCTGCAGGTGAGTGGATTCAAAGCTGTATGAATGTATAAAGCTCCTGAATTGGTACGGTCCTTGGACATGAAGAACTGACTCATTTCTAACCAAGTCTAAGAGTAGCAACTTTCCTTCTAAGAGAATTTGCAATATTCTCCTAATGGTCAGCAGAAGACACTGGGGGGGTCTGAGACCTCAAAGCTCCTTCAGAGAAAGCTGTCGGGCTTCATAAACAGAGCCCTGCTGTTTGCATGGTATGTTATTATAGGAAGGAAGGTTGATTTGTTTATTTATTTATTTTTAGAGCAGGTTTCAAAACAAACGTTGACAGCTGTAGATGTCAAAGCCTTCCACAGCCAGGAGGACCCGGATGGTACTGAGCCACATCTGCCCAGCCTGCTTCCGAAAGCTGACAGATGTGTTGATACAAGGCAGCCAGGTGCAGACTTGCATAGCACAGGGTGAAGTTAACGTTTTATCATTTGTTTCTTTTACTTTGGATTTTCAGACTGGGTCTCACTGTGTAGCTTGGCTCGCCTGGAACTTGCTACATAAAACTTGTGACAATTCTCTTACATCTGACTCCTTAGCAAAATAGATGCAGAATTTACTTGGACTCTGCCTTTCTCATTAAATTTTCTCTTCTATTCCTCCCTACTCCCCAAACCCCTCAAAAAGTTTGGAGTGAGACTTCTAGGTTAAAGTTTTGTTACCAGACCCAGAAGACCTCGCTTGACAATTAGGGGGGCTTTGGCTCCCAGAGGCGTAACACCAAGCCAGGAACTTCTTTCAGCTTCTGTCTCTGCCAGTCTGTTCTGGTCTGAGCCGGTCAGGCTTACACAGGCTTTGTACAGGGGCCAAAGAGGGACTGGACAGCCTATTTCTTTGGGGCTGGTGGCTCCAACTCCAAATTAGGGGCGCAGTGAATGTCTTTCCAAGAAGGTAAGCTTGGGTTTTGTTTCTAGATGGACTCGGGTGTTTGAGGAGGAGAAAACCATTGTTTTTTTTCAAAGCACACAGAAGGCTGGGCAAGCTGGTGAACTCTGGGAGCTAAGGAGATGAAGAGGATTCAGGTTTGAGCTCAGCCCAGAGTCTCAACATTTTAATATAAGAGGTAAGCCAATAAAATGCCTGTGTTGCCAATCCGGGCGCACTTTCCCCAGGGAGGCCAGCTGGCTCTTCATCAGAGTCATGGGATATTTGGTCTCAGTGTTCTAAATATAGGCTGGGCTCTAGGGTGAAATAGCCCTGTGCTTGGCCACTCATCTCTTCAGCAACACCTTCTTCTGTAGGTTCAGGTCTGTGGAGCAACATGAAGGCTGTTTCCAAAGGATGGCATCACATGATTGCTGGAGCCTCCAACTCACTCCGTAGTTAAAAATGACCTTCAATTTCTAAGCCTCCTGGCCCCGCCTTTGTCGGGATTACAGGCAAGTGCTGCCATGTCTGGTTTCATGTGGTGTTGGGGATTGGAACCAGAGCTTCATGCATGTTAGTCAAGCACTTTACTAACTCACCTATATTCTTGTCTCCTCTTTCTTTCTTTTTTTCTTTTGCTTTATTGCTTCTTCTTTTTTTTAAAGTGAGTCTTTAACTAAAGAGTGCATTCTACAATGAATTGTAATGTTTCAATATCCAACGCTGCTTTGTTTTTTCTTTGAAACACAACTTTGTACTCCAGTGGCCCAGACTGGTCTCAAATTCCCTATTTTCCCCCCTTATCCTCCTGAGTGCAGAGATTATGGTCATGGGTGGCCACACCTAGTCATTATGGAATGGTTTTCAAAAAGATAGCTTGAAACACTGAAATCTTAAAAAAAAATAGGCTAATTTGAAAATGAGGGGCATGGGGAGCTAATCCTGATGTGGCAGTGAAAGTCCCTAAAGTCAGAGCAGGAGCATCAGGAGTTCAAGGCCATCTTCAGCTACAAAGTGAGTTCAAGGCTAGCCTGAGATATTTGAAAGACTATCTCAAAAAAGTAAAGAAACTAATGAACAGTCAATAATCACGGGAAATCTAAATAAATCACAATATACCCTTACAACAGGATGCCACCAACAGCTATGGAAGGCCTTGCTGGAGAAGGTATACATAAATCCCAGGAGATGACAGAGAAAAGGACCTTGGCCATCCAAAACCCATTTTATCAGGCCTATTGTTATAGGAGACAGAGAACTAGAAGCAAAAAAAAAAAAAAAGCCTTAGTCCTGACTACAATAGAGAGAAGTGTGGTTTGTAACCTAGGTACCAGAGTGGGAGCCAGCAGAGGGAAGTGGGTGGGATTCTGGCTAATTACACTTACCTGGGGGCTGGGGAGATAATTCAGTGGGCAAAGTGCATCAGAACCTGAGCTCAGGTTCTTTGACCAAATGTAAGGCTGGTAGCAGGAGTCTGTGAATAGAGTGCTCCTCTGACAAGACAGAGAATCCCTGGATGCTTTGGGGACAGCCAGGTTGGCCTGTGCGGAAGAGCAACAAAGACATCCTGTCTCAAACCAGGTGGGAGGTGAGGACTGACATCTGAGGCTGAAGCATATGGGCATCACCCTCCATCATACACGGACACATACACTCCACCCTCTATCATACACTTGACTGGGTTCCTGCTGAAGTAGGCCATGGTAGTTGAATATCAAAGATGCTCTATTACTTTGATTAACTATGAAGACTCTGGGCTTCTTTCTGAGCCGACTTAGACAGATTCTTGGTGGAGATGGGCCATATAGGCCCAGCAAGGAGTGAGGCCAAGGTTTCTGGATTTACAGTATCTTGACTAAAGGGTGATGAAGGAGGATGTCCTCGTCAAAACCTTCATGTGTTGTTTCTACAACACCAAAGCAGGACAGATATTGGTAGATATAATGTGCTCCTGATTATGTTAAAATATTTATAGACAGACAGGTACAAACCAGGAGGGTCTTACATTCTTTTTTTCTTTTATAATTAAAAATACATTAACTACATAATATTTGAGGGGCAAAAAATTCTTCACTCTGACTTTTTAGGATCACACTTATTTAAGTTTTGTTGAAATTTTGCATCCCTTAAAGCAAAAATTAATAGACTTTATAGACCACTACTTGAAGAAGGGTCATTAGCTCTTACCATGTGTGTGTGTGTGTGTGTGTGTGTGTGTGTGTGTGTGTGTGTAAAGGGGGTGGTGGTGGTAAGCTTTGGCAAAAGGGATGTTGAAACCAGAAACAACTGTTCCTCATAATGACTATGGCATGAACACAGCCCAGTTGCCTGGTCTCAAATAGAAATAATTGGGCATCTCACTCTGTGATCCAGCTTATATAGCACCTGCCATTTGCTTGTAGAGAGAATTGCTCATCATGAGCACAGGGATGGTGGGGGTGTGTGTTATATAATACATATTTATGTGACCATTTAGGATACAGACAGGGTAAAGCTAGCTATGACTCTCAACTGTCCCTATGAGCAGGGGCATAACAAGAAGCATACAATGAACCATTATTTTAGCCTTTTAGGAAAGTATTTGGAATGAAATAGTCCTTATAGAGCCATTAATACAACCTTCAAGAGATGGTATGGATGGGTTAGCAACAAAGTCTCAAGTGAAGTTAGTAGGGTTGGGCTATGCTCCTAAGTTGGCAGTTTCCAACCTTTTTCTATTGGTAGCATCCTGCTGAAGTCTTGCTGAAACCTGATATTACTCAAGCATTTAAGACAGTGCTTAGTGGCTCAGGATCCTCAGGGTTCAGGGTCTTTATAAAGCACTGCATTGTACGGTCTAGTACATGGGTTTTCAACCTGTAGGTCAGGATCCTTTGGGGGGGGGAGTTGAAAGACCCTTTTGCAGGGGTCCTCTAAGATAATCAGAAAACACAGATATTTACATTATGATTCATCACAGTAGAAACATTGAATTAATAACAGAATAATTTCATGGTTAGGGTTCACCACAATATGAAGAACTATATTAAAGTGGCAAAACACCAGGAAGGTTGAGAACCACTGGTCTGGTAGGTAAGAAAGCATTCACTTTCCCATGACTCCCTGGGAGGACCTTTCAGTATTCTGATTCTTATTAATAGAACTGCTAATTACTCTGACCTCCAGGTCAGGCTCCTATGGTCTACTGAACATGTCCTCTTTGGAACTCATCTCTGCCCTCTTACCTATGTCAGAAGGAATCTAAGCTGAGTTGCACAATGTAACCATTCAAGGAGTCACGTGACTGCCACCATTCCCTTTAGTTGGANTCTTCTTCTTCTTCTTCTCTTCTCCTTCTTTCTCCTCTTCTTTGTTTGTTTTTCTTTTTTGTTTGTTTGAACCATACAAGGTTCTCCGTGAAAGTCTTCCCCTCCAAGGGTGGATTCGGATGAGCAGAGCAGTATTTATTTATTTATTTATTTATTTATTTATTTATTTATGGTTTTTCGAGACAGGGTTTCTCTGTGTAGCCCTTGCTGTCCTGGAACTCACTCTTTAGACCATGCTGGCCTTGAACTCAGCTGCCTCTGCCTCCCGAGTGCTGGGATTAAAGGCATGCACCACCACGCCTGGCTTTTTTTTTTTTCCAAAGCTTTATTTATAATTATAAATAAGTACACTGTAGCTGACTTCAAACGCATCAGAAGGGGGTGTCAGATCTCCTTACAGATGGTTGTGAGCCACCATGTGGTCGCTAGCATTTGAACTCAGGACCTTTGGAAGAGCAGTCAGTGCTCTTACCCGCTGAGCCATCTTGCCAGTCCCTGTCCTTCTTCTTTTAAAGATTTTATTTATTTATTTTATATATATGATGAGTACACTGTAACTGTCTTTAGTCATACCAGAAGAGGGTATTGGATCCTGTTACAGATGGTTGTGAGCCACCATGTAGTTGCTGGAAAGTGAACTTAGGACCTCTGGAAGAGCAGTCAGTGCTCTTAACCATTGAGCCATCTCTCCAGGCCCTGTGTGTTTGTTTATTTTTTTAAATCTTTTGTTTTGTTTGATTTTTAGAGAGAGAGGAGATAGAGTTGGATAGGTGTGTGTGTGGGGGAATTTGGACAGATCTGAGGGGAAAAGCATGATCAAAATATGTTGAATGACAATATCTTTCCAATTAAAATATTATGCAAAAAGATTTTTTTATATTTTTATAGTTTGTGTAAGCTTTTTGGTATACTTATTTCTTTTATAATTTGATTTTTTGAAACAGGTCTTAAGTAGTTCAGAGTGGCTTCAGATTCCATATGAAACCAGGTTAGCCTGGAACTTGATCCTTTAGCTTCTACTTCTTGAGCGCTTGGCATTATAAATGTGCACTACTATGACTAGACCCTGTTCTTGTTTTCTTGAAACAGGGTCTTTATTCTGTAGTCCTGGCTGGTCTGAAGCTCACTCTGTAGTCCAGGCTGGCCTTGAACATAAGACAATCTTCCTGTCTCAGACTTTCAAGAGCTGGTACTGCAGCCATAAGTTGCTATTCTCGGTGAGTATAATCTTTTTTTACTAAAGAACTTTTCTTCAGTAAAAGAAACAATCAGGTGGTTTCTGAGGTACATGATAGGCCAATAAGATAACACTACAGATCAAAAAGACCAAAAGGATACTTGTCATATGTAGGTCTCAAGGAAGTCAGGCTATGTTTGACTGTAAATATGGTTTCTGTTTATGAGAGTCTCCTTTTTGGGGGAGGGTCTTGTCAAGTAGTCTTGAATTCACAATGTATGTGAAAATAATCTTGAACTCCTAAATCTCCTAAACCTAGAAAACTTCCACTGTGTTGCAGTTTTTGTAGGCTTAGACTTAAAACCTACTTTAATAAGGTTCTCAAACACTTCAACCCCACTTCTAGCCACATTGACCAAAGGAAGGGGAGAAAAGATGGTAAATAGGACAAGGGGATGTGGACCTGTTTAGAAGTAGTTTCTGGGGGTGATTCCAATCTCTGTCAGGATACCAGCCATCCAGTTCAGTAGGATAGCAAACACGAATCAGCAGTAGTGCCATGATCTAGCAGAAACTACCAGGCCTCGGCCAAATTGGCACTGGTCAGTGGGAGTGACCAGGACTAGCAGGGACACTAGGAGAAGTTCCCTGCTGAGTGTCTCTCGACAAAGAGAAGATCAGCACAAAGACATGAGACGGAGGAAGCATTGCATGGCTAGCTATGCAAGCATGCCATCACTGTCTGCTGAGTCCTATTTATACTCTCTCCAAACATCATGTGTTCTTCCACTGGTCCTGCCTCAGCAAAACACCATGTGAGTCGGCCTCACCACGTGAGTGTGTATCACGTGACTCTACCAGAAACTTTCACTTAACGTTTTTATGAGCATCATTTTTTTAAAAATCTCAGCCAGTAAGGACAAAGAGTTCCTATCTCTGCCTATGCTTCCTTAATTTTCTTTGTCTGAGTTGATTCCAGAAACAGGGGAGCTACACAGCAGGAGGACTGCTTCAAAAGCAGCTTGGACTACAGAGCTTGAACCTGTCTCAACATTTCCTGGAAGCCTCCCCACCCCCAGTTCCCCCCATAGTCTTGTCTTTCTATCCTGCTTCAAGGTAAGGGAGACTTAGTTGGTGGAGACCATTAGAAGAATCCTGTAAGTTAGAAAACGTGGTTACACTTCCATGTCAAAGTCTAACTTGAGGTAAGATAATGGATGGAAAATATAATAAAAAAAAAGAGTGTGTGTGCTCATATGCCCACATATACACAGGAGGAGTGTTTCATATGCTTGTATTTGCACGATAGTGAGGCAATGTGTTGATGCTAATTGTGGTAGTTTGAGTGAAAATGGCTTATATAGACTCATAGGAATGGTGCTGTTAGGAGGTGTGGCCTAGTTGGAATAGGTGTGGCCTTGTTGGAGTATGTGTGACATCATTGAAGGAAGTGTGATACTGGGGGTGGGCTTCAAGGTTTCAGAAACTCAAGCCAGGCCTAGAGGATCACTGTATCTTCATGCAGTCTACTGATCCTGATATAGAACTCAGCTCCTTCTCTAGTGTCACATCTGCCTGCCTGCCACCATGCTTCCTGCCATGGTGACAATGGACTAATAACCCTCTGAACTGTAAGCCAGCCCGAATTAAATGTTTTCCTTTGTAAGAGTTACTGTGGTCATGGTGTCTCTTCACAGCAATAAAACCCTACCTAAGACATTGATGCTCTAATATATAGGCTCTCTAGGCTGTGGTCTTCACTGAGTTAGGACAGACTGGATGGCGTGGAATGCGTATGTTGTGACCACTGGAAACATTCCCTGGGGGATTCTGATTCATTCCTTTGAGAGAATTGTCACTTCTCTTTTGCTTCTTCAGGAAGGGGCCTGCCCTCTTGCTCACATCTCTGGATTGCTTACATCCTCACCAGGGCCCACCTTTCTCTAGCTCTTTATCATTGTGACAAAAATGCCTACTCACTGGTAGGCTAATGAGCCACCACTTGTCTGAATTTGCTGAGAGAGCTCCAGGGGCAAGAGAAGCATCCCACACTCATCTCTCTGAATTCCAGTGGATACTCATACATTAAATCTGTGGACTCAGTCTCCCGAATGGATGGGGCTGGCTATGCTGAGACTCCTTAATGATGATGGTGCCACCTGGGGGAGGGGCACATCAAGAGCGGTTTTGGGAGTTTTAAAAGGTGCCTCATTAAACACGCAATCATTATAAGACCCAGGTACTTGCTCATGCACAATTACCACAGAGAAAGAAGACTCAATTAGATACTGACACAAATATTGATAGGACCCCTCCTCGCCCAAACCTGAAAGCAGCCCAGAAGTCCTCCAGCAGGTGAATGGCTTACCCAACTGCCATCCATTCACATGATAGAGTAATATTGCTAAGCCATCCAAAAGAATAAGCTACTGACAGGTACTTGGGCAAATCTCTAGTGAACTCTGCTGAGAGAATGGCAGCCTCCTTTAAGATAGGACTAAAGATCAAATCTAGGGCCTCCTGCCTGCCAGACAAGCCCTGTACCGCTGAGAGAGTGCCCCAGCCAAGCAAATGGGCAACCTCAAAAGGTCACATGTGATTCTATTTATAATAACAAAATAGCAACTCATAGAAATGGAGATGGGGGGGGGAATGGAGGAGTGGGTGTGTGGAAGGGATGTGGATGTAGCTGTGGGAGGGGAGGGGAGGGAGGGATCTGATGCTGGAAATAGTCCTAGTCACAATAGGCAGCAATATCCCAGCTGGGACACCGTGCTACCCAGTTTCAAAAGACCTTCTTACTGGGAGGAAACTGGACAAAATCACCAGGGTCTGGCTTATAATTTTTTCACTACTGCATGTAAATCTGCAATTTGCTCAAAAATACAAACCATACAGGTTCAAGTTAGTGTAAGAAAAACCAGGCCCTTTCCCTCAGTTTTGAATGTGAGCAAGGAATTCACTCCCTCCAAGGCCCTGAAGGTTTTACTTGCTCTTGTATTGTTTTGCTTGAGGAAGGGTTTCTTATTCAGATAGGGATGACTTTGGACTTCTGATGCCGCTGCCCTTCTCTCTTGAGTGCTGGGATTATAGGCATGCGCTGCTACACAGGGTTTTAATGAGATACTAGGGGTTAAACCCAGAGTCTCACGAGTGTGAGGCACACACTGTACGAACCCAGTTACATCCCAAGCCCTGGCGAAGTTATTTTTAGCATAGTGGTATCGGGTTGATGGCTCTCTACAGAGGCGTTTCTCAATAGAGAGCATCTCTCAGTGAGACTCTGTGAGTTCTCTTTTGTGCTGTCTGGCGTCCTACCTTTCCTCCAGAGGTGTCACAATCTCTACCTGGCAGCCTCGCCCTGCAAGGTGCCAGTCCAGGAAGTCAGAGAAGGGTGACCGAAGGGTGCGGCTGCCCTTCTTTCCCCCTTTCTCTCCCCTCCCCGCCCTTCCCGCAGCCACGTGCAGCCTGGGGTGGGAGGATGGGTCGGGGTGGAGGAGGGGCGGAACACTTAGGTCAGCAGCTCCAAGCTGATTCTGTCTGGCTTCATGGTTGGCTTTGCTGAAGCTAGAGCTGTCAACACTGCCCTTTAAAAACTGAGCAACAAAGGAAAAAAGAAAAAGAAAAAAAAGGGGGTGGGGGGTGGGAGGGGGCACACAGGGTGGGCGCGCTGGGGGGAGGGCAGAGCCGAAGGACAGGTGGGGACTACTTTAGCAAGAAGGCCTGACTCAGCCCTTTCCTTTCAAGGACTTTTCTAAAGCTCTGTTTGTTTTAGTTCCCCAGGGGAGTGGGTGTGAGGCTGGGCCGGGAGGAGAGAGCAGGCATCCAATGGACTCTGGACACCGGCTCTTCCTGGGGATGGGGTTAGGGACCTCCAGGGACTTCGGGTAGGTTCTGCTTTCTTAGTCGCTGGGCTTCTGTCTAGGAAACATAGGATTCTAGCGGTTGAAGGGAACAGTGGGACGCAGAAGCGTCCATGAGTTGTATATGGTCCCTTTATCCCATCTGTGAAATAATGACGTAAAAATCTGCCCGTGACTTCTGGATTGGTTATTACAACACAATTTGATCTTTCCAGACTGGAGTTCGCAGTTCCCCGTTATACTCACAAACAGGGCAAAGCTTGGGGTTGCAGCTGTCTCCTGGGAAACCAAACCCACAAGAACGCCCCCCCCCCCACGTGTGCCACTCCCCCACCTTGTATTTGGTGTTAGGGGCTCTCAAAAAAAAAATCCCACTAGGTAGAGCCATGACCGGTGTGGTCAGCGGTGTACCGGGCAGGGTAGGGCACTTCTGGGGGAGGGGTGGAGAGGTTTTTTGTTTCTTTGTTTGTTTAATTAATTCTAAATGAAAGCTGATTTCAATGACTTCAAAATATTTAACCTTACCCGGCCACCGTCAGTCTCTAGGATCAATGAAACAGTTGTAGGATTTGATTGATTTCTCCTACAGCCGGCTAGCCTGTCTCTTTAAAAGCAGGTTGGTCTCCACCACTCTGCCCTGTGGTAGCTTTTTCCTCTGCCTCTTCCTCTCCTTAACTGCTGCTTCTGCATTCCCCCTGCTGCCTAGTGGTAGCTTAGCCAGCCTATGCCTGAGCTTGTCTGGGGTCAGGGGTCAGGGGTCAGGGGTCAGGGGTCATTCCCTGTGCACAGAACCCAGGGCAGAGGCAGGTGGAGATGCGTATTAATAACCATCTGCTGGCTTGGATGCATGACGAGGGAGGAGAGGGCTGGAGCCGACCAGCAATATTTCACATGGTTGTTTTGCTGAGAGTCAGACCAGAGTCAAAAGATAGAATGCCTATGGTTTTTCTATTTTTGACTAGATTTGTAATCCATGCAGAGAAAGAAATGTTCTAATGAACAGAGAAAGAAATGTTCTAATGAACTAACGCCTATTTTAACCACTCTACCTTAGCAACAGACAAAGGACACAGGACACTTAATCAGCCCTCTGTTGACTTAGCTTTTCTCTTCTGTTGTTAAGAAACGGACAGGCTGGGTGAAATGACAGGTTCCTCTGTCTTTTGTTTTTTCCTCACTTCTGAGCTACTGATGATCCAATTATTACATTGGCTTATATTATTATATGAGAGCTCTAGGTTGTGGGATATTTGTGAAGAGACTCTTTAAGGATAGTATTTTATATTCCAAAGCTTTAAAATCAGAAGCTTTGGCCTGGAGTGGTAGCACACCTGTCCAACATTTGGGAAGCCCTGAATTCAATCCCCAGGAACACATACAAACACATGCTCTTGAACGCAGGCACCCACCTTTCGTCAGTGTACAAGATAACCAGTGCTTACCATATAGAGTTTACTTAATTCCAAGAAGGAAACAACTCCTGTTATTATCACGACTGCTCAGTGAATTCCTCTTCGAAACTACTACATACATAGTCTTCTTTGCCCTCACCCAAACCTGCATGCAGTACATTGTAAGACAGAGATAGTTGGTCCATTTTCAATATGAGGTGTGATTAGAGTTCATCAGAGTGACTGCAGGAGCCTAGCTGTCTGCTGGCGCCTGCTTATCTCAGACTCTGAGAGTTAGAAAGTTTCAGGGAGTCTGTTACTTAACTGAGTCCAAGATGGGAAAGGGATTTGAGAGTTTAAAAAAAAAACCCACCACCATGGGCTGGACACAGTGGCACATGCCTTTTATCCCAGCACTTAGAAGGCAGAGGCAGGTGGACCTATGTGATTTCAAGGTTAACCTGGTCTGCCTAAGTTTCAGTACAGCCAGGAACACACACAGGGAGAGCCTGTCTCAAAAAACAGAACAGAACAAATCAAAACAAATCAAACACCACTGTCTCCTCTCCTGTCAAATCAGTATCCCAGTGACCGCCCCCCTTTAAAAAAAGAACTTTCCACTATGCCTGTATCCCCCCGCCCTTTCTTTTTCAGAATTGTATGATCAAGACTGGCTTGTTTCCATTAGCCTTCTGAATTTGTTATTGTCTTTTTCCAATATTCATTACCATCTCAAACATTGCACCAATTGGTTTATTTTATAATTAATTATACTAGAGTCAGGAAAGTTTAGTAACTTGCTCTAACCCACACAACTGGTAGAAAATCATAGAGTTGGGATTTGAGCTCAGATCTAGCTCACCCAAGACCCTTATCCTTTGTCTCTCAATGATGCTTCTTCCTAGACACAAAAGTTTATTATTCCTTTTAGTTTGTTGGCCTTTTTCTTGGTTTGTCTTTCTTTCCTCTGCCTTTTGACATCTAAGGATGAACCTCCACAATTAGGCTGAAGGAACAGCAAGATAAAATACCTAAAGACAGAGACAGGAGGTAAGAATTATAACAGATACAATTTCATCTAATTAAAAAAAATTCTATGCTTTAAAGCAGGGTTTCTTCAACTTTATTCACTCAAAACCCCTCAAGAGCTTCATGTAATGTGGGCATGCAGAAATGGGGCTTCTTTTGTGTCTTGGTTCTGTTTAATCTCTCCAGTTGTCCTGCAGGCTTCCGGAGGAAGATAAATGGCTCTGAGGAGACTGGGCTGTTTCCCCAGGTTCTTGCAGTGCGAATGGTCACTGTTCACTTTTTCCCTTCAGCTCAGTTAGCGAGAGGAAGGACTTTCTCCTCAGTGGTCCATGCCCAGCACAGCGTATTATCATCTTCTACCTGCAGATCAGCTCCAGAAGTAAAAAATGCAGCTGTCACAAATGTCCTTTATAGTTCTTCCCCAGTGCTCCTCTGCCTTTGTCACTGAGTGGTGGCTACAGGAGTTAGTTTCTCACAATCAGTTGCTTTATTACAGTCTGTAGCCAGAGTGTGCATGTGGCAATGGAGTTACAGTGGACATGAAAGGACAGGGCTTTAGAACAGGGATAGAATGAGTAAGTTAGATTTCTGCACGGGGTGATGGGAGCCTGAGCCTGGTACCGGTGCTGTCATTCACGGCTTCCCTGGGAGTTGAAACAGGCTGTTGAGCTAGTGGGAGGCAGACGCATTCACCAGTGGAGGGCTAATCAACAGGTCACCTTGTTCTCAAGAGACACTGGCTCTGGAACTCACGGCCCATGGAAGGTGCTTTGTTGCAACCCTGTTTTGTACCTCCAGTTGTCTCAGTGATGGAAGGCGCTATGGCTGAGTGCTGTTTCTCCTAGTTGAGAAACAGTGTCTGAGACATCTCTCTTCATTTAGGCTCCTTAGTCCGTGTCCTGCCCACTGCTGTCGTTCCCTGTATCTTTGACTGCCCTGCCCTTCCCCTCTTTACAGATGGACTGATGGATGGGAAGCGGTGTGCATAACTGAGCAAGTGGTTTTTAATAAGAGACCTAAAGGTAAATTTGGTGGTTCTGAGTATTCTCACTTACTCAGAAGGAAGATGTATTTTTTTCAGTATACAGTGCCTGACATACCAAAGCAAGTAACAGTTTCTTAAATTCAAAGCAAGTGGATTTAAGAAACTGTCTTAGATTGTTCTCCATCCATTGATCCATCCATCCATCCATTCATCCATCCATCCATCCACCCATTGTCATCTATTCATCCACTCATTCACAGCACCTACCCACCTGTCTGTCTGTCTACCTCCCCATCCTTCCACTTACATATGAAAGTACTCCATTCATCCACCCACCCACCTACTCACCCAGCTAACCACTTATCTACTTACAACACCTACCAAGCCATTGATCTATCTATCCACTCACCAACATATCCACCCATCCTTTGTGTAAGCATGAGTGTGTTCATTCATTCATTCATTCATTCATTCATTCATTCATTCATTCATCATTTATCCATCTGTCATCCTTCCATTTATCCACCCACCTATTATCTATTCATCCATCATCTATCCAGCTACTCTCCATTCAAACATTCATTTATCCAATACATCATTCATTTATCTATCCATCAATCCATCATCCATCTACCCATATATCCATCTTTTCTTCTTCTCTTCCTTCCTTCTATCCATTATCTATCTACTCCCCACTTATTAATCTACCTACCCATCCATTATCCATCCCCTTTGGCAGTCCAGCTGTGGCCATCTACCTTTGGACAGGACCCGAGGAGGGCCTAAGTAGAAGTTGTGAAGTTGCCCATGATCTCTGAAGAGCTTCAAGCACACCTGTGCCGTCATCCTGTCTAGAATATGCTTGACCGGGGAAATTAGGGCCACAGAATGTCTCCTTTTTTCTCTTCTCACTAAAGTTATCTTTGTAGACTCTGCCTAGTCCTGCCTCTATTTTCTCTCCAGATGTTTTGAACTCTTGAAGAATTCCTCATGGATGCACAGAGGTTACTCCCCTGAGGCCAACACCACCTTCTAGTGCCTGCCTTGGCTCCCTACCACAGTGACTCAGACTTTACAAATGTGTAAGGGGCAACTATATTCTCCCTGGCTCCCAACAGGGACTTCCATAAGAAGGCCTGACTGCTCTGCAGGTTAGATGGCTCTGAGAAAAATCCTTAAAGAGGTATGTTCAGAGTTCTTTTTCAGAGAGCTGTGTGGATGTGGGGGTTGGGACTCCTTGCCATGGGAGCCTTAGGTATGGAGACCCACAGTAGATGTGGACAGGAGCACAAGTGAGGTGAGTAAGGAGAATGTCACAGACAGATGCACGCACAAGTCTATCCCTAAATGCTGAGTTCTGCTTGGTGCCAAGGCTTCATCTCAAGAGACATGCCTGCTTGCCTGGCTGCAAAGAGTTCAAGTGAACTGTTCTCATCACCAGCCTGCTTTAGATGCCAGCTGCATTCATCCATCAGGAAAAAGGAGGCCAAGGTCTAGCCTTGGGCCTACAGGTCCCCCACCAGTAGCTACCTGGCTTTTCCTATTTCCTGGCATCTTGGACCTGTGGTCTCTCCCCTACCCTACCTATCCCAGATGATGAAGGTTTTTGCTCAGTGACTGGCAGTATTGTTGGTACAGGAATTTCCCCCAGAACCAGGCTTATTATTGCTGTTGTTCTTGTTGCTGTTGAGATAGACTTTAGCTGCGTAAACACAGATGGCCCCTTAAGCACTGAGACTGCAGGTGTGTGCCACTGAACCCAGCAAAGGAAAGTAAGTATTTACCTATGGCATGGGTCTGGCTTCCTCAAGCCAGAGTATTTCCAAGCAAGCACTTTTATATTTTATTTCTGCCATTCTATGGATGGAACCAGTCATGTTGCCACTGAGCCACATCCCCAGTCCCCAGGGCGCAAAGATAATGGGGTGGAGCATGAAGGGCAGTGGTTATAAGGTCTGTGGCATCAGAATCACCTCTATCTCAGGGTGCTTCTGGATAATCTGTGAAGTATCTGTTAATTTCTTTAGAAGACTTGAGGGGAAAAAAATCCAAGACTATCTAGAGAAATAAGAACAGTTTAACTTTACCCTCAGCGCCAAGAAAAAGATATACCAAGTGAGGATGAGCCTGCAGACTGCCATGGGCACTTCCTGCCTAGCCTTAATCTCTCAGAGGACGCCCCGATACTGTGTCTGGACGGTGGCTTTTGTTCTTGCCCAATGTGCTTCTGGAAAACAGTGCCGGTGATAACACCTTTAGAGTCATGGAGAGTTTTAGATGGCACCGCAAAGATGCTCAGTTAGGATAGGGGAGTCTAAAAATAGTTTTCAGAGAGGGCTCCTGAGGCCATGTCCCGTTTTTCCTGTCTGTGTTGGACAGAGCAGCCGAGTACAGTCATCCTCATGAAGCAGGAGCGAAGATGCTGTGTGGCGAACTGGGAAAGGGTCCAGAGACTGGACCTAGAGGTGATGCAATGGCTGAAAGATAGAGCTGGAGGCCAGGACAATCGAAGGGGTGCAGTACCCCGTGGGGAGCAGGGGTGAGGGGGCACAGTACCCCCGTGGGGAGCAGGGGTGAGGGGGCGCAGTGCTCCGTGGGGAGCAGGGGTGAGGGGGCGCAGTGCCCCGTGGGGAGCAGGGGTGAGGGGGCACAGTACCCCCGTGGGGAGCAGGGGTGAGGGGGCGCAGTGCCCCGTGGGGAGCAGGGTGAGGGAAAAGCCGGCAATGGTAATGGCATCAAAGCACCCTCTGTGACTGTTTTCTCGCCCTGGAGAGGATAGAGAGAGAAAGTTGTACCTTGGCTGTGCTTTTGGGGACCATGACTTCCTGAGTGCCAACCTCCCAGAATGGACAGCTAGGCTTCAGATGGTCGGTCGGGATTTTGGCCCTATGTGGGTTTGAGGGAGGAAGATTGACAGCCACTGCTGCGAGCAGATCACAAAGCCCTCAGAACCCGGAAGAATGACTCATGAGACAGCTGGCTCTGGGGATGGTTTGGAGCAGGTGGAAGCCTGCTAAGTTTCCATCAATCAACCACTGTTATACCGGGTCATGAAAGAAGGGACAGAGGCAGGCTGGGTGGGTAGCAAAGGCCTTCTATAGAGGAAAGGACTACTTAATTCTATTCATGGACTCAGCAGCTTTGCATGGGTAGAATATTCCCCTGGTTTTAGGAATTAATAACTAGGGGGAAAAAAAACAGGCAAAAAGAGATTGACCCACCTTGGCATATTTTTTAGTGTAGAGGTTTTTGGGACTTGAACCTGAGTGTCTATGGGGTCTAACTCCCCATAGTTGGGAGGGAAATGTGCAAAATTACAGTTAGCTGGTTTTTGTCTGTCAACTGTCCTCAGTGAAAGCCAGAGACCATACCATCCTCAGATCACTGTCCTGGGCAATTTTTGTCAACTTGATATAAGTTAGAGTTAACTTGGGAAAATATCTCTGTCGGATTGCCAGTAGGTAAGTCAGTAGGGAGTTTTCTTGATTAATGATTGATGTGGGAGGGAGCTATGCCACCCCTGGGCAGGTGATCCCTGGTGCTATAAGAGAGCAGACTGAGGAAGCCTTGAGGAATAGCCAGTGAACAGCACCCCTCTATGGTCTCTTTTTTAGCTTGTCTCCAGATTTCTGCCTTGAATTCCTGCCTTGGCTTCCCTTTATGATGGGCTGTAACCTCTATGTCAAATGGCCAAATAAACCCCTCCCTCCCCAAGTTGCTTTTGGTCCTTGTTTTATCACAGCAATAGAAACCAGATTGGGGCACTCACACTGGTCACTGACTCTTGCAGTCTCTTGGTTCAGGGAAAGCCAGTGGAGGGGTTGATCCTGCCCATGGCTCAGCCTAAAGAGGGTCTGAATTGGAGCGGTCCCTGATTTGTAGTCTCTCCTTGGCTTAGAGCAGAAAGATGCATCCCCCAAGCCCAGATTTTCACTGGGTATCTGGTTGCCCCAGCCTGGAATCTGAGCCGGTCCATTTTTCCACTGGTGAATTAGCGGAACAGTTCAGGCTGGCAAGGGAGCTCCTCTGACAAGTCTGTGAATGAGCTCAGAGGAGCAAGTGCTGGGCTCAGGTGAGCCACACAGGGTGGGGCGCGGGGAGGAGCCTGCTGGCTAGAAACTGACCTCCTCTTGTCTGGCTGCCCCCTTCTCAGCCCTCTCTGCTTGGGAACCTGCAGGGAGGCTGCTCTCCTTTCCCTGACTGCCCAACACGGTGGGAATTTGCTTCGGTGGTAGATTATATTTTCCCCGAGATGGTTTGAATTACCTCCCCGTCCTTTCACTTAATTAGGCCGAGGCTGGTGTCTATTGTGTCCAGCAAGCCTTCCTGCATGAATAAATAGTAACATGTTTGTTTTCTTTTAGGTGGGGTTCAGTTTTAAAGCAGTGGATTGGCAAAAAGAGGAGAGAGCAATGGGGGCGGGGGTTGTGAAGTCATGGGATGAGAGGTTAGAGGCAAAGGTTTGCCTCCCTGAGCCACCACAGCAACTCTTTCTTCTCCATTTTGTACAACGTATACATTCTCACGTGTCCCTAGCTAGTGTCTATCTGCCTGTCTCTCTGTCCTTTGTTTCTTGAACTTCTCCTGGGAATCCAGGCACTTCCTGCTTCCCCACTGTTTGCCTAACTTCATACCTGCTCACTTTACTGTTCTTTTCCACCTGAGCCTTCATCCCTCTGCCCTGCTCTTCTCTAACTCTTGGCTACCCCAAAGCAACATGGACCTTGGATAAATAAACCACTGTTCAGTCTTGCCGTAAAATACTATGCAGCCAAGAAAAAAAAGAAAGAACCCAGAGATCTTAGAGTTGCCTTCCAAGAGACACGATAAAAAAGTAAGTAAAATACTCTACCTGGACTTCTGAAAAAGGCTTTTAAACCCATGTACACAGCATTTCTGGAGACATCTGAAAGATCTCTGAATAACGGTTGTTTCTAGAGAAAGCGAGTGGACGCTGGGTTTAGAGAGAGATCTACACTTACATGTTTTCAACATTTAAATTCCTCTCTCTCTCCCTCTCTCTCTTTCCCTCTCTCTTTCTCATTCTTCCTCTCTCTCTCTCTCTCTCTCTCTCTCTCTCTCTCTCTCTCCCTCCCTCTCTGTTACTGTGACAGGCATGCATATGAAGGTCAAAGGACCACTTTGGGGCATTTGTTGTCTCCTACTGTGTTGGTTCTGGCCCAGGTTGTCTGGCTTGAGAGTGAGAACCTTTACCCCTTGGTTCATCTTGCTGGTCCTTTTTTATATTGACTTTTTATAGTATATTTTTGTTGCTACTTGTAATTTTAAATTGTTATAGATATATACCACGTTTGTAACCAAGGCTGATTTATAAGGTGAAAATGTGAAATTTGAAGATATGCTATGAGCCAGTGCATGCTTAGTTAATCCCATGGTGAAGCAGTGATTGAGAGCTGGCCTGGAGGATTCAGCTTCACCTTATAGTCCCACCAAACAGCCCGGGCACAACTCTTGGCAATTGACTTCATCTTTCTAAACCTCAGTTTCCCCAGCTGTGAAATGGGATGGGAACAACTGCTACTCTCTGAGATATGTGAAACTTATCCTTTGCCGTGAAGACGGTTGCTTAAGAATGTCACTAAACAGACTTGCTGTGGTGTCTCCACAAAACTCTGCATGAGACGCCGATTCTGCGGATCATATAAGGCAGTTTTAAGGGCAAGTGTTCCAATCTTCTTTTAGAAAGTGCCAGGGTCACTGAGAAGAACTCTGCATGTGAGATAGGTAGGAAAGTCCACGGGGAATCTCCTAGACGCTGAGGTTTGAGTGCCTGGAGAATTGCTAAGGCTGCCCTGGGAGACCACTCCCTTGAAACTGGGCATCACTGAGTGTTGAGTGAGCGGCAGAAGCTCAGAGGTGAGATTGAGAATGTAGGCGAGGCCGTTAGTGTAGTCAGGATTGGGATTTGCTCTCTACAGGGTGAAGAACAGTGACCAAGAGGTCACTGTGACCGAGTTATTTAGGACCTTGGAGGCTGCAGCAGGCACTTCAGAGTTATTTCAATGAACAGTGGGAGGTGTGAAGATGGGACAAAAGCAGTCATTCTCAACCTGTGGGTCACGACCCCTTTGAGGGTTGAATGACCCTTTCATGGGGGTTGCCTAAGGGTAACACAGATATTTATATTATGATCCATAACAGTAGCAAAATTTCAGTTATGAAGTAGCAAGGAAAATAATTTTTATGGTTGGGGGAGTCACCATAACATGAGGAACAGTGAACTAAGGAATGTCTGAGACTTCTAGCATTGTCACGATGGCCTACAAATCTAGGGGTACAAAACCACCATTTGTTATGATCAGAAGTTCCCTGTGTCAGGAACTTAGACTTGTTAGGGTATGGCTGCAGAGGCTTGTCTCTGCTCCCCAAGGTTTTGTGGTACAACAGTGGCTGCTTCTGGGCTCCCCTGAGGCTGCTTCTGTGTTTACATGCACTGCTGGCAGACTCAGCTAGCTGAGTCTTTGGCTGGGTCTCTCTGTCAGAACGCAGTATCTGGGGTTCTCCAGGCGGTCTAGTTCCTCACATCATGGTGGATGTGCTCTCTGGGTAAGCCAGTCAAGGGGGCCAGAAGACTATAAAGCATTTCCTCAGATAATTCTTGAAGTCTGGCAGCAGCTTTTCTGCGGATCCTCTCAGAGCAATCACAAGGTCTTGTCCGAGTGCAAGGGCAGAGAACTTAGAGGTCACTCCTCAATGGAGGAACAGTAGTACCAGAGACACTGGAGGCATTTTTGTTGTTGTTGTTGCAAAATGTGGTCTTTCACAAAGAAGGGTGTGGGGAAATCCAGGTGTTGCAAATGAGCAAATATTTGTCAGAATTTGCTGTGAGGTAGACTCCAAAACAGGGGATACAGAGATAAGCAAAACTAGACATAATTCGAACTTCCTAGAGATAACAGCTGGAGGAGCAGACGCTGACCTGCTACACCTGCAGTGTAGACTACTGTGGTAGGTCCTTGAGAGCAACTTGGCTCTCAAGAACTTGTGAGTTCTTAGGCTCTTGTGTTTATAGCCAGAGAATAGCCAGAGAGTAGAGGAAAGGTTTCCCTGAGGTTATCTGAGCTGAGAAGAAAGGGATGTAGAAGCTGAGTAAGCGTTATCAGGAGAAGAAACTGGGCTCTTCACGCCCATGTCCCAAGACAGGATGGCATCATACTGAGTGACTGTCATCCTGGGTGGAGAGGAACAAGACCACAGAGCTCAGTGACTCTATTCCATCGTTAAACAGATTCCTTCTTTCTCCAGTGTTTGTAGCATCTGGTTGACCATACTTCCCTGCAAAAAGCCATAGTTTTACACCAAACAAATGGAGGTGAGGAGATGGAACAGAAGCTTCCCTTTCTGGTTCCAGCCACAGACAGGGGTTCACAGGTCAATAGAAGTTAGCAGCTGCTATGAGAGTCACTCTATAGCAATCTGGAAGTTCAGTCTTGGGATCCAAGCAACACATCTGCCTCATTGCCTCTCCTTGCTGGACTTGGGAAGAACTGAAGAAAGCATTGATGCCCTCATCACTATGGAAATCAAATGGAGAATATTTATAGCTAGAGAGGTCTTAGAAGGAAAGTTCATCTTGATCAAGTTGGTCATAGAAGCATGAAGATATGTTGATATTATTGCTAAGAGCAATGGATCAGGAGATAGAAACTGACTTGGGTGGGTTGCAAAAGTGAGAAAAGATTTCCAGAGTCCAGCAACAAGCACAGCAGATTGCCCAGTGCACATGGCACCGACTAGATCTCTGTAGATGCCGCCTCTACCAGTGGCTTGTGTAGCAAAGAGAGAGTGTAGTGCTTATCAAACAGCTTCACAAAGATCGCCAAGGGTTTCTGGTGCTGCAACTTGCCTTTTGTGTTGACAGAAATGACAGGGACCCAACTGCTCCCAACTGCAGTTCTTGTTCATTCAAAGGCAGCCACAGTATTCAGGACTTTACAGTTTTCAATAGCGATGTCATCCAGTTGTGATGCTTACGGAACAGCTTGCTTGAGTCTCTCACTCCTGAGAAGCATTGGTTTTCATTTGCTGGTACTTGATTATCTTTCCCCAAAGTGTCCTTGGTAGAGAAATGAAGATTCTTCCCATGTTCCGAAATAATGTTTGCTGCATATCTCTTTCTCTTTGAGAAAGGAGTGTCTGAAAGGTCTCCTCAACTTCTGTCAGGGGTAGAAGGAAGAGCAGAATAATTCTGTCTGTATTTTCTCTTGCTTGGAGAGAGTGTCCAACTCCATCAGCAGGCCAGGCCAGTGCTGTGGTCACTCTCATTTGATCTTCTCTACTCTATTTGGGCACAGAATGTCTTCAATGTGGTTCTCTTCTTCCCAAATACTCAGTGTTCCATGACACTGGGCTTCAGAGGGGACTTCCCATAGAGACATGCTGTTCCACCAAAACCTGGCAACATGCTCTAGGATCCAAAGTGCAAAGTGACCATGGCAGCTCCTGTTTTCTCAGCCAACCTCAAGCTGCACGAGACATGGATACTCTTTAAACTCTTCACAAAACTTGAATGCTTCCTGCTGTTGGTGCTGGATGGAGCTGCGTTCTGTCACGACTGCCCCTGCTTCCCCAGTTTCTCACTCAGTGTGTTCATTTGCACCCACTCCATGCTGGTGCCAGGAACACCACCCTCATCTCAGAGCACAAGGCATGCACAGATCCCTTAGCAGGACCACACATGGATCTCACACCACATCAGGCTGGTAATCCTTCAGCATATTTTACAGGGATAGCTTTCAAGCCAGAATAGCCAGTATTTATTTATTTTACACACAGACAAGGTACTTTTGCTTAGGATGAAATCAGACCATTTGAAGGCAGAACTGATGGTCATTTCCTGAAGAGAGAGAAGGAGACAGTGGAAAGAGGGGCTTTCTGGAATTACCATTGGCTGAGAGCTGGAAAGACTGGGATTGCCCAGCTAGTAGGAGGGGTAGGATGCCTTTCCTACTCAACAGACCAGAGTCCAAAGCGCCTGGGAGAACATGGAGGGCTCTAATGTATTGTGAGAAGTCTGTAGCCAGAGGAATGATGCCCAGATGGAAAACTAGAAAGCAACCCTAATCAGATTGTTGGCTTGATTAAGTCTGATGATCCCGTTTTCACATATGTGTAGCTTCTGATTATAGAATATTGGGACTTTAATCTTTAGTTCTTTGGGGTAAGGATACAAATCAATCCACTGTCTCATAAAAGAATGACTGCTTCAAGGTCCATATGTATTACTGACACGGGGCTAGGGTGATGTGACCCTGAAACATGACAGTCGGGGCACACCATCTTAGCTGGGCTGAGCAGCAAAGACAGGAAAACATGGGGAAGATTCCAGACCCAGGAGAAAGACTATATACTCTTGGCATCCGTACTAGTTTGCAAACAGCACATTAGATGTTATGTGAATCCCTTATCTGTTAGATGCTGTGTGAACAACTCTACACTGTCATGACTGTTCCCATTTTCCAGAAAAAGCATGATAAGAGTTAGTAAGCAACTGTCACAGAGCGAGACTGCAGCATGGCTTCCTGGTAGGGACAAGAATCGAGAGCAGAACCCCATGTCCAGTGATTGATCAAAAGCGATGGAGTGGCACTGAAGTTACTCACAGGTGGAAGAATGCTCGGAGGATCAGGCATGCTTCTAGTTGTGCTCAATACCATTGCAAAATGATGGAACCCTACCCCACCATGAAAATGACCAAGAAACAAGCATTTGAGAAAGGTCTTGAGATAGCTTTTTAGTTTCCAAGGAAAGTTGCTCACAGCCATGGTGGCTGAGACTATGGGATTATAGTTCACTGTTGAGCTTGCCTTCCTCAGGGTCCTTATTTCAGAACTAGCCTTTCTCTCATGAGAAAAGTACCTATCTGTTTCCTATGTGGCCATAAGGAAACTGTGACCTTAGGGAACTGGGAGGACCAGAATGTCCTGACTCAGTTGCTTCTATGTTTTGTCCAGGTGTCTATCCCCATCCATTGTCTCTAATGTCTTTATAAATTCTAGGTGGAATGAATGCACCATTCAAGCACCTCCTGGATGTGGTGGAATGTGGTCTCTCTTGCCTCAGGCTCTAGATGTGAAATGTTTCCCCAGTCCTTATGTATTTGAGGCTTGTTCTCCAATGCAGTGTTCAGAAGTGGGGATTTTGGGAAGTGACTGGAACATGAGGACACTGACTTAATGAATTATTAGTCCACCAGTGAATTCATAATTGAATGGTATTATTGAAAGGTGGTAGGAACTAGGAGGCAGGGACTAGTTGGAGGACAAAATATCACTAGGTGTGATAGTTGGTCTTGTCTGTCAGCTTGATGGGGCTCAGAATCACCTAGGAGACACACCCCTGGGCAAGTTTGTTTCTGAGAGCCTCCAGAGAGGTTTAACCCAGATAGAAAAAAAATCACTTTGAATGTGGGTGGTATTTTCCATGGATTGGAGACTCAGCCTCAATAGGAATGGAAAGGAGAAGAAGCCAGCAGATCACCAGCATTTGTATCTTTTGCTTCCTGACTGAGGACCCATTATTAGCTGCCACAAAGTTCAGTAAGCCCAACTAGACCTGTGCTTCCCCTGCCATGATGGGCGTGTCCCCTCAACTGTGAGCCCAAACAGACTTCCTTTCTTGAAGTTGTTTTTGTTGGGCATACTGGCACTGACGTGAGAAAAGTAATTCAGACACTGGGTATGCCCTTGAAAAATGTACCTTGTCCCTGTCACCCTATCTTTGTGTCACCTCTTAAAGGACAAGAAGGAAGAGCCAGGCATGGTGGTGGACACCAAGAGGACAGCTTTCCTCTGCTCTGCCGTGTTCTAGTATCTCAAGTGTTGCCTCCAGCTGAGCATGATGGAAACAGGTGACTATAGACCAAAAACATCAAATATGTCAGCCGATGGGGCGTGGGAGACACACACACACACACACACACACACACACACACACACACACACAGAGAGAGAGAGAGACAGAGAGAGACAGAGATAGAGAGAAAGAGAGGCAGAGAGAGGTAGAGAGAAAGAGACACAGAGACAGAGACACAGAGAGAGGTAGAGAGAAAGAGAGACAGAGACAGAGACTTAGTGTAGGCGTCAGAAGTTAACTGGAGTCACAGGTTGTGAGCTGCCGACATGGGTACTGGGATCCAAACTGCAAGTCCTCTGCAAGAGCAGTAAGTACTCTTAATCACTGAACCAGCCCCAACATTTACATTTAAACCATCAACAAGAAGAATAGTATTTAATGGCACATGGAAATAATATGAAAATGCAGATCTTCATGTCCATAAGTGTAGAGTGTTATTAGAATGCAGTCATGTGCACTGGTTGATGCCTGTGGTGACTTCTGTCCTGGTCCTTTACCATATGTGGTTCCTTTCCACTGCACCAGCATAACAAAACCAGGCGATCAGAACTTCCAGTGAACCCCAGCCCTGTGGCATCACATAGGCTGTGTCCATTGCTCTCAAATTTCTGAGCCTGTGATAGTTCTTGCAGACCTGGCTTCTATAAGGACATTGGCTAGATCTGTTCTTGCTTAGGTAGTGCTGACAAAACCCTTGAGAGAGCCCTTGTGCCCAAAGCAAAGAGAAAGGCCCACACCCTTAGGATAGCTGCAGCTGTCTGAGTGCAGAACCACAAATCCCACCCTGCCTGCCGCACTGGAGCTATTGAAGTTGCCTGTGTGTCAGCTGGCAGAGGGCTTTGCCTGCTGACAGGTCTCCCATTTAAATATAATCACCTTTTTATATCCTCAGAGCTCTCTGAATGCCTCTCCCCACCCAGAGCTTTCCCTGATGATTGAAAAGAGCTAATCCAACAAATGGCATTATCTCCTCTCAATGGACCCCTGTTTATCACCTGGACAAGCCCAGAAACTTCAACCCCAAGCTTCTCTTTGTTGTAGCAACAGGTGCTCCGGAAGGGAGTGAGGGTGGGCGGGGAAGGATGTGCTTAGCACCGGAATGGGGCAAGAAGAAGAAGGAGGAGGCTGTGGAATGCTCTTTAGGGGAGACCTTTAGAAGAAGAGTCAGCTTTACTTTGCTAGAGGGGCAGGAGCAGAGTCCCCATAGCCCTTGGAGTGACAGCTGTCAGTCACAATGATCTTGCAGTGTTCTGGAAAGTGTTCCATGGCTGAACTGAGTGTTCTAGAAAATTAATTTTTCCTAAAATATACCAAGGGATAAATTGAGGGAAGATTGATTTTTTTCTTGTTTTCAAATTCTTGATGTGAATATCAGTACGGCTTAAGCCAGTTTAGTGACCAGAAAATTAAAAAAATAAGAAGAAAAGAAGGAGGACTAGCCAGGCATGGTAGTCCACACCTGTAATCCCAACATGTGGTTGGTAGGGGCATGAGGATCAGGGGTTCAAATCCAGCCTTGGCTATATGAGGTCTTGTCTCAAAAACAAACCCACAAAACTCCATAAATTAAAAAAATAAATAGAAGGAATGAAATAGGAAGAAAGGAAGAAGGAAGGTCTAAAGAGGAAGAAAATAAATGCATGAAGGAGTTGCTTTATTATTATTATTAATTTATTAATTAAATAATTTATTTTTGGTGAGTGAATTGAACCCAGGACTTTGCTCATGCTAGGCAAAATTTCCTGCCATGCAATGTGTGATCCTGCATAGCTTTCTAATTGCTTTATTTGCAGTATCTTTTCCCCCCCATGACTTGTGTTGCTTTTGAGAAAAAGGACCGAGGTTATGGTAGCAGAATTGGCATGAAACTGCTTAGGATCAAGGGCAATTATTAATTCCACTACCCGGCTAAGAGCGAGCAGAGTAGTGACGCTTTGGGGACAACTGGGGACACAGAAGAGACCAAGGCCAGGAATCACTGATCTTTCTACTGTTTCTGTCTGTCCATCTTTATCTTAGGGAAGACCTGCCCTTTTCTCTTGGGGTTGAATTCAGGAAGTCTCAAGGAAGCATTGGCCTGCTTTGGCTCTTGTGCTCATCTTGTAGTCTGGGAAACAAAATGTAAGAGCCGGTAGCTTTTAGGAGAATATAACTGGCATTGGGTGGGAGGAAGATGTCCCTGGAGGATGGAGGGTGCATTTCTAGAAGGGGGTGGAGGTGTCCCAGGCAGGCAGAATAAGAGACAGCCATCTAAGTGTTCCCCTTTTTGAACAGCCTTCCTCTCATCTTGATTGTGAACTGAGACACACAGGGATAGTGTAATCTGTTTTTCTTCCAGGCTGCCATCTTCCATTCCTTGTTCAAAAATTGTCTTTAGCCTGGGACTGCCTAAAAACAGCCTTTCCCAGAGTGCCATCCCTCCTACATCCCCTGTGGATCAAGAACTTCGTTTTAAAAGGCCACCTGAATCTTAGTTTTTTTCCCTTTTCTTTTCTAGAAAGTTGTATGCATGAGTATGCAAGGCCCAACCTTCGAGCATTGAGTTGGACTGTTTTCCACTACTATGACAAAATACCCAAGAACAATCATCTTAAAAGGAAGAAAGGTTTATTTTGGCACTCAGTTTCAGAGATTTTAGTTTGTGAGCTATTTGGCACCATTAGTTTTGCACTCAGAGCTATTAGCACCCCAAGGAGTTCAAAACTCAAAGAGAGGCAGAGAGGGAGGGGCTGGCATACCAAGATCACCTTAAAGGGCTTTCAGTGCCCCTCTTTCTTTCCCCAAAGCCCACTTCCTAAAGATTATTCCACCTCCCTGAAGCCCCACAGGCTCGTTATGTCTGTGTTAAAAGTTGGGAGACATTCTAGAAACTTAAAAGAAGGTTTTGAAAATCTTGAACTCAGCTAAAGAACCAGGTTTCATCTGCCCACACTTGTCCCTATAAAGCTTGAGTCTGTTCTCTGTCTTACAAGGGGATCTGACAATTTCAAATAACTGATGAGGAAACAAACAGAAACAAAAACAAAAACAAAACAAAACAAAACACACACACAAATAAATAAACACACACACATATGAATGAAATAAAAGCAGGAAGGGAAATCTGAGAGGAAAGGGGTCTACAAGGAAGAGAACAGGAACAAGGGAAGGTAATAGCTTTTATGTGTCATGAAACACATAGTGTGCAGCAAAGCAGGGGATGAGAGAGCAAATGAGAGACGGGCAAGAAAATGTAATGATGTACATGTATAAACATGTCACATCAAACCCCATTTCTTTGCTAAAGAGAAAGTTTTTTTTTTTTTTAAAGCAAGGTTTCTCTGCATACTCCAGGCTGACCTTGAACTTGCAATCATCCTGTTCTCACCTCTTGAGTATATTGGGTTACAGGCATTCACCATGCCCCTTAAGTGATGGGGATGTACTATGCAGCCCCTTCCCCAACACTGAATGCCGATGCCCCCTTCATTGGTACCAGCCAGCCAGCTGCTGCTGCAGCAGAGCGTGGGGAAAAGGGGAAGGAAGGTGTGGCAGGGCACTGCAGATGTTCTGTGTTTCTCTCCCAAGACCTGTTCTCATGCCCAGAGCAGTCTCGTGGCTCAGCCCATGGGGCCATGGAGCTCTGATTCCAGTTTCTTTTTTTCTTAGCCTTCAGGACTTCCCAGCCCTGGTCTCGTGGGATTTGTGTGTTTGTAGCCTGGGAGTATAGAGCGGGGGCAAGGGCTGGGGGAGGGAGTGTTGAGTGGAGTGGGTGGTAATATTTTCCAGCTCTTTCTCTAAAGTGTCTGCCTTCCCTTAATGGATGCGGAAGTGAGCCAGCCACTGACTGGGCTGGCTGCAAGATTGGCTACCGCTTACATCATCTGCGCAGCCAGACTGGGGACAGGATGGGGGTGGGGGAGGCGGGGAAGAAATTGAGCAGGGATTAATCCATCCCTGAGGGAACTGGTGGACAAAGGCAGTGGTGATCAGGTAACCCTTTTCCCAAGCACATGTCTTGGGGAGGTGGAGGAGAGCCAGGGAGTGACATTAGTACACGCTTGGGGTACTTCTTATTCGCTTCACCATTTGCCAATGTCTGAGGTCCATTGCATGCCACTCTACGCAGTTCTTCTCTGTTAGCGCTGGTTGGGACTATATCATGAAGTACATCTTGAGTGACGTGGAGTGGCCCAACATTAGTGGCTCTCTTGGCACGTGAGAGCTTATTGCATAGATTAGATTCTACATGAGAAACCGTCTCCATGGTTGGAGATGGGCGACAGTATTCCTTTGTCATTGCCCAGTAGTCTAAAAGAACAGTAGTATCAAGGATGGCTGGGTTGAAGAGGACATCTCTGATCTTAGCTGGGTGGGCTTATGTGTTTATGGGAAGGCTGATGGATCACTTGGCTAGATGATGATAGCCTTATTCAACCTCACATATGCTCACTCCTCCTACCACAGGAGAACTTGGGTGTGTCTTTGTGGCAGGGAAAGGGGTTCTAGAAGGTGGCAGGCATTGTTGCTTTGGAGAACACTCTTATTACTCAAGAAAACTACAAAGCAGCCTGGATTCAGGAGATGAGAGAAGATGCTTGCTCTCTGTGTCTCTCTGTGTCTCTCTGTCTCTGTCTCTGTCTCTGTCTCTGTCTCTCTCTCTCTCTCTGTCTCTCTCTCTCTCTCTCTGTATACACCTGTGGAAGCCATAAATTGACTTTCTTTTTTGAGACAAGGTCTCAAACTACCTGAAGCTCAGTAACTCACCAGCGAGGCTGGCCAGGAAGCCCCAGGGACTCTCCTGCTTCCTCCACTGCGCCTTCCTGATCTTGACCTTTGATGTGGGTCCCAGGGATCATACTCGGGTCCTCGTGGTAATGGGGGAAGCACTTTGCTGGATGAGCCATCTCAGTCACTCCACAACTGTTTGCTATCAGCGCTGTTGTCTTCATCAGGAGGCAAAACTCCCCCAGCAAAATAAAACAAAGACAACAACAACAAAAATACCTTCCAGCTGGCCTGATGCATCTTTTTTTTTTTAACCAAGTCATAGCTTTCCCCCCTCTCTCTCTTTTTCTCTTGGGCTCATTCCTCTTTCCCACTGTGATTTCTGAGGGATATGGATCTATGATAGTCAAGAAAAAAATATAGGTAATGTTTTCCATTATTCCATTGCTAATGAGAAAAAAATCAATCTATTCCTCTTAGTTCGTGGTGGGCCCCACAGACTATATCATCCTTCACCTATGTAATCCTTGCATAGTAGAACTTGCTCAATGCTGGGTGTGGGGTGGGTGGTCAATACATTGCTGCAAGCATTGTTCCTAAATATCAGAAAAAAACCCCTGTAGATTCAAAGGGGTTCTGTTCTGTTTCATCTTGATTGAAGGGATATAGAGCCCAGAGGATAGACCCTGGACTATGATGGATGTCTTAAAAGGACCACTCTGTTCTGACTCTGTCTCAGAACTAAGTTAATGTGCAGAGTTTCAAGGGCAGCTTGGATTCAAACCCACTGAAGCCACTGCCTGCCATGTTCCTTCCTGGGTGAAGCCACTGTCTGCCATGTTCCTTCCTGGGTGAAGCCACTGTCTGCCATGTTCCTTCCTGGGTGAAGCCACTGTCTGCCATGTTCCTTCCTGGGTGAAGCCACTGTCTGCCATGTTCCTTCCTGGGTGAAGCCACTGTCTGCCATGTTCCTTCCTAGGTGAAGCCACTGTCTGCCATGTTCCTTCCTGGGTGAAGCCACTGTCTGCCATGTTCCTTCCTGGGTGAAGCCACTGTCTGCCATGTTCCTTCCTGGGTGAAGCCACTGTCTGCCATGTTCCTTCCTGGGTGAAGCCACTGTCTGCCATGTTCCTTCCTGGGTGAAGCCACTGTCTGCCATGTTCCTTCCTGGGTGCTGTGTTTTGCTTTCTCAGCAACTCACAGTGTAGTTGGTAGAATGAGGAAGACTTAGAAAAAGAGCAAATAATGACAAATAAGCCAAGGGCAATAAATAAACAACCTGTCTGTCAAATTGTACTAAATGATCTAATCACAAAGCAGGGAAGAAAATGAGAAGGTTAAGGAGGTGGAAGACACAGAAACCATGCAAGTATAGAGGTCAAAGGGATGAACTTTTATTTTTATTTACACCAGAAGAGGACATCAGATCCCATTACAGATGGTTGTGAGCAACCACGTCTTTGCTGGGAATTGAACTCAGGACCTTTGGAATAGTAGTCAGTGCTCTTAACCACTGAGCCATCTCTCCAGCCCCGGGATGAACTTTTATTTTTTTAATTTTTTTTTTGTTTTTTTTGAGACAGGGTTTCTCTGTATCGCCCCGGCTGTCCTGGAACTCACTTTGTAGACCAGGCTGGCCTCAAACTCAGAAATCTGCCTGCCTCTGCCTCCCAAGTGCTGGGGTTAAAGGTGTGTGCCACCACCGCCCAGGTATGAACTTTTATTAATAGGGCAAGACAAGCTTATCTGTCCCTTCCCTCTGCTTAACAAATTGTGTGTGTGTGTGTGTGTGTGTGTGTGTGTGTGTTTTCCAGAAAATCTGAGAGGGAGAAGGATGGCCAATGGCTCTTGCACCTACAAATGTTTCAACAGCCTCTGTTGTCTGGTTCTTTTGATTTGTTTGTTTGTTTGCTTTTTTTGAGGCAGGGTTTCTCTTTGGAGTCCTGGCTGTCCTGGAACTTGCTGTGTAGACCAGGCTGGCCTCAAACTTGCTGAATGCTTAGATTAAGGACATGTATCACCATGCCTGACCTGTCTGATTCATCTGTATCTGCTTCGTAAGGACATCAGTGGCGCCAGCTGCTGAACCCAGGATGCCAAGATACATAACCTAATTTCATTTTAATCATCGGCCAAGTTCTTCCGGAGCAGAGAGGTGCTCAACTGATCGCTGAAAGGGCTCTCCCTCTGTTCCCTGAGTCATATGTCCTTGTGAGCAGGGATAGTCTCTGAAATGTGTAGAGAATCCAGGCTTTGCAGTAGCTTGTGCATGCAGATTCTGCAGATGTATGTGTGCACACTTACTGTGCATCTACAGGCAACAGTGTGCCATGAACCTGGCTGTACTCCCTCCATGCGTGAGATGGGATCCTGGCCTTGGCAGCAAGTGGGTGTACGTGTGGACTTGAGTCACAGTAGGCTCAGAATCTGGGCTCAAGCATCTGAAGGTCTGTCACCTGCAAGGCTCATTATAGACGGGACCAGGTGCTTGGAGTGTGCCCAAAGCCATACTGACTGCGCTGTCATGAGTTTGAAAAATATTCCTGTGAGAGATATAAATAAAGACACTGAGTCTCAAGCCAGAGTTTTAGAAAGCCATCCTTAAATGCATGGTGATTTACAGTCCCTGCTGTCTCTTCCCATGGGTGACTCAGCTCTCTAGCCCAGTAGGCCCAGCCTGATCCAGTAACCTTCAGGCTTGGCTAAAATAGGGCAGAGTTGAAGCTGGTATCAAGGACCCCAATGATCCCACCATCTAGTTACCATGTGAGGTTTTGCTAAGTTTTATGGCCTCTGTTCCCTAGCTGAGACATGGATGAACAGGTCCTGTACCAAGAGACAGGGACACAGACATTCCTAATTGGTTGTCCCTTGGAGGCCTGCTATATGCATTTGGGATCCCAAAGGATTCTCCCATCCTCAGAATGGTGTGGCTCAGATCCCATTCCCTCTAGCCACAACCCTCAATCTTGGGAATGGAAATCTCAGGATAAAGTCCTGCTGTATGGCCACGCTCCCCTCCACTTAGATGCTTGGGCCAATAGGAAAAGTAGAAATGAAAATAATTTTCACTTTGGCTTAAGAAATGATTACCTGAGGTCTGGAGAGGTTAAAAGTACTAGCTGTTCTTCCAAAGAATCCAGGTTTGATTCTCAGCAGGTCACAACAGTGTATAACTACAGTTCTAAGGGGATCTGACTTTCTTCTGACCTCTGTAAGTACTGGGCATGTATGTGCCTCACAGACATACAAGCAGACAAAACAACCATCTGCATAGAATAAATAATTTTTTAAAAAAGCACCCACATCTAGTGCCTCAAATGGCTGAATAGAGGATCAGATAGCAATAGGCTTAAACCTGGTAAAGGTATCGTGGGAGGTGGTGAGCGAGCCATAGAACTAGGTATTGGATTTTCTCAGCTCCATCCTCCTCACCCGTGCCTGCTTGCTTTCTCCATGTCTTTACCAGGCTCTCGGGCCAACACTGTCTGAAGAGACAGATGAAGGTTCAGAGGGTATGTGGGAAGGCCACATGGGCTGTTTTTCATTTGCCTCTTTTCTTCTTTAAGACTTCCAGGAGTGTGCAGAGTGCTGGCTTAGCCACATGCCTTACCCCAACTTGGAACTCAGCAACGTTTTGATGCCAAGCCCCATGCACCTGGCTGTCCAAGCATAAGGGAAGAAAAATCCATCATCCAGGGTTGTTTTAAAAATAGTGTAGCTCTTTGATTAAATGGCCCAACAGCCCTGAATCAAGCTTCCTTTGCTCTAGCCTGTGATTTGTGCAACTGACCTGATTTTAGTACAAGGCTCTAAATATAAGAGGAATGCAATGATTGTAACAATTCCTTAAATTGGTAATGAAGTGTCGTCATTGATCATGCATCGGTTACGTGTGTGTGTGTGTGTGTGTGTGTGTGTGTGTGTGTGTGCGTGTGTGTGTGTGCATGTGTGCATATATGTGTTCCTACAAATGTGTATCCTCAAAAGACCTTAACTGGAATAACACTTTATGATGCTGTCACCTAAATTCTGGGTACATGTTGTTATATGCTGATATCAATACAGACACCCATATACACATAACATGCATGCATGCACACATGCACTTCCTTATACTCCAAACACATAGAGATCAAGTTTATAAATGACAGGAATCAGAATGTCTTGGTCACTGTCTACCTCAAGTCATGGCACCTCTGCCTGCCCTGGCATCTCTGCCTGCCCTGGCCTGGCTTTGATGGATTCTAAGAACTTCCTCTATGCACTCTTCCAGGCTTGGGAAGTTTCTAATTCTCTGCTGCTTCCTTCTGAGCTTTATAGTTCTAGGACACTGAGATATCTTTCATCTTATGTTCTGATACACTCTTAAACAACCACATCATTTTTTTTTTTGAGTGATCAAAATAAGACAGACTGTAATGTCTTCATAGATGTGGCTCTGTGGTATCTGTAGGTCAGTTCGATGCGGAGAGTCCTGCATGTTTTGGGAGGAAACTGACTAGTAGAGATGAAAAAATTTGCAAGTTTGCAGAGGTATGAAGTAGTTACTCTGCCACTCCTCATCTCTAGCTGGTATAGCCGCTACATAAAAGGTGCAGACAAAACCCCACAAGGGTGTCAGTCAGGACCAGAGTCCTGGGGGTGGTGCTGAGTCTGGGGACAAGCTGATCTTTCTGTGACTCCGTTGCTGACCACTTCATTTAGGGCAGTACTATTTGGCTCAGCTTCTAGTAGTTTCTTCTGTTTTGAAATCTGCACATTGCATTGGAATTCATAGATGTAGCTGGCTTGGCTTAATGCTGTCTGCTCTGGAAGTTTGCAGCTATGAGGCAGAAGAACCCCAGATCTACCAGACCCTCTCTTGCTTCCAAAGATGTGGGAAGGTTGTTTAGTAGAAGTCTAATCTTGGGGTTCTGTTTTCCCTTTTGAGATTGAGAGAGGTTCCTTTGGTAGGGCTGCAGTTAACCTTGTGCACCCCACTCTGTGCATGCAAATCTCATCAAACACACACACACACACACACACACACACACACACACACTTATTGCTGGACATTAAAGATACAAGACACTGCCTGGGGTGCCACAGGGTCTTCCACAACCCCAAAGACACAAAGCTTCCATCCCTCCGGTTAGAGCTGGAAAGAAGACAAGTATACACGAGTATTCTGTTGCTCAGACAAAAAGGACTGTGTGCATGCACATGGAAGACTGATGGCCTCTGGCCAACGAGACATAATTGTGACCTGACAGACTTGTAAGATGGCCTGCTCACGTGTATCCCAGCCCAGGCCAAGGTCACGGTGCACATGACAAGCCTGGGAAAGGAAAGTCTGGCATAAAGAAAGTTTAAATTAGCTGGGCACAGGAGAGAGAGAGAGAGAAAGAGAGAGAGAGAGAGAGAGAGAGAGAGAGAGAGAGAGAGAGAGAGAGAGAGATTTCCATCTCTCTGACCGCCCCCTGCCCCCCCTGCAACTTCCCTGAGTCAGAGCAGCCTGGGACAGCCTGGGACAGCTGCCTCTGCACTGCTCATGCCCTGTAACCAGAGCCGGTGCTTGCAGAAGCTTCCTGACAGCTGTGGAGATAAGGGGCAGGGCTTTAGCCTCTAAAGATTGGATGACCTACGTTGGTGCCCATCTGGGGTGGGGGTGGGGCAACTGAGCCCATAAATTTCTCAAGCCCATAAATTTCTCAAGTGGATGGGAGTGGGAAAAAATGAGGCCAGGTGCCAGCCACTGCTCATGGTGGCAGATTTGGGGAGCTCTCTGTTAAACCTGCATGTGTTCCCACTGATCTTCCGTTCTGAGTGGGGTCCTTTGCAAAGGAAAGAGAGGTCTATGTGTTTCCTTAGACTATTTCTCCTTACCATTTACCTCTGTCATCACAAAATCTGAAAAACAAAATAAAACAACAACAACAAAAACACACGTTAAGGCCCTGAGTCAAGCAGGGGTCTAGATCCTGTGGTCAACCCACCTCTCGACTTCCAGGGAATCTCCCCTTACTCTTGCCCCAGGTCTCCCCTCCAAGGGTAGCCTTGTCTCTTTTCCCACCTTAGTTTTCTCAGCCCTAGAAGACTGGGCCAGGATTTTTTTTCACCCCCTGTACATCTCAAGAGGCCAGGACACAATTCTCACTGCCTGGCTGATGGTTCTTGCAGACAGGCTCAACCCTCAGGTTGGTTCTCCTACAAGCTAAAACACATTGTGTGTGGTGGGGAGACCCCACTCTGAGTCTCATATTCTGGTCCTTGTTTCAAGTCTCTCTCTCTCTCCTCTTCTTCCTCCTCCTCCTCTTCCTCTTCCTCCTCTTCTTCTTCCTCCTCCTTTTCCTCCTCCCCTTTGCTTCCTTTTGCTACTGGGGATTGAACCCCAGGGCACCAAAGATGTTAAGCAAGCACTTAACTGAGTACCACTGAGCTGAATTTTCAGTCATCTTTTTCTTTAGAAAAGAGTAAAGTGAGATGAGATATTCTCACTATCTTGCCAAGCCACCAAGTGGGAGAGGGAAGTTCCTAGGCTGGCTTCCAACTTCCTCTACTGTCCAGGTGGCCTTGAACTCACTATCCTCCTGCATTAGCCACTGAGTGGAGAACAGGTTTGCACCACCAGGCCCGACTGCTCGGGTTTGCATCTGGTGGCTGCCTCTGCCTGTGCCCTGGCCCCTGGCCTTGAATGTGGAGATACATCGTGTCCTGGTTTGCAGTGTTCACACCTCGCATGAGATTTGCACGAGGTTAGACGATTCCTTCTTAGTCTCCTGTCCCCTGCCTCCTTGGCAAAGAGGAGGGGAGACTTAGCTCATGCTGGTGCCCATCCTTGTATACTTAGGCTACATGCCAAACAACTAAGACTGTCCCTGCCTGTCCCATTTCTAATAGCATGACAGCCTTGACAGGAACAGAGACAGATCATGGAACTTGGCTGAGTTTGCTCAGCAGCTGCCCCAGACAGACCTCAGAACATGGGAACAGCAAAACCGGAGGCATTGACTGCTAGAGATCTGAGTTCAAGACCATGAGTGGATACTGAGTAGATGTGAGACCCCAGGCTGCCTCCTCATCACTTAACATAGGAATGACCCAAGAGTCATGCATGTGTCTTGAGGTGGATATGAGCATCATGACAGGGAGGAAGATGTATGGTACACTTTCTTGTAGATGACTCATGGTGGCTGTTAGCAAAGAGAGGAAAGGAGAAAGGGAAACCTCCCAGACTTCCACTTTTGCAAGTTCTGAAAATGGAAGTTAATGAGACAGAGGGGCTCTGGAGTTTGGGTTCTGGTTCCAGATCTGTATATCCATTTTGCCGGTTCCCTGATGATGAGGATTCTCTTACTTTCTCTTCCCCTTGATCAGAGTCTCAGGGAGCGCCTATTCTAGTGCCCGACACAGATCCCAGATCCATTTTCCGAGACATTGGCTTATGCTTCAGGTGAGTCTTCCCACAGTCTCCTGCCATGCTCTACTCTCAGCTGACTTCCTACCCCACCCCCAGCTTTCCAGTCTTCCTTGGTACCTACCACATGGGAGGCTTTCATCAGGTCTCTCCTGTACCCATAACACTGTCCATTAAAAGTCACTTCTAGGATTGTCACTTTCCCAGAGCGCCCTGAACAGGTGACCGAACTCTTCTGGGGTCCCATCCTTCTTTGTAAGGAATGTGGTAAGGGAAGTATTTATCCCTTACTGCATACAGGGACAGCAGGACTGTAATTTTTATTCCTTACAATAGGTGCCTTCTCTGTTCCTGGGAGTAATCACTTTTCATTCCATTTCTCACCCTGCCTCTCCCTCAAGCCAACTCTGGCTTTAGGGAAAGCATCCCTACTTTCCCAAGCTTCCATTTTCTCAATGCCACCAAAGTCAATCCTGCCATCCTCTGCCCTATTTGTTCAGACCTATGCTTTATAAAATGTGAGAGAAGCTATACAGATCTCTAATCTGCACACAGCCCTGCTAGTACATACCCAATGGGTAACCTGTTGGGGCCACAACTAGGAGCTCTATTGGGTGTTTGCCTTCCATTTGACTTTTGGGAATATACATGTATGTGAGCATGCATTTGTGTGTATTTAGGAGTGTGCACACACTTGTGTGTGTGTATGTGTGTGTGAAGGTCAGAAGATAGCCTTGGATATTCTTTCTCAGGCACTGTCTACCTTAAAAAATGGTTGTGAGAAAGGATTTCTCACTAGCCTTAGGCTTACCAAGTAGGGTAGCTGAGTGACTAGCAAGTCCTAGGGATATGACTGTAATCTCTGCTGGATTACAAGTGCATGCCACCATAACTGGCTTTTTAAAAATATGGGTTTGGGGTTTGAACTCATGTGCTTGTGATTGCAAGGCAAGTACTTTACCAAGTGAGCTATCACTCTAGCCAGACTTGAAATACAGCACCCCTCCTCCCCATGCATTTATATACTAACTGAAGAGCTACTGGTAATTAAACATAGCTGCTTATTTAGAGTTTTTGCCAGTGTAGTATACTCTTCACAGTACAAGCCACCACTTCTTTCTCCTATGCTTGTTGTGTTTTCTTTCCAATCCTATTCCTGGTGTTGAACCAACCACCCTTAGTAAAATTGCAGATATCCCAACTATTTCTGCTGCAAGTTGTAGTTTCTTCAGATGCTTCCCCAGGTGGGAGGAGAACTGTTTTCTAAGTGTTGTTTCCATGATGAGGCATTTGCCATCGGAGGGGCCACCACCACCTTGTTTGGCCATTGCACGTTCATTCTTGTCCTCCTTCCTTCGTGGATTTGCTGTTCACCCCTGGTTTCTATCAGATGCATCCTCCTGCTATTGGTTGGATTGTGCCTGTGGTGAGTGTGAGCAGGCTTGCAAGGTGGCAGGATCTGGCAGCAGGTAGCCAAGGGGAGGAACACCTTCATGCTTGAATTCTCCATAGCATGGTTGTGGCTGTAATCATCAATCTCTGGAAACCCTGGTCTACCAGATGGCTGTCTCTTAGCAGAAGTTGACTGAGCCACAAAGTGGTCAGTGGATAATAGTCTTTGGAGGTTTACCACATACATCAACTGATTCCTTTGACCCCGGGTCAGGGAAAGTGACAAGAGATCTCCTTAGCAGTGGCTCTCAAATGTGAGTGTGCAGAAAATGACCAAGATTAAAAAAAAATCAATTGACAGTTCTCCCCATCCATATAGATTCTGAATCAGTAGGTTGGGGGGGGGGCCCAGAAACTGTCCTTTAACAATTCAGGCAGAGAACCCCAACCATAATTGTGAACACTTGAGAATATTTCTTGTTCATCCTATTAGGGTTGCCATTATCACAGGCTGGCCCCATTACCACAAATAACTACAACTCTTCTGCCTGGGTTCTAGGTGTTCATCACTGATGGTGGAGCCAGTGATGCTGGCGTTGGGTAAACCTGGCTGCTGTTCCTTAATCATGTGACAAAAAGAAAGCAGATCTCTGATCAAACTCAGACCTGATGCTGATGAACCATCCTTCATAGTTACACAGACACACAGACACATATACAGACACACACACAGACACACACACAGACACACATACAGACACACACACACAGAGACATACACACACAGACACACAGACATAGACACAGACACAGACACACACACAGACACAGACACACACACACACATACACACACACACACACACACACACTTGCACAGTTAGCTTAAGTAATGTCCTCTGTCTGTCCTAGCATGTGCTCTGGTCTCCCAGAGAAGATTCATTCCAGGAAGAAACTACACAAAGTCAGGAACCTGTCACTTTTGTTATCCATACCAGGCAACAAGAAATGCTCTTGCCCACTGGTAAGACTCGGGGCTGCTTAGGAGTCTTATCCAACAGCCTCCTTAGCAGGCCTCTGCATTCTCAGGTTCATACTTTGTGTCCCCTTCATAACTCTCAGCTAGTCTACATATTGGGACTGTCTCTAGTTTTACGAAAAGAACTGGTGTCTATCATTCTTCATTCATAAGAAATCATCAACTTTTCCTATAAAAGCACCTATGTAGATCAGAGATTTGGTGGTCATATGTGTGATGGAAGGTCCTGACTCTCAAAAGAATTACCCCAGGAAGCCACCCTCTGCTGTTGTTGTCCCCACCTGAGCTCACAGTTTTTCTTGGCTTCCTTCTGGCTTCATAGCTGCTGGGGCAATAGGAATCCTAGGTCCACAATCCTAGAAGTACGGGTTACACATACAGATTTCAGGGTCACAGGAGACTTACCTAGCATGGGAAAGAGAATCTCCACTTTAACAAGCACACTAGAGGACCCAGAACCTCTTTTGGGGAACAACCACTAGAACTGCTGGTCAAGGAAGAGTGAGTGACTCCAGCCATGGGTGGGATTGGAGCGTGGGCTCCATAATCCTAGGCCAGCCATGACAACTGCTGACCCAACAACTGCAAGTTGCTTGGCATCAACCAGGAACAAACTGTTGTTGCGTATGGTCCAGCTGGCACTCTCCTGGTATTGGGCTGACCCTCCAGACCAGGTCAGTTACACCAGGCTACAGCCCCAGTGGGGTACCATTCAGACCACATGCTGAGTGAGCAGTTGAGACTCACAGGGTCTCTCATGGGCTCTGTTCTTCTCAATGGACCCTACTCAAATGGTTGGTTTTCCTTTTGTTGTTTCTGCCTCTGCCTGCCCTGCCTCTTAAACACCCTTCTGTATCTCAGATCTGTATCTCAGATCTTAGACCCAGGGGGTTGGACAAAACCCCAAGACAATATATTTCTGACAATATATCTACTAGTGACAACCATAAGTTATACTGTTGCACTTTATATACTAGCAGTGTTCTTACACTTTCTGGGATGAAGCTAGAATCCATTACTAACCAGCTGTGAAGCTTTGGGAAAACTATCCTTACTGTTTCTAGGGAACATGCCCTGCACTTAGAGTACTCCAATAATCCTAGTGTACAGGAAAAATGCCACCCTCCCATGGCAGCTGACAAGTGACTTAGAGATGAAATGTTACTTGTGCTTCCCTGCAAGACAAGGGCCTATCACTCGTGGGTCCTTGTGATCTTGCTCGAGTTCTCAATATCTCTGTGTGCTCTCTGCAAGGTGGCAATGGGGAGAGGGGAGTAGAAGCAAGCTGAGCAAATGTCTCACTGTTCTGCATGGTTGTGTTTGGAACACACACACACACACACACACACACACACACACACACACACACACATCTTTGATTCAAGTGGATCCAACAGGACAGGAGTATTTATGTATTTGTACAGGAAAGCCTTGTCCAACACAGACACTTATACCTGCTTCTATGCTTAGAAGAACCACACCACAGGAGCCCATCATTTCATTTTCATACACTGCTATGCACATCTGCACATAAACACATCTTATGTGTATTCTTAAACACACATACTTATACCTTCTGGTCCACTCATACCTACATATGCACACATACTACATGCACATCCAAACATATATGTTCATTTTCTCTTTTTTGTTTTTATTATTTAAAACAAATTATAAATTTAAATGTAACGTGTTCATATCTTTTTTCCTCTCTCCCAAGTCATTCTAGATGCTCTCCCCTTCTCTATCCACCCAACTTTTAGTTCTTTCTCAAACAAACAAGAACCCAAGACAACAACAAACTATCCAAACCAAGAAAACAAAATAAAACTGGACAAGAAAGACAAAACAAAACAAAACAAAACAAAACAAAAGAGAACCCATAAAACTGTAGCCAAGTAAAAGCTCACAAAAAACTGTTGAGCCCGTTATTATGTTGGTCAACTAATTCCTGAACTTGAGAAGCCTGCTCTAGAGTGGTTGTTAGATGCAATGTCGCTCTATTGGAGAAAACTGATTTGCTCTCTCCCAGTAGGTATAAGTGACAATCCAGCTGTTAACCTTTACTCTAGTGACTAGGTATTCATTCATTCATTCATTCATTCAAAAATATAACAAAATAAAATATAATAAGATAAGGCAAAGACTATCATTATCAAAGTTGGACAAGACAAACCAACAGAAAGAAAAGAGTCCAAAAGAAGTCACAAAAATCAGGAATTCCATAGAAACATACATAATCATTTTTACATACTCATGCACACACACAAATTTACAGTCTATACACTTATCTATACAAATTTAAACTTACACACACTTAGGAATTTTCATACCCTCAATATACATAACCCCCTCAATATACATAACACACATTTACCGTCTTATACACTTATGTATACAAACTCAAACTTATGCACACTTAGGCATTTCCATACCCCTAATATATATAATACCCTCAATACATATAACACACACACACACACACACACACACACACACACACACACACACCATTTTTTCATAGACCCATTTCTGAAGGTCTTCTATCTACACATGCACACTCACTGGTGCTCATGTAAACACAATCACATACTCTCATAAACTCTCAGAGAGACACTCACAGCCTTGGGCCTCACACACACACTCTCTCACCTATACCTACACCACAAAGAAAAAAGGGCTTTGTTGGGGGTAGCAGAGGGTGGCAGGGACTGAGGAGAGATGGGTGGGAAGAATTCAATGATTGGCCATGCTTGTTCACTCTTTACGTCTCTTGGGGAAGTGCCAGGTGAAATCAGACTTGATATGGTGTCATTTGACTGAGAGCCCATGAATGAAACCAAACTTATTCCAAAGCAGAAGACCACTAAGGCTGAATGTGGTCGAAGGGAAGGGGCAAGTTTGGTGAATCCTGCTTGGAGCACAGCAAGAACATTGCCCCAATAATGTGCCAGATGCTCTGAAACTGGAGTTATAAGTTGCTGTGAGCTACCATGTATGTTCTGGGAACAGAACCCAGGTCCGCTGCAAGAGCAGAAAGCACCGTTAACTGCTAAACCACCTCCAGCTCTCCTTTCTTCTCTTTAGATTCACTTAGTGGAGGTTGGCTTTTTATAAGTTTTCTCGGGCGGAGAAAAGAACAGAGATGTATCTGAGGAAGTTGTTCTGACAAGATGGGTGGGAAGGTGACAGCTCTGAGGAAAGATGCTCTGATGTGGTTTACATGGAAGAAATGGAAGAGGAGATGCAGGGAGAATTAGTTGTTAGGAGGCATGCTGGCAGGTAGGATGCAGGTCCCTTCCTTCCAGAGTGCAGGTGTTCTGACTGTAGGAAGTGCCCATAAGAGAGAAGCAAGGGTTACCAAGTTTGACAGGTATAGTTGTAGCAAAGATGTTAGAAGGACAGTGGGGTTGTGAGGGAACACAAGAAGAAGATGTATGGGGGTGATTGCCATGAAGAATGGCAGCCTATGCTCCTTTGGAGGAAGCACAGGGAGCAGGGATGGGGGTACCCAGCCACTGGAGGCTCTGCTGAACTGTGGAGTACCCTGGGGCAGGCATGTGGGGCAGTGCCCTGAGGAGAATGCTCGTGTGGGAGCCTGGGAGAGCCGCCAGTTCTGGATGCCAGAAAGGTCAGACAGAATATTCCACTGAAGAAGAATGGCCAGTGTGTGTTTGGAGAGGGCCCTTGCTGCCTTCCTCCTAGAAGCCCCCTCTCTCCCCCTGTAGAGAAGGGTTCAGTGTCTGCCTGCTTCAGCCAACCTTTCCTCCAAACACGAAGTCCAGAGTTCCTGTTTCCACTCCGGGATCTTTCCAATTCTTCACTACTCTGGAAGAAAGCAGGGAGGCTGTGGCTGATCCTTCTCGTAGGGTTGAAGACCTGAGCCTGTATCAGAGCTAAAGCTCACTGTGAGGAGAAGGAAAGCCAGCCAGAGGTGTGACCCATCCCCCCAAACCTGAGTGGAACGGAAGTGGATGGCAGCCAGTGGCTTCCTCTTGCCCACGCTCTGCATCCATCCCCAGAATATAAAAATAGAGGAGCGGGGGATACGTACACACACGGAGTACTATTTAGCCTTAAAGAGAGAGGAATGCCTGCCATCTATAACAAATGGGTATCCCAGAAGACATCACGCCAAGTGAAACAAGACTCACTCATATGTGGAATTTAGGAAAAGTCAGAGTCACAGAAGCGCAGGGTGGAGCAATACTGCATGGAGATGCTAGGCACTGGTGTGCGTGCCAACTGGGAAGGAAGAAGGAATTAGCTCCACAGGACAGCCTATGACCAATGTAGGGTGAGGGCTACTGTCGTTTGGATGTGGTCTGTTCACCACGGCTTACATGTACTTGGTCTGCATGGCTGTGTTGCAAGATGATGGACCCTTTAAGAGGTGGGAAGTCCTTAGGTCACTGAGAGTGTTGCCCACGGAGAGGATTGAGCTAGTTCTCATAAGAGCGAAGTTTTTTTCTCTTGAGGTTCAGTGTTGGAATTACTGGACACCCTGCTTTTCAACGTGATGTCCTACCAACTGCGGTGCCATTGCACTGTGATGATTTCACAGAGAGGAGCCAATACCAGAGGAGCCATACCACCAGCCTACAGAGCTTCCAGCCAAACTTGTTTTTTCCTATGAAGTTAATCTGAGCGTGACTTAGTAATGCAGGCCAATCTTTTCAAGTATTTGGGAGGCTGAGGCAGGAGGGTCATAAGTCCAAAGTCTGCCAGAGACAGAAAAGGAGGCATAAGACCAACCTGATCAAAGAGGTGAAACTTTATTTCAAGTCAAAGTATTGCAAAGGGGACTGGCCAGGGTGCTGCCTAGTATATGCAAGGCCCGACATCCAGTCCTCAGCAGTGCAAATAAATAAATGATGTTAGAGAACATACCCATTGCAGGGGTCTGTGGATAGTCTTCTTTCTATCCCCCCAGGAGATGGTAGGAGGCACTTTCTATATGGTGTTTTAGTACTACTCAGCTATTAAAAACAATGAATTTATAAAATTCTTGGGCAAATGGATGTATCTGGAGGATATCATCCTTAGTGAGGTAACCCAATCACAAAAGAAGTCACTTGATATGCACTCACTGATAAGTGGATATTAGCCCAGAAACTTAGAATACCCAAGATACAATTTGCAAAACACAAGAAAATCAAGAAGAAGGAAGACCAAAGTGTGGATATTTTATTCCTCCTTAGAATAGAGAACAAAACACCCATGAAAGGAATTACAGAAACAAAGTTTGGAGCTAAGATGAAAGGATGGATCATCCAGAGACTACCCTACCTGTTCATCCCATAATCAGGCACCAAACCCAGACACTATTGCATATGCCAGCAAGATTTTGCTGAAAGGATCCTGTTATAGCTGTCTCTTGTGAGGCTATGCCAGTCAGTGCCTGGCAAATACAGAAGTGGATGCTCACAGTCGTCTATATGATGGAACACAGGGGCCCCAATGGAGTATCTAGAGAAAGTACCCCAGGAGCTGAAGGGGTCTGCAACCCTATAGGTGGAACAACAATATGAAATAACCAGAAAACCCCAGAGCTCATATCTCTAGCTGCATATGTAGCAGAAGATGGCCTAGTCAGCCATTATTGGGAAGAGAGGCCCTTGGTCTTGCAAACCTTATATGCTCCAGTAAAGGGGAACGCCAGGGCCAAGAAGTGGGAGTGGGCAGGTAGGGGAGTGGGGGGGTACAGGGAACTTTCGGGATAGCATTTGAAATGTAAACAAAGAAAATATCTAATTAACAACAAAACACCAGCACACTGAGCTTCAGTTTCCGAGGGTGGTAGTAGCAGCTCACGAAGTAGCCTTGTGTAAGCTTCTCTCCCTTCATCTGATTCTCCTGCTGCCTCCTGGGGTCACTTCCAAAGCTAAACCACCTGCATTCCAGTTCTTGGCACAGGCTTGACTTTCTGGGGGCAAGATCAGGTCAGGAGAAGTTTGGAAGAAGAAAGGGGATCTCATGTCTACACCGAATTTTAGTAAATTTGATCTGGAAGAGTACTTAGAGACCGCATGGCACATCGACACATTTAACAGATCTGAACCTGGGCCAGACACCTACCCCGCACTTTCCCTCTAGAGAAAATCTGGAATGCGTGCTCTTCACGAAGCAAGCTAATCTCTATAAAAACAGGGCACTTAACACACAGCAGGTGCTTGGTAAATGTAAAGATAAAATCACACTGGCAGAGGAGTGGATGAAGGGCAGCTGTGGTGTTGCACAAAACATTTCCATATGTCTGTGACGAATTTCTGTCTGCAGAGCAGTGGCTCTCCTTCTACCTGCTGCCAATCTTCTGGGCTGCGATTTGCATAGAGGAATGCAGGAAACACCAGAGCAGTGGATCCCAACCTTCCTCACGCTGGGACTCTTTAATACAGTTCCTCACGTGCTGACCCCCAACCATAAGATTATTCCCATTGCTACTTCATAACTTCATAGTAATTTTGCTACTGTTGTGAGTTGTATTCAGGATATCTGATATGCCACCCCACAGAAGGGGTCATACCCACATGGAGAGAATTGTTGCTCTAGGGAGTTAAAGACATACAAGAAAGGCAGCCTTTAGGCAAGAGGAGTCCAGTAAAATCTATTATCATTGTTATTGTTATTATTATTTACCAGAACCAGGGAGTATAGACAAAGGCGTCGGTCAGCCCAACTCAAAGGACTTAGTTGGTTCCACAACCATTTTTGTGTTATAAACTTGGTAATTTCTAAGAGTTTAAAATGGCCAGTGTAGAACCACTAGACCCAGGCCCCCTGCACATATGTAGCAGAAACGAACCTCGGTCTTCATTTTTGTCCCCCAACAACTGGAATAGGGGCTGTTGCTGACTCTGTGACTCTGTTGCCTGCCTGTGGATCCTGTTCTCCTAGCTTGGCTGCCTTGTCTAGTCCTGCAGTAACTTGATGTGCCAGTGGGGATTTGGTACTCAGGGGATCCTCCCCTTCTCACAGGAGAAGGGGAGGGAAGGATGGGGAGAAGGGATATGTGAGGAGGGACTGGGACGAGGCTAGGATTATGATACAAAGTGAATAAATAAATAAATAAATAAATGGGAAAAAATGGCCGGAGTTATCTAGTGTATGTTCCAGAGCATGTGATATCCAGTGGGAGGAAGTTATATCACCATAATTGTGGCCATGAAAAGGATGTTGAAACCCCAGTCTCTCCTCTTTTCTCTTTCTTACTTTCTGACCATCATGAAGGGAGCAACTTCCTTCATCACCTGCTCCTACCAATTCACTGTTTCATCGTGGTTGGCCCAGACCATGGCCTGGAAACTCCAAAACGATGAGCCAAACTATGTCATTCCTTTTCTTAAGTTGGTTTCTTGAGGTATTCATTACACTAATGAAACTTCAACCTCATAAAACAATAAAACACTTCTCTTAGGTGTATGGCATAGTTTGGAGCCACCATCATCACCGTCACTACTCGGTCACTTGATACTCCTCGTGCCAGAGGACTTTCCAGTGAGAAAGGAATTACTCACTGGTGGGTGTAGTTGGCCATGGTTGGTAGGATGGCTGTGGTGGTTTCTCCATACTGGCAGACAGAGAGGACCATATGTAGAACTTATTGAGTATGCACTCTTCATGTATACTTTCTTCAGTGACATTGGTGAAGAAGCAATTTCACTGGACATGGTCTGATGAAGGCAAGGCAACTGTAGAGCTTTCTACAGATCCTGATGATGTCCTACCAAGAAAGTAACCGAGACCAACTAAATGCCTGTTGTAAAGACTTTAGTGAAGCAATTATGAAACATGGATGGTCAGGGAAACTAGGAAGGGGTATTGGTGAATGTAGCAACTGGAAGCTGGCAGTAATGGTTGTTTGAATGAGAATGGCCCCCATAGGCTCACATATTTGAATGCTTGGTCCCCAGTTAGTGTAACTGTCTGAGAAGAACTAAGAGGTATGAATTTGTTGGAGGGGATGTGTCTCTAGGGGCTGGCTTTGAGGTTCCAAAGAGACCATGCCATTTCTAATTAGCTCTGTCACCTACTTGTGGATGAGGATATAAGTGCCTACTCCAGAGCCATGCTTTTCTGCCTGCTGCTGTGCTCCCTTCCACAATAGACTTGAACTCTAATGCTTTGCAACCATGACCACCAAATTCGTTTTTTTTTTTTTATACAAGTTGCATTGGTCATGGTGTTTTGTTATAACAATAGACCAATCATTGACAGATATGAAGGCCAGCTGCCTGATGCATGCTAGGATTTCAAACAGGGACGTCAGTCCTGACCAGCAAGTAATGAGTCTCAACAACTAACTCACCAATGTTCTGACCTCTCATTTTCCATCTCTTACTGATACCTTCCATATCTGAATCCATGGCTGAATCCAACCATAGTCAGAGGACAAGGGAACTTGATGGTTGTCAAGCAGCCTCCTGGAGCATGGAGTAGCACCATAGGCCAGAGAGTCTAGAGCTGGAAGCTCCCAGTGACTTACCACAAGCCATGTAACATTAGTAATATATCCAACTGCTAATATATTGAGAAAATTTGCAACTCAAGGAACTGTTGATGAGCAAGCAACTCAGAACAACTATGCATAGGGTATGAGAGCGAGGCCTAGCGTCAGGAGCAAAGATTAGCCTCTGGTTCCTCTGATTAGTTTCTTGGGGAAAATGGAACATTGTGGTTGACTCTGTGAGTGAAGTAGAGGAGGCAGACTAAAAGAGCCTGTTTTCCCTTGCCTCACTTCCTGGGGTGGGTGAGAATAGAGCAGATTTCACGTCCTGAGCTGGGTGAGAGCAGGTACAAGGTAGTATTGTTTATTAAATACTTCCTTTGTGCCTGTTTCAGAGAACCAGAAGCTGCAAAGAAAACAGAGGAAGGTTAAGAATATCCTCTAACACCTTAGTTTTATATTCTAAGTGTGAATATCTCTCTATCTCTATCTCTATCTCTATCTCTATCTCTATCTCTATCTCTATCTCTATCTCTATCTCTATATACATTCTGTAGATGATATAGAAAAATTAGATGTAGAAAGCAGTGGAATAGGAAAATATGGGATCTAGACTGAATTATAAGAAATTTAAGGCAAGGGCTACCACATCAAAGGAATGGTTACTGTGGGGGTGCTCCAGAGGCCCCAAACTGGATGAGACAATAGGGGTTTCTGTCCAAAATTGGGCAGCAAGACAGGGGAGAAGACACACTTGGCCTCTTAACTTCCTTCCCTTCGAATAAAAGACTCTTGAGTCTTCTTGATTCTTATCTTAATTAGGGTTTCTATTGCTGTGAAGAGACACCATGACTAAAACAACTCTTATAAAGGACAACATTTAATTGACCGACCGAATGTCAAAGTCTCCCGGTCAGGTAATAGTAGTTCCGTCCTTGTGCCGTCGAAGGTCCGTCCGAGCAGACGGTTGGTACTGAGGTTTAGTCCCAACACTCTTTCCCTGTCGATGGGGGAATCGTATAAGTTTCCCACTTCACAAAAAGAGTACCAATTACAGGATAGTATTATTTTTTATCGTGTTTGTTGAGCCTTTGACTTAAAACAGGGAGGTCTGGAGATTGCAGAAAAAACCACAGCTAGGCTGGGGATTGAAAGAAGGAAGCTGATGCACAGGAAATTGCTCTTTCCTAGGTCACTGATGGCCCATAGAACCATGCCTTGTTTCCATATTTTGTTTCCAGAAGCTTCCCCATCCTCTGCTTCCTTTCTGCTGGATGAGCATGCTCCTCTGTGATATCTTAGTGTTTTCATGTCACTTGAACATGTCAGAGGCCAAAATAATGAAGCAAGTAACTGTGGACCAACACTCTGAAAACACAAACCAACCAAACCTTTCCTTCCTTTGATTCGTTTCTCTCAAGTCTTGTCACAGCAATGGAGAGCTGGCTAGCACTTCTCCATGGACATATTTCCAAGTGGTGAGTAATGAGGTTACAGTTCCATGAAAGAGCTGTACCGATGGAACAAAATGTTGGAGGTTTAGGGACTAGCTCCTGGAAGCCAGAGTGGAAAAACATGAGGCGCAGAACTGGTCTTTGGACCTAAGGTGATGGAGTCTGCATCTGCTACCACACCAAGTCCCAGGAGGTAATGACTGAGTACCTGTAGTGCCCAAGGCCCTGCCAATGAGCTACATCCCTGTCTTGGTTTAATGACTTAGAAACAAACAAGCAAACATGAAATACGGAGTACAAACTGTTAGAAAAAAAATGGACCACAGATTTTGGAGTTGTGGGATTCTTCCTCACTCTTCAGCTCGTTCCTTCACGTGCCTTCTCCCATTAAACCCTGAATGACAAAGTGATGGCCAGCCCATTAGGGCTGATGTGGGGGTGGGTGTGAACCACGGCTTATGTAGGGGAGTGTGAGGTTAGAAGTTGTCACCTCACCCCTTCACACAGTCCTTTGGAAAAAGAAGTGTGGCTGTGGTAATAAGTTTTCACATTTCTATAATTGTTTACCATATACAAAGCAGCCTGAAGATATTAACCAACCTATTTTTTGTTGTCAAACAACCCACAAAGGAGGAATTAATGTTTCTGTTTTCAAGATTAGGAGAGCTGGCTCAGTGTACAAGCTCCCCCAAGGAATTGTCAAGGACAATTGACAGACTCAGGTTCAAATCCTGTCTTTGACTTCACAGGGCTAGAGAAAGGCCCTCAAATAACCAGAAAACAGTAATGCAGAAGCAGTTGTTCAGGTTCGGGTGGGGCCAGGTAGGTGAACAGGTACAAATGAGGCTGGCAGGGCATAGGACAATAGGGGGTAGAGGAGACTGTGGGATAGGACTGGTGAGCCAATGCCTTGGTTTGTGGGAATCTTTGCTGCTTGCTGAAATACTAAACTGACCTTTTTTGGGATAGAAGTTGAAAATATAATTAAACAGCTATTTATTAAGTACCTAGTGTGTAACAGACACAGGGAATGAAACCGTGAATAAGATGGTGAAATATCTCTATATTTGATGTGAACTTATCCAACTCTTAAGTGTTGAGAACTAATATAAAATTTGGAAACATTATAAAATTTGGAAACATTGTTCAGGCCAAACAAAACACATCTGTGGGCTACATTTGGCATGCAGGCTGCTGCTTTGCGACTTCTGTCCAAAGGCTTCGATGGTGCAAGTGTTCTCTGAAGAACCAGGTACTAGGAGCAGGGAGAAAGAGTTAGCACATCAATGCATATTTGCTTAAAAAAACCTCACCACAGGAAATCTTCTTTTTTTTTTTTGTGCGTACTGTATTATACACATGACATTCATAGAGTTTTCTCATTGCATTATAGATATTTAAAGAGACATTACTTATGTACATTGGGGTATGTATGTGATAGATATATTTTTACTGATGCATGTAAATTAGAAAAAGCTGAAGTCTACTGGAATAGTTCTTGAAAAGCATGTAATTGTACATCTGCTGGAGACAAGACTGGTGTCTTTAGCTCTATGCTCAGAGGCCTTCAAGGAGTGTGAGCTTGGGAAACAGTGCCCACAGCAGGGGAGCATTGTCCAGTGAGTGATGTAAGCAAACCCTTCTTCTATAGGGTGATGAGCCCAGTTCAGGGTGGACCCATATTTGAACCACCGTGGCCAAGGCCATGGGGCTGCTACAACAGTAACTGATTTTGTGGATAATGACCCTGGCATGTAGTTGTGAGTCCTGTGATCTGTGGCTCAATGCTGCTGAGCCTATGTGTTGCTAATGGGAACCTTAAGAGCATCCCAGGAGTTGGATCAGCATACAGTCTTACAGACTCTTACGTCTGACAGCAAGTTTCATGAGAGTCCTATCCTAAGGCCTATTCAGATGCTGTCTTTTACTCTTGGCTGCAGAGGGATAATGTGGTCTACTGAAAACTTCACTGCATGGATAACCAGGAGGGGAGTGGTCCAAACTGCCAACATCCTTAAGCCTCTGTGAGCTCAGGCAGTTCACAATATGATCTAGTCCCTTTCTGTGATGAGGAAGGGTATGGCCTATGGTATCTGAGCAACTTCTACTTCCATCATTAGTTTTATACTAAGAGTTGGTGCTACAGAGCAGATGCTCTTCCAGTGTTTTCTTGGTCCTAATATAGTTGCCTCTAACCCAGATGAATGTATTAGCTGTTGCAGTAGCTAAAAATTTATAATGTCTGATGCATGGTAGAAGTCTCTGTTTTTAAAAAATTTATTTATTTATTTATTTATTTATTTATTTATTTATTTATGTGTGTGTGAATGCACATGTGTGTCACATGTGTGCAGGGGCCTAGAGAGGTCAGAAAAGGCTGTCATATCTCCTGAGGCTAGAGTTAGTGCTGACTGTGAGCCACCCAACATGGTTGCTAGGAAACAAACTTAGCTACCCTGGAAAATCAGAAGTGCTCTTAACTGCTGAGCCAAACTTACAACCCCAAAGTTTATTTCTTTTCTACACAAAGCACAAAACATATTTCTCAGTTGGCAGGCTATTTTCTTCCAAATGGTGACAACAGGGATCCAGGATTTTTCAATCTTGAAGTTCTTTCATCTTTGATACTGTGATACATTTCTGATACAAGATGGACATGTTCACTGATATGTAGAGAATGGAAGGATGAGAAACGGGGCGATTGAGCCTGGGCCCTCTGAGAAAGCTGTGCAATAGTTTGTTTCAAATTCTGTTAATCACAATTAGCCCCACACAGATACCTAACTACAAAGGAGGCTGGGGAAATAAACACAGTTTAGCTGTGTGACCAGGAGAAAGAGGAAATGACTTTTGTCCATAAGAGGCAGTCTTGGCCCCTTAGAGGAGTGAGAGGAGACAGGATTATGTGTGTTGGGAAAGAGTAACACTCCAGTGGTGTTGGCCTCTTTCTTAAGTACTTTAGAAGGACAAGGTGGCCCAGTAAGGAAGGATGCTTGCTGTCAACTGTGACGGCTTGAGTTTGATCTCTAGGACATGCATAATGGAAGGAGAGCATTGATTCCTGCAGTCGCAGTCAGGTTATCCGCTGGTCTCCAACGTTCATGCTGGGGCTTTTATGCATGCAGGCTTGCATACACCTACCCATACCCACCTTCCTCACCCCACCCCTAACACCCTCACAGAATAATTAAATGTTAACAAAGTAGAGCTCAGGAAATCTTCAGTTGCTGAAAAATGGTAGGATCTGGACCTAAAGAGCTTTCCTGGGTCACAGGGTAGAGCTCTGGACTGAGACTCAAATACTAGGTTCTGGTCTGGGCTGTGTCTAGACCTAGTTATGTTTTTGAATATAGTTTCCTTGACCTTTATGCTCAATTCCCTATTTATAAATGTCAACCCAATGCTAACCTTGTATACATGACATGGGTGTTTTAAGAGACAGGTATAACTACATCATGAACATTTTTTTTTTTTAGAAAAGAAAAGATTAAAATGGGGGATGAGCTCAAACTGCAGTTAGAGAAAATCAGGTTAGGTTTTAAAGAAAAGAAAGAAAGGGAAAAATTTTTACCACAGTATAACAAGAGAAAAAAATTGTTTTTGTAGAATGTACAAATAGCCGAGAAATCATCAAGAAGGGATTTTGAGAATACAAAAAGAAGACTCAGGCACAAGGACCCTGTGCCTGGGACACAAATTTTGGTTCTATTTCTGTATGTAAATTGTTGTTTGAAGGCTGAGGATGTAACACAGTGAAGGAGCACTTGCCTGGCACGCGCAAACCTTGGGTTCTATCCTCAGTATTGTAGCAAACAAAGAACCAATCACATAAATACCTAGCTACTTAAACTGCTGTTTGATGGAGTGACTATTAGAATTTCAATACAAATATGCACATGTAAAGCTGCATACAATGAGAGTCTGGTTGTTAGAAAGATTAGAGCCTTTAAAACAGAAGTCAAGAAATAACTTATATCAGGGAATAGAAAACATGTCTCAAAAATCAGCAGGACTCCAACTCATCACATGTCCAAGGGCAATAAAAATATGAACTGCAAAACACTCACACTCTAGAAGCAAGGCCACATAGGACCGCCAATGGGAGTATTTCTCTGGTCAGACACCCAGGCCTTCAGAGGCTGAGGCCAGGATGTGAAGGGTCTGTCTACTGCTTGAGCCAGTGGAAGACCTTGGTACTTGGCCATGGTTTTGCAGTCATGAAAAGTGTAAGAGCTATGGGGCCCTGGAAGCTTCCACCCAGATTCCGAAGGGTCACAGTCCCTGGTGGGAGCCCTTGAGAAGGCCATGCGTGAAGCTGTGAGGGAGGGGGTAAGGCTTAAGAGGCTATGGAGAACTAAAGAAGTTTAGGATCCCAGGAACAGAGAGCATCAGCTAAGAAAACCAGCCCTAAAGACAGCCTTGTGGACTGTGACAAGTGAAGCCACAGGGGCTGGGCTGTCATGGCTTTCAGAATGCACACCCCACTACTGCAAGATTGATGTTGGACAAAGAGCAGAAAGATTTATGGTTTGCCTTGTTGGGCCCTGGTCACACCTTGGTCTGGTCTCTCATCTCTGAGTCTCCACACTCTCATGGAACACAAATGTCTGTTCTGTGCCATCCATCATATGTTGGAAGTAGATGCCATTTTTCCTACCTCCCTTTCTCTCTTCCTCTCTTCCTTCCTGTGGGTCAAATCCAGGTCCTCACATGCTAGGCAAGTTATTGAGTCATATCTCTATTCTACAAACACACACACACACACTACACTACACTATCAGATTTTAGATTTTGACTTTTGAATAATGTTGGAACAGCTAAGACTCTGGAAACTTATAGAGATGGGCTGAATGCATTTTGCACTATGAGATACCCATGAGCCTCTGGGAGTCAGGGTTAGAATACCATGCTTGAATATGAAATGCCCCCATGGGCTCATGTGTTAAAGACTTGCCCAGCTGCTGGTGCTATTTTGGGAGGTGCTAGACACTTTACAGGGTGAGTCCTAGCTGACATAGTTCCCTGGAGGCATGTCCTTAGCTAGATATCACCATGGTCCTTCCTGTCTCCTCTTCTGATTCTCAGCCACCATGAGCTGAGCAGCTCATGAAACATAACATTTTTCCATGGATATCCTGTAGTCAACCTCCCGCAAGCACCGATGTCCAGTAGGTGTCTCACCCGAATGTTATAGTTTTCTTTTGCAACAAGCTTTCTTCTGTAGTCTTACATCTCAGGAACAAAGGTAGCTGCTCTGGGCATCTTTTCTTCTCCTGTTGGGTATGTTCATGTAGGTGCATGCATATGTGGGTCAGTGTGCGTGTGGGTGTATGTGCACATGTGTGTGTGTGTGTGTGTGTGCGTGACCCTGGGGTCAAACAGATTCACACACTCTCAAGACAAGCATTTTTCTAACTGAGGAGTTGCTTCAGCTCTGTGAGTCTTCTTTCTTTCTTTTCTCCTTCTAGCTAGCATCCAACTGGCTCTTTCAAAATACTCCTCATCACTCCTGCCCTTGGCCACACCTTAGCAAGTTATCAGTCCTCTCAGCTACACAGGGCCAGGACTCCTGGGGGCTCTCTGGGCCCACTCTTGCTTACCGTCTACCTTAAGGTTATCATTCATGTGATGAAACACCGTGAACAAAGGAACTTGGTAGAGAAAGGGTTTATTTGGTTTATGCTTCCAAATCACTGTTCATCATTGAAGGGGGTCAGGATGGACACTTGGAGGCAGGAGCTGATGCAGAGGCCATGGAGGGGTGCTACTTAAAGCTTGCTCTTCACAGCTTGAGCCTGCTTTCTTATTGAATCCAGGACCACCAGCCCAGGGGTGGCCCCACCCGCAATGAACTGAGCCCTCCCACATCAATCACTAAGGAAAAAAAAAGTCTTATAGGCTTGCATACAGCCCAATATTATGGGGTCATTTTCTCAATTGAGGCTCCCTCCTGTCAGATGACTTGTGTTAGGTTGACGTTAAACTAGCCAGCACAGTATTTGTTTCTTCACTAAGTGTTCAGACTGAACGTTTTTCTTTTCTTTCTTGTACCTTCCTTATCACATGAGGAATGATGTCACAGCCCTTACCTATGAGGATTCTGATTTGTAGCCACTCAGTTCATCTCCTGCTGGTCCTGTCTACTCTCTGCCACAGGACTGTGGTCATTAGCACTATAGCTATTTGTGCTATGTGCTCACATGCTAACTCCTCTTAAGGCCATTGCCCTTGCCCTTCTGCTTGCGGGCATTGCCTTCCCTGTTTTCTGCTGGTTCCTTCTTTGATGAAGTTTGTCTGCATTGATCATCCACTCTCACTCCAACTTGACTTAAAACACTTCTTACTATCTGACATAATTTTATGCCTTTACTTGGAGACTTTTATCACTCTCTGCTAGGATATGAACTTATAAGTGCATGGACTTTTCCCATTTCACTGTATTTGTTGGGGGCTATGTTCTTAATCATTCAATAAATATTAACTCAGTGAATCAAGGTGGTAAAATTGAGCACAGGACCTCTTTGGAGTCTCATCACTCATGGTTAACAATCTCAGCAAAGGGGAAAAAAACTCCCTTTCTGGGGATTTGGGTCCAATGGTTCTGTGACCCTAGGCTTTCTTATTTAGTGTTGTAGCACCTGAGCAGGACATAGACCTCTGACATCGGAGGCTAGCTGTCCTTGCCTTGCAACCCCAGTCAGTTTCCAGCACAGGGGTCTGTGCTCCCCATTTCATCTTTATAGAGGGTGCTTGAATACCCAGGGTATGGATCTGGCTTCTTCTTTAAGATACTAGCTCTTGCAGTTTGGGAATGAATAAGCAGTCTCCATCTCCTGGCGGCCAGCTGCCAGCCTGTAAATGTCAATGCTGCTAGCCCTGATACACTCAGGAGGACTCATTCTCCTTTGGAAGGGGCCTCTTTCTCTACTCTGCATAGAGGAAGCACAGGCAGATCCTACCTCCACTGTTTTCTATGAGATGCCTTTCTGCTTCCTCTGGACATGAGCTTTGGGTTGGATCTGCAAGGAAATGGAGATGAATGTGCCTTAAGATTCCACTGCTTCCTCAGAAAATTGGACATAGTACTACCGGAAGATCCAGCAATACCTCTACTTGGCATATATCCAGAAGAGTTTCCATCTGGTTATAAGGACACATGTTCCACTATGTTCATAGCAGCCTTATTCATAATAGCCAGAAGCTGGAAAGAACCCAGATGTCCCTCAACAGAGAAATGGATACAAAAAATTTGGTACATTTACNGCCTAGTTGGCCATCATTGGGAGGAGAGGCCCCTTGGTCATACAGACTCTATATGCCCCAGTACAGGGGAATGCCAGGGCCATTACGTGGGAGGGGGTGGGTAGGGGAGCAGGGCGGGGACGCGGGAGGGTAAGGGAAAATTTCTGGATAACATGTGAAATGTAAATGAAGAAAATATCTAATAAAGAGAAAAAAAATGGAAAAAAATTTTTTCAAAAATATGGAGAAAAAAAAAAAAGATTCCACTGCTGCCAATCTGCTCCTGCTACCTGGGTGCCATGGAAATTGCAGCTTGCAGCTTGCAGCTCCAGCAACAGCAGGAGGTGCTCGCCTCCTCCCTGGGGAACAGCCAAGGCAGGTCAGCCTGTTAGCCTGCAGACCCAGCATCTAAAATAAACCAAGCAACAACCCCAGTGGAAACCAGGCAGCCAGCCCAAAAGACACAGCACAGCCTTCTACCAGCCAAGTGCCATGGAGAACACACACTTGCAGGCTGTTGTTTCATTCTTGTCTTTTAAAGAGAATGAGCCACAGTCACCCTGGTTCTAGAATTTTGGGCTGGCAGATACTGAGGGAGCTAAGATCCCAGAGAAACTTTGTTGAGAGTATTTAGTGTGCTATGCTAGGGACATAAATGGACATGGTTGTGTCTTTTCACAATGTCAGAATTTATTGAATAACAAATACACAAGCTACAGTATATATAGTATAATTGGCTACAATTTTCCTTGATAACTGGCAGTTGGAAATAATAGATTCTTTTATTTCAATCTTAATTGCTACTGTAACTCTCAGATCACGTTACACCCCATGCAGTGCTTTGCCCTGAGTGATTCCATTTTACAAGTAGTATCTCAATCCATTTTGAGTGTATGTGCAGAAGGGTGGCTCTGTACTTTGCTGAGCATATTAGCAACACTGTCAGAACTATGCAGAAGCCATAGACTGATAAGTAACTTATTCCTATTAATTGGGACAGTAGGAACATGCAAGCATATTATAATCACATCATAAATATGATGAAAACTTACTGAGTTTTAGAACTTTATTTTTAATTCTCTGAGACTTTCATATAATATATTTTGATTGTTTTTATCTCCCCCCTCAAACTCATCCAAATTTGTGGGTTTTCTTTTTCAAGTCTATCAAGTACAATTTGTATTACCCATATATTCTTGGATGTGTGGACTTCCAGTGGAATATGTTCTACCTACCAGGGCCTACACTCTTAGAGAACTCTGACACTCCCCATCCCAGCCATAGGTGGGACTTCATGCCTACCTCTCTCTCCATCCTGGGGTTTGGTCTGGCTTCATCTTACATGGCTTTCGTGCATAGTCATAGTGTCATAACTATTGTGGGCTCATATATGCAACCATCCTGTTGTTATTAGAGAAAATTGTTTCCTTATAGTCTGGTTCTTAAAAATCTTTCCACCCTGTAGTAGTTTGAATATGAATGGCCCCCATAGGCTCATATATTTGAATGCTTAGTCACCAGGGAGTGGTACTATTTGAAAGGATTAGAATAAGAGGTATGGCCTTGTTGGAGAAAGTGTGTCACTTAATGTGGACTTTGTGGTTTCAAAAACTCATAACAAACCCCGAGTATCTCTCCCTGCCTATGGATCAAGATGTTGTTTTCAGCTACTGTTTCAGTGTCTGCCTGTGTGCTGCTATACTTTCCACCATGATTATAAAGGACTAAGCCTCTGAGACTGTAAGCATCACCCCCCCTCCCCAGTTAATACCTTCTCTTATAAGAGCTGTAGTGGTCATGTGTTTCTTCACAGCAATAGAGAGGTGACTAAGATATATACCATCTTCAATAAGGATCCCTGAGCCTTGGGAAGAGCAGCTGTGATATAGATGTTCCAAACTTGAGCATTCTGACATCTTTTGTTCTCACTTTGACCAGTAGTGTGTGGGTTTGAATGAGATGCTCCTCCCAACAGAAGTCTTGAGCACTTGACTAGTTACATGGTCTCCATTTGGCAGCTGTTTGGGAAGGATTAGGAGGTGTGGCCTTGTTGAAGGAGGTTTATCACTGAAGGGTAGGCTTAAGGTGTCCAAAGACTCTTGTCATCCCCAGGATGCTCTTAGTTCCCTGTTTATGCACCAGTATCTAGTCTCTCTGCCACTGCTCCAGACCCATGCCTGCTTGCCTACTGTCATGTGCCCTGGAATGACGATGATAGACCTCCTATCCCTCTGGAACTGTAAGTCCCAATTAAACACTTCTTTCTATAAGTTCCTTTGGTCATGGCATTTTATTACAGCAATAAGAAAGCAACTAATATAATGAATCTCTATGCTAATTGCCATCTATTGCATAAAGAATCTTCTCTAATAAGGGCTGAGAGATGCATTGATCTATGAGTATAATAAAAACTCACTAGGATCTGGTTTAATACTATACCTATATATCAGAGTAATAATATTAGAAGCTTCCCTAGGGCCCATGGCTTGTCTAGCCTCAGGTTCTTGCCCTCAATAACAATACTTTGAGAACTGATGACACATACCAGACCAAGTAAAGGATAAAATCTCCTTACCTGAACCCTACAAGGAGGAGGACACCTAACAGTGGTGACAGTAGCTCCAAAGGCTTGTCACCTACCAACACCTAGGGTGTGCATCTATCCCACAGGCAGAGAACTCATGACTGAAGCAGGAATTCAGCTCTACTTGGCCCCACTTTAACTAGCATCCTCTTCTTGAATTGATATCCTTCTGTCTACCCATCTGTGGTGGTTTGAATGAAAACAGTCCCCATAGGTTCATAGAGAATGGCACTAGTAGGAGGTGTGGCCTTGTTGGAGGAGGTGTGGCCTTACTGGACGAGTGTGTCATAGGGGAAAGGCTTTAAGGTTTCAGATACTCCAGTTAGTCTTAGCGTGTCTCTCTCTTCTTACTGTCGGCCTATCTGGATTTAGAACTCTTGGCTCCTTCTCAAGGACCTCATCTGCCTGTATGTTGGCATGTTTCATGCTATGACGACAATGGACTAAATCTCTGAACAATGAACCAGCCCCAAATTAAATGCTTTCTTTTATAAGCGTTGCTATGGTCATGGTGTCTCTTCACAGCGATAAGACCCTAACTAAGACTGAAGTTGATACCAGAGACTAGGGTATTGCTCTGATAAGACTGACCATGCCTTTGTTTGAAGAAATGTGGATTTCGGATTAGGAAAGCAGCTGACTACTTTAAGTGGGTCTTAGTTGGGTCAAACTACTAGAACGTGGAAGACAGGGGTGCTTTGAGCTGTGGTGACTTAAACTGTGGGTGCCTGGCTCAAGATGTGTTAGAGGAGGACATTAATGTGTGGCCTAGGGATCATTTTTTGTGATACTTTGGTAAAGAATATGACTGCTTTCTACCCTTGTTTAAAAAAAAATCCACCTGAGGCTAAACTGAAGAGCTACGGGTGGATTAACAGCTTCGGCAGAGGAGCTTTTCAGGAAGCCTGGTATTGACCCTGTTGCTTGGTTCTTAGTGGTCACACCTATGCAGCTCAATAATGAAAAGGAGCAAGCTAAGTAAGGAGAACTACAAAATGTACCAGGAAGCATAAATAGATTAGAGAAAAGCCTGATGCTAAGTGGAATAAAGGGAGTGGTGACCTCAGAGAAAAACCCCACCGGGCTAAACTTCCAGCTCATGTGAAAGAGGGAAAATCGAAGAGGAAGCCTAAGTAGGGCCAAGTGTGATGTACACTTTTATTTTATTTTATTTTTTTTTATTATTATTATTATTATTTTTTAGTTTTTTTTTGATGTACACTTTTAATCCCAGCACTCAGAGGCAGAGGCTGGCAGGTATCTTCCCTTTATAAAAGTTGCCATGGTCATGGCGTCTCTTCACAGCAATAAAACCCTAAGAAGTCATCATTCCATCTGGACCTGCTCTCTATCTGCTTGCTTGTTTACTTATTAGAACTCTGTTCTGACTTCTTCTCTACAGTCTCCACAGCTCCTCATTTCATGTTTGCAGCTTAACTTGACTCTGACTCCCAAAGAGCCCTGACCCTATAGCAGCATCTCTAGCAGATTTCATAATTTTATTCCTGCAGACACTATGTATCCATATCAACGTGTGACTCTCAGGCCTTGCACTCTGTGGTAGCTTTTTTTTTTTTTGTATTAGATATTTTCTTTATTTACATTTCAAATGCTATCCTGAAAGTTCCCTATACCCTCCCCCACCCTGCTCCCTTAACCACCCACTCCCACTTCTTGGCCCTGGCGTTCCCTTGTACTGGAGCATATAAAGTTTGCAAGACCAAGGGGCCTCTCTTCCCAATGATGGCTGACTAGGCCATCTTCTGCTACATATGCAGCTAGAGACATGAGCTCCGGGGGTACTGGTTAGTTCTTATTGTTGTTCTACCTATAGGGTTGCAGACCCCATCAGCTCCTTGGGTACTTTCTCTAGCTCCTCCATTGGGGGCTCTGTGTTCCATCATATAGATGACTATGAGCATCCACTTCTGTATTTGCCATGCACTGGCATAGCCTCACAAGACACAGCTAGATCAGGGTCCTTTCAGCAAAATCTTGCTGGCATATGCAATAGTGTCTGGGTTTGGTGGCTGATTGTGGGATGAATCCCTGAGTGGGGTAGTCTCTGGATGGTCTATCCTTTCATCTTAGCTCCAAACTCTGTCTCTGTAACTCCTTCCATGGGTATTTTGTTCCTTATTCTAAGGAATAATGAAGTATCCACACGTTGGTCTTCCTTCTTCTTGATTTTCTTGTGTTTTGCAAATTGTTGTTAGCCCTTTTAATCCATTAAAATACTTTGTAACCAACATATATGTATGTCTATACATCTATATTCAATTTATCTGCCTTCCTGTCCATCTGTCATATATGTATGTATGTACGTATGTATATATATATATAATATATATAATATATATATAATCTATCTATCTATCTATAAAATCTATCTATATGTCTGTCTGTCTTTACTTTGTTATGTGATATAAGAGTTAATCAGGGCTACTTGGCAAGTCACTGCCAACAAGACTACTTTGCCTCATGGCTGCATTGTTACTCAGTGATTCTGACATTTTGGAAAGACACAACTGTGTGTATTGATGTTTCTGATATACCACACGTGTGACAATGGCTATCTCCACTTCCTAGTACACTTGACTCCATTCACACTCGTCATTCTGATTACACAATTGTGTAATAAGTTGTAAAGTTAAAACAATAAGTTCTCCATAGCATTCTGAATTGACCTGACTAAAAGTGTTGAGTGGGGTTTTTGCTGTCTTATCAAAATTATCCCATTAAAGTTTAGGAGGGTTCTGCTCTGGAAGAGAGATGAGTGTTCCTGAAGGAATCAGTTCTGAAGAATACAGATGTTGAAAAGTCTATCTCTGAGGCCTTTCTCATGAAGGCAGCCTACAGAAGTTCCAGATGGCTGGGGTAACCAGCAGCTGCTGGAAGATGATTTCTCATAATTCTCTTTGCCAGAAGCTAGACACACCAGCTGAGAGAGGAAGGATTCTTCTCTTAGGAAGATGTGAAAAATGACTCTCTTCAGCTACAAAAGCAATCAAGGATTGAGTTCCCTGCAGGGGTGGCTTCCTTTCCTTCCCTGTGCCCTAGATGAAGTTAGGGGGGCGGTAAGTTGAGTATCTTCCTAGATGTTTGAAAGGCCAGAAAGAAAAGCAAAGAAAGACAACTCTTTCAGCCAGATAAACTAGATGGAAGGTGTACTGGCTGGTTTTGTGTGTCAACCTGACACAAGCTGGAGTTGTTAAAATAGAAAGTAGCCTCCTTTGAGGAAATGCCTCCATGAGATCCAGCTGTAAGTTATTTTCTCAGTTAAAGGGGGGAGAGCCCAGTCCTTTGTGGGTGGTGCCTTCCCTGGGCTGGTAGTCCTGGGTTCTATAAGAAGGGACCCTGATATAACTGTCTTGTATGAGGCTATGCCATTGCCTTGCAAATACAGAAGTGGATGCTCGCAGTCATTTATATGATGGAACACAGGGTTTCCAAAGGAGAAGCTAGAGAAAGTACCTCAGGAGCTGAAGGGGCCTGCAACCCTATAGGTGGAACAACAATACGAACTAACCAGAACCCCCAGAGCTCCTGTCTCTAGGTGCATTTGTAGCAGAAGAAGTCGGCCATCATTGGGAAGAGAGGCCCCTTGGTATTGCAAACTTTATATGCCCCAATAAAGGGGAACGCCAGGGCCAAGAAGTGGGAGTGGGTGGGTAAGGGAGGGGGGATATAGGGAACTTTTGGGATAGCATTTGAAATGTAAAATAAGAAAATATCGAATAAAATAAAATTTAAAAAAAAGAAGAAGAAAAGAAAAGAAAGCAAGCTGAGCAAGCCAGGGGAAGCAAGCTAGTAAGCAACATCCCTCCATGGCCTCTACATCAGCTCCTGTCTCCAAGTTCCCATCATGTATGAGTTTCAGTCCTCACTTCCTTTGGTGATGAATGGCAGTGTGGAAGTGTAAGCTGAATAAACCCTTTCCCCTGAAACTTGCTTCTTGATGTTTTGTGCAGGAATAGAAACCCTAAGACAGAAGGCGAGGTAACCCTGATGCTCATAGGGAGACATTCTGTGGGAGCTCAATGCACAAATGTACAGATTTACTATTCTGTCCAGGATTTTGGGGAAGGAGGCAGTTGGTAGAACCTCACTAAGAAGAATGTCAAATTCAATTTATCTTGATTTTTTAAAATTTCATTTTATATTTATTTCTTAAATCAATATTTTTGATTGGCACAGTGACATTTTCATAAATAATCATTACATTTTGTTCTTGTTCTCTCTCCATACTTCCTTTCCCTCTCCCCACCCTCATCTTTGCTGTCCCCTTTCTCCATCTCCTAAATTCACTCTTATGCTTTCATGGCATAAATATCCCATTCTCCCCTCTCATTCCCCTCTCCTCTTCGCTTTTGATCTCTCCCACCCCTCCCAAGATCCCGTTGTCCCTTTGAAAGAGGTTGCTTATCTCATCCAGCTGTTGGAGAAATGAGGACAATTTGACAAACTACTGCCAACAAAACCTTGCAAATTTACAGTCATTCAATAATACAGACATTGTGGAAAGACACAGATGTGTCTTGTCTGTCTATTTCACCAAGTCTGGATTATTTTGCCTAACATAATGATCTCCAATTCCATCCATTTTCCTGTAAATGTCAAATTTCCATTCGTTTGCAGCCAAATAAAATTCTACAATGTATACACGCACCATATTTTCCTTCCATATGCATTTGTGGATGGACATCTGTGGTCCTGAGTCCTCTGCTTCCTCCCTCTCAGGGTGTCCAGACATGGCACTAGAAGGATGAAGCAAAGTCTGGAATGGATGGAGTCCTGCAGAATCCTGGTCCAGCTGGGAGTGAATGCCAGGGGGAGGGAGAAAGGTGCTGAAGATTTCACTGTTACAGCTCTTGAAGACAAAAGTCTTCTCCAATGATCACCATTGAAGCAGCTTTCAGAGCCGATCTTAGCTTGTGTGCATACCTTTATTCAGGGTGGGCTTATAGACATACAGTTTATTTCATGTGAACCTGGGATGTATATGACCTTGAAGAGTGAGAAGGAGTTTTCAGGGAGAATGAAGATCATTGGCTGGAGTTTAAAGTTCTGTGAATGGCCTCATATGTAATCTCAAATACTTGCTGGGTGAGTTCTTATCAGAGGAGAAGAGAAAGGGAAAAGAGGAAGTTGAATTCACAGGTCTTCCAGAGGACTACTTGACCTTCTTCAAGTAGAGGATATGGGGATTCAGCCTTCCCAGACAAGGTCAGAGACGGGGGAGTTCTGGTGGTAAAGGGAGTCCTCCATTTTGCACTGAGCTCAGAGAAGCTATCAGTCATGGTAGGATCCATGTGTTGGCTGTTGTAGGGCAACAGCCAGCATGGGTGTATGAGTGTTTTCTCTGTTGTGTGATACCTTGGAGTCCTTTAGGTATAGGAATGGTATGGCTAGACCATGTGCCTTGTTTTAGTTTTCTGGGGGAACCTCTATCCTTAGTTCATGGATTCTATTCTATACCTCCTAGGTACATGGTGCGGAGAGAAAGGGAAAAGGATAATGGCTCTAGTTGAATGCTTATCCTGACTGAGGCATAATAGGTATCACCTTAGGTTCAGGGAAGTAAAACCATTAAGACTGATATTTTCAAGAGATCTGCTGTTAGAGGCAAACACTGACTGAGAGATGGATGGCAAGTAGCTGTCATGTCATTTGCAGAATGGATTGATCCTTGAGTACCATCTGCTTGTGGGGAGGGATGGATGTCAATTGCTATGTCTGGTTCTAAGCTGTACTGTGCTGTCTGCTGCTGGAGTAAGCTGTATGTAGATGCTTCCAAGAAGGCTACTGGAGACATCATGTTGTCTCAGACTGCATGTCCCAGTGGGGATAAGATGTGGAAGGCAAGGCTCAGCAGGAGGCAAACATATTCAGGGTCTGGTGATGGACCCCCTTGTGAACTCACAAATGTTTCTTTCTCATTTTCTGATGGTTCTAAGCCTTAACAGTATCGAAATGAAGACGAAGAGTTTCTTTGGAGTTCCCTTTCTGATACTTAAAAAAATGTTTTTCTTAGTCTTTCTCATTTTGAACTGATTCCTTTCTTATGGGGAGAAAAACGAGATCAGATAAACAATTTATACCAATGAAGTTGATTTATAACACTCTAAAAGGCTTCTATTGGAAAGGAAGGTGATCTTTTTTTTTTGTTGTTGGATTAGGCCAGAAATTAGCAAACTTTACACACACACACACACACACACACACACACACACACACACACACACACACACGGGCAGGAAGCAACCATTTTTGCTTTATGAATCATGTAGTTTCTCTTTGCAGTGCTTGAGTTTGAACCCAGATCCCAAGGCATGCTGGGCAAGGGCTCTCCCATGCAGTGACAATCCCCATGCAGTCTCAGTGGCAGGAGCTTAGTCCTGCACTACATTGTAAGGGTGGCTGCGCATGTTTCTAGTCTGTGAATGAGAGTGGCTATGTGCCCCCCTAGCCTTTGTTCATGAATTGGATTTCGTGTTTATTTATGATGAAATCTTTATTTTTCTTTGCCCAATCATTATCTTCCAAACCACTGAGAAATGTGGAAAAGTCTTAGCTCATGAATTATAAGGGAAAAACTCAGGATTGACTATTTTTTTTGTCTTCTTTTTTCACATATTAACTCTTGTTTTCCTATCATCTCTCGCCTCAAAATGGAAGCTGACTGGCTCCGTGTCTGGGAACATTGTTCTCCTTGCAGTTCCTTGTGTGGACCCGCAGTCCGTCCCTTCAGTCACACCCTATTGTGTGCTGGGGTTGACCAGTGAGTAGGAGTACCCACTGTAGAGTAACTTGCCTTGCTCTGGCCTTGGCAGAAGGATTTGATGACAGAGTTAGGATTTAGATCTCAGTCTTTACTTCCCTAAGCAAAGGCCACTTAGACTTGGAGGTTTGATCTGTGCTGTCTTATCCCAGGTAACTTTGGTTGTCAGTTAAGTAGGGCGTTGGAGTGGTTGAGGGGTGGAGGTAGGAATGGGGTGGCATGCTTGGAGCGAGTGCTCTGAGGTCATTTTAGTGTTATGAATTCCCAGCTTTGATAGACCAGCCAAAAAATTAAAAAAGAAAATAGCATCGAACCCAAGACCTTAGTGCTCAGTGTATTCTGGTACCACATTCCAGTGGGATTCTGGGATGCTTGTCAACAGCCGTGGCTGCTCTTGGACTTTCCCATGGCCTATTCCAGGACAACCACACGCTCCCTCAGGACTGGGTCATAGCAAAGACCCATTTCGACAGCAGCTACTGTTGCTCCCAGGGCCAGAGGCCAGTGCTCCTTGTGGCCTCTGGCAGCAATCCCCTCCGGATACCACACACTCCCTAGCAGGTGAATGGCAGTCCCTGAGAGTTTCTCCTCGGAGATGGGAGAGGTTCCCCCCCCATCCCCTATCCCCCTATCCTCCTTTGGTATGGGAACAACAGATATGACTTTGTGGAAACACACTGGAACCCATGCAGGGGATGGGAAGTTACTCCCATGATCCAAAGAAGCATTATTTTTGCATGTTATAGGGTAGGGCTGAAGAAATGAGCCTGGAGAGGAGAGGGCAGACAAGCAAGGAAGTCATGACTTTCTTCTGATGTACAAGGGTGAAGGAAGAAGGATATTTCAGAGGAAAAACGAAACTATCCCCAAACATACTAGCTTTTAATGGAAATCATTTTTTTTCACACTCTGGTGACTTGAGGGGTAATGTTATTCACTTTCGACTTCAATAAATACCTAAGAAAACCACGTAAAAGGAGGACAGTTTACTTTCACTTCAGATTTTAGAGGTGGTAGATAGTCCATGGGGTTCTGTCACTTGTGGGCCCATCCATGCATGCTGAGATAAAGCAGCATTGATGAGGAGACATAGTGGAGCCAGGTGGCAGGCAGACAGGCAGGCAGACAGACAGACAGATGAACAGACAGATAGTGCTGGAAGACAAGATCTACACTTGGAAAGTATGCCCCTAGTGAACTGCTTTGTTCACCTGGGCTGAATCTCCTAATATAGCCCACTCAGTTACGAGTTCATCAGTGGATTAATTTACTGATGAGACAAATGTCCCTATGATCTAACAGTAACACACCAGTTGGGGATTGTTTCAACAAACGAGCCTCTGGAAGATGTTTCTTATCCAAACTGTAATCCTTAGGCTCTTCTGGGTGCTATTCCTCACTGGGGCTCACTTGTTCCGTTGTGTTTCGATAGATGTTGGGGATAAAGCCATCCAAAGGCTCGACTTGGCTTAACATTCAAGACAGTTCCTTATCCCGAATGCCTGGGCCTTGGACCAGGGTGGCTGGAATGGCTATCAGTTTCCTCTCCCCTCTGTGGCTGTTCCAAATGGATAACTTGGGTTTCCCTACAATGTAGAGGGCTCAGGAGAGTTGGCTTTGTAAGGAGTCTGGATTTCTTCAGAGGAAATGAGATAAGACATGGCTTATTCTTTTCAAGACTAAATCTAGACTGTTCTAGAGTATTTTCTGTATTAACCTGCTGATCAAAAAATCCTATGGCAGCTCAGATGCTAGGACACAGAGGTTTAGACTCATCCCTTTAAGAAGGGCAGGCTGGTGCTTGCAAGAAAAGGCAGGATGAATGGTGACCATCATGGAGGGAAGCCAAGGCTGAGATAGAAAAGGACCAGGAAGACAGACAGCGCTCGGTAGTCAGGGGACGAGGAAGACAGCTCACTGTTTGGCCATGTTCAGATGGCATGGGAGATGCAAAAGTGGGAGACATGTTATAGCCTCATGAGCTGTGATATGGATGTTAAATTTTATTTTTTCAAGTGTTTTAATTATCATACATTAATTATATATAATGGTGGGGTTCCTTATGACATTTTCAAATATGTCTATAATGTATTTTTGATCATAGTCACCTCCATTATATTCTCCTGTTCTTCTCCAACTCCCCCCATCCCTTCCTCTTCTCAACTAGCCCCCCTTCTGCTTTCACACTTTGGGTTGTGTGTTGGCTCCGGTGACCAAATGAGTTTAATCAGAGTTGCCTCTATGAGCATGAGTAAGGATGTATTTAGTAAGGTTGAGCAACTTAACAGTGGCCACACCAACTGAAGATGTTTCTCCCTTTCTTAGAAACCACTTACTACCTCAAGATCCTCAGGAAGGCATGGGGCTTATGAATGTGAGTTAAAGATTTTTTAGGACACATGTGCGCGCACGCGCACACACACACACACACACACACACACACACACACACACACACACCTCATGTGTTAGTCTTTCTAAGGGTTATAACCATTAGATATCTGCCTTCTGCCTCCTCTCATTCCATCCCAGTTAGCTGTCTTAATGTTCAGCGTCTATGGTCTTTGGGCTCCCAAACCTTCTTTGATTCTTCTTTCCACTTGCACTTGGCCTGATGGTCCGGTCTTAGGGCTCTTTACTGAGTTGTGTGCTCGTGTCTTTATCAAGTGGTCATATTTGGATTCCCTGTTCTCTTAGGAGTCTTCTGTCTCCCTACCTCAGTGGCTTACCATATGGATCCTTCTGCCTCGAATGTCTCCGAACTCCATCTGTCAAAATCCTTTAAAACATATCTCCAGGAACCAGAAAGATGGCTCAGTGAGTAAGTGCTCTACAAACACAAGCTTGGATCTGAGTTTGGATTCTCAGAATCCATGTAGAAGCTAGGCATGGTGGTATATGACCTGCGGTTGGTAACAGAGACAGGAGGATCCTCGAAGCTCATTGGCCAGTTGGTATAGCTGAATTGATGAGCTCAGAGTTCAGTGAGAGACCCTTCTCAAACATGTGGGAGCAATAAGTAAAGACATTTGGTCACATCCACTCAAATGCTCCCCTTCTCCTGGAGACACAGTGCTTTGAGGATCAGCATCTCTCTATTTGTGTCACCATTATTCCCCTTACCATTGCTCCAAGGGCTTCAGGGACAAAGACCACAAGAAAACCTTGCCACTTCTGCCCCATAGCTCCATCCATGCTCTGCACACAGCAATCATTCAGTCCATGGCCTATTGAATTAAACAGTGGTTTCTTTGGGCCACCAGCCTCCGATTGTCTCTTCCCTTTCCCATGGCAAATTGCAGCATTCAGCTCCCAGCAACTCCTGGTCCAGGGCCCTGAGGTTCCTGGCAGGCCATTCCCTCAGGACCATGGGACTGCTGTTCCCAGATGGCCAGGCCTGTGCAGGCTGGAGCTGGGTCCCAAGGAGATGGAGAACTTCTGACTCCATGGACTCCCCTGGCTCCTCTCTCCAGCTGCCCTATACTTGTTTTCCTTGGCACAAGAAAGCCATCAGTCATCACATGGACCATTTATAGCCATATATCCATCTCTTATTCTTCTAATGAAAATTACAGTGATTTTGACTCAGAAAAGGAGAAAAGAAAGGAAAATAGAAGCTCTTCTATGCAAAGAAGGTATTTCATGAGGCCACTAGGGCTTCCTACAGTAGTCAACCTACCCTGGGGAGTTGATGCCAGTCTTCCTGCTCAGCAGCCCTCTCCCCATATTTCTGCCTGTGCCCCAGCTCCTCAGACTTTATTAATGGGCTCCATGGGCAAACTCTTTCTACTAAGTCAGGAAAGGGGTATGGTTGCTTGGCTCCAGCCGAATTCATAGTACAGAATCATTCATCTGACACTAAAGTATCCAGTGGCCACTGTTAAACTCTGAGAATTGAGGAGCTCTGTAGTCAGGCTATACTTACAGGCCAAGCAAAGAGTAGAGCATGAATGGTCCCCTAGCCCCCTGCCTCTGCCAGCCAGGGTTTTTAAGCAGCTTGTAAACAGCAGCTCATATGTTCCTCACAATCACCCTTTGAAGGAATGATGTTATTATCTCCAGTTTAGAAGTGACGAAACTGAGGCAGAACAGGTGAGGAGATTTCTCTGATCCTGATCACTCCAGTTTCAGCAGCATGCTGGGCTTTGGGTCTTGGAGTCCTGGCTTCTGTGTCTGCTGATCAATTGGCATTTCCTTTGTCCCTCATCCAGTGGAGGTGTTGAAATACTAACAGAACCACCTAGTCCTTCTTATATGTCTGAGAGCACTGGAAAGGACAGAGTGTCTGAGACCCATGGACAAATGACTGGACGAGTCCGAACCAGTTCTCGGCACAGGTAATTCAATTTGGTTCAAATTCTGACTTTCCCACAGATTTTCGTTTCTCAGCCTAGCTTTGTGTGCCTATTTGGAAAGGCAGATTAACAAAGGGATTTACTGGGGTTTCCAAGAGCAACCTACTTCCCTTGGCTCCAATCTCTGGCCTGGGAATTCACTAAGGAGCCAATTAATTCATTTTCTTCTCTCCCTTCATTCATCAAGTTCCGATGCTACTTCTTGTGTGTGCAGGGACACCTTATGGGCAGCAGGAGGGCGTGTGGAGCAAAAGCTTAACTAAATGGATCAGATCTCGCCTGTGCTTTGAAGCCACGTTCAGTGTTCCTGTGTCCACGGCCACTGAAATCGGGAGCCTACAGTGGGCATGGGAACACACGCCTGTGATCTCAGCCCTTTCAGGGGCAGAGGCGAAGAGGATCAGAGCACTCCCTCTCAGTTACATATGCACTCTAAGGCCAGCCTGATCCACATCTGATTCTGTTTTCAAAAAAGAAAACAAGAAGGTCAGCATGATGGTTCAGCAGGTGAAGGTGGTTGCCACCAAGCCCGATGACCGGAGCTATGGTTTCTGGGCTCTTTGGGAGAATTTTTCCCTCTTCTATCTGGAAGACTGTGTGAGGTGTGCTTTAGTTTTGTTCTGTAGTCAATAACTGGGTCTTGGAGGCCATTCGCCAGTGTTCCCAAATCCAGGTGACAGCAGCAGCTTAGCTCTTCTGGGGGTCTCTCCTAGCTGCTGGTGGCCCTTCGCTCCTACTCTAGTATCTGCTTTGGCTGCACATGGTCATCGTTTCCTTGATTACTATACTGTGTTATGTGGATAATCTTTGCCAACCCTAACCCCACAGAGCCAGAGTGAAACAGATGCTTATACAGACACGAGCAACTCAAGGCATGGAGGGTTTATTGTGGCAAATAAGTTTGAAGGTACAGTGAACCATGGTCAGGAAGCCACGAGAATAGGAGTTTACTGTCACTGGGTCACACTGTGTCCACAGTTAGGAAGCAGAAAGACTTGAATGTTGACACCTAACTTATTGTCTCATTTGTATTGAGCCTGGGGTCTCAGCTCATAGGATGGTGCAGCCCACATTCAGGGCAGGTCTTCTCTCCTGTTGCATCTTTTTGGACACAGCTTGTAAGACAAGGCCAGGGGTGTGTCTTCTAGGTGATTCTAAACCCTGACAAGTTGACACAATTAATGACAGGCAGCAAACATTCAAATTTCACTAGCCATTTTCTTTTGCCATACTTACCTTTTGCTTTTGGCTTTTTCTCCTTGTTCTCTCTAGGAGATGAGAATCCCTCTAAGGATGAATTAGGGTATTGAAGTGAAGGCTATGAGGAGTGTTTGGCACCATAAGGATGGGGAGGAAGGCTTTGGGATGATGCCAGAGATGAGTTAGGTGAGGTAGATCAATCTCGGGGATTTCTACTGCTCTTTGGGAAGGCAGACTGAAGCTTAGGGTCAAGAACTTGTTCTGCTTCACTGCCATAGTCCAGAAGCATTGCAGGAGTTTGAATTCTAAAGCCTCAGCTCCAATCCCAGCTCCCAGGTTCCTGGAAGCACAGCGATTATTCTGGAGAAAACGCTGTGTTAGCATTCCTGGTGGCCAGGCCTGATCCCCTGAGATGCCATTTCTGGACTCACTGTGTCAAGTTGACTCTGGGCCTCGGTGTTTTCTAAGGGCAAGTGATAGGCACTGAGAGCCTCTCAGAGTTCCCTGTGGAGGGATACCTGAGCATGTGTCATGCGGGTCGGAAAACTGAGTGTGGCCATCAAAACCTGCCTCTGAAAAGCTGGAGCAATACGCAGTATGGAAAAGCATTGGATCAGCCCCTGGGCTTTCCGAGAAGGCTTGGGATGGGTGGTAGGACTGAACCACTTCATCCCATGAAGAGCCCTTCTCTTTTACTGTAGGACCGAAGAGATAGAGGTGGGGAGGCAGAATCCTCAGGAAGAACTGGGTACCTGAAGGGAGTTGGCCTAGGGTAATACGATAGAATAAACTGACGAAACTCATAGGAAAGATTTGGGAAATTGTGTCAGGAGTGAGTTTTTAGGAAGACCTTTCCCACATTCCCAGTCTCGTGGGAGAGGAGACTGACTGGATTCCCAGAGAGCAGAAACACTTGCCTAAGTGTTCTTTGTAAGGGATTAGTAGAGTTGAGAATTGTTCCCAGGTCCTCTAACCTCCAGATGGCACGTAGTAATGTATTACAGTGTAAGAAATTATCTCTCAAATAAATGACTTAGAACAGGCATTATTTCATAGTTTCTGAGGTCAGGAACATAGATATGTTTTGGTTGAGTCCTCTGGCTCTGGCCAAGTCTCTCAAGTCTCTGTAATCAAGGTGTTAGGTCATGTGACATGTGACATACTCATTTGAAGTCGTGAGTGGGAAAGCCTACTTCTGACTTCACTAAACAAGCTTTTATTTTTTATTTGGTCAGAATTCTGTTCATTACAATCTACTGGACCAAGACCTCATACTTCTCACTGGCTGTAGGCCAGATACCCTCTACCCCCTACCATGTATTTGCTTCTCACATGGCAACCTATACAGCCATTGACCTCTGTTACTGTGAATAGGGAGAAGAGTGGCAGAGGTGTGCAAGACAAAGGCAAAAAAGTGTTGCCGTCGCTTTGGCTGTATCTCCCTCAATGAGGCAACCACTGTGCAGTTCCTATTCCTGAAGGTCAGACACAGAGTCCTCTTCAAAGATACCCACCATCCCAAGTTTTTTCTGATCTTTGTTCCTTCTAAAGCAATGTAGTAGAAAAGGCAGGAGCAGACACCTCATTGGAGAAAACACTGTTACTCTCAAAAAAGGGAGAACACAGATAATGGAGTAAGGAACACTTCACTTCCAGGTCCAGGTGATAACAGTGAATACTTATCTATTCACTCCAAATAACTCCCTTCCCCTCTCTTCACCCTCATCCCCATTTCTCTTTTGATAGTCTTGCTTTAGCCCAGATTGGGTCATCCTGTCTTAGCCTCCTGGATGCTGGGGTTATAGGCCTGCATCATCACACCCAGCCAAATTTTCTTTCTTTATTGTTAGTAATATGCTTGGTTATAAGAGAGACCATTAAAGGCATTTGACAGCCCCAGACAAGTTATTGACTCTTCCCATACCCTCGATCCTCTCACCAGGATAACAGTGTTAATTTCATGGAATTAATTAAACGAGACGTCATATCTTTTAAAGCTACCTCTTTGATCTAGGAGGCCAATGAGCATGAACCTATTAGAAAACCAGCGAGGACCTCTTTTTTCCTGGTTGACCTTTCAACTTTAAAAATTGTGAGTGCAGTAGCCAAAGTGATTGGACAGGAAGACAATGAGAGGGAGAACTCTGTGGAAAAAGCAGCCAAAATTCATATTATCTTCTTTTTCTTTTTTTTTTAAAGATTTCTTTATTATTATAATTAAGTACACTGTAACTGTCTTCAGACACATCAGAAGAGGTCGTCAGATCTCATTACGGATGGTGGTGAGCCACCATGTGGTTGCTGGGATTTGAACTCAGGACCTTCAGTAGAGCAGTCAGTGCTCTTACCCGCTGAGCCATCTTGCCAGCCCTCATATTATTTTCTAATTGTGTGATGATATATTGACTTGCCAGGATGGTCAATATAAAATACCACGGTGGTACGGAAATGAATCTTACATCTCTTTAGACCAGAGGTCTCGGGTTAAAAAAGGACAGCACGTCTTGCTTCCTTAGAGGGTCCTCTTCTTGGCTTGTTAGGCTCACCTCTTGCTGTAGCATCTTATGGTTGTCTCTGTACACACATCTCTGATTTTTTTTGCATATAAAAATTTTATAATAATAGGGGAAGCCTCATTTTAGTGTAACTTCTCTTAAGAGTCCATCTCTAAATACAACCACATTTTTTGTTTGTTTGTTTTTTTGAGACAGCGTTTCTCTGTATAGCCCTGGCTATCCTAGAACTCACTTTGTAGACCAGACTGGCCTCGAACTCAAAAATCCACCTGCCTCTGCCTCCCAAGTGCTGGGATTAAAGGCGTGCGCCACCACCGCCCGGCTTACAATCACATTTTTAAGTACTGGGCTTGAGGGATTCTTAGGTGGACACAATTCAGCCCAGTGCTGATGGCATTCCAAAAACACATTGAGATAATTGAAAACGCAAGAGGAAGATTGGAGCACTTTATTGCAGTGATAAACCATTGGAAACACAGGAAGGCACCATTCCCAGCTAGCACCCTTTGAGGCAGAGAGGAAAGGTGGTTATCTGGTGATGGGGCTTCGTTTGAGGATCTGTTCATAGTATAAGGGCTTGAAGCCAGACTCTTGTGAGAGTTCTTAGGAAATTATTCCATGCTCTGTCTTCAACCCTGCTAAGCATCCGGCTAATAGGTGTGCTACAAGTGGTCCTCCATTTCTCTCTGGCTTCTCATTCTTTTCTTAGCTATGACATATATGACAGGTATTTTCAAATACCCCCTGTCTGGTTTATTTTGCTCCAACCCAGAGACATGTTAACAGGGAATATTGGTACTCCAAAGACCTTTTCCATTTATATCACTGAATGCCTCATCTGAGTAGTTCCCTGGGAACAAAGAGACTCTTTGCTATATTGATGCTCTCATTCTTCTACCAGATAGAAACTTCTCATAGTTCCAAAACATTTAACATAATTATGGAAGTGATATGTAATAAATATACAGTATATTAAAAGATCAAAAGTCTTCTATGTTCCTTTAGTATAATTCTTTTCTTGAGAGATGATCGGTGTCAATAGTGTGAAAAACAAAAAATTATGTATATATTTGATCAACTTACCTCTCATACATACATACATACATACATACATACATACATACATATGTCTTAATGAAACTGCTCACTCCACATGACAGATGCTAATAAAGAAAAAATAAAGAGATACGTGTATTTATTGCATGTATTGTTTTGTATTTCTTTTGCCCCACCTAATAATATGACTTGACAATCTCTATATGTGCGTCTTCAATATATGTGTTTCTGTGTTGTCGATGCATACACACACATCAAGCTAAGTGTGATGACACATATGTGAATCTCAGCACTCAGGAGGCTGAGGTAATAGGCTTGGTTATTTGAGGTCAGCCTGGCCTGTGTGGTGAGTTCCAGGCTGGCCTATGTGGTGAGATTCAAAGCAAAAGGCTGTCTCAAAACAAATGAATAACCACCCACATAGGTAATCATAGCTGCTGCAAAATCATGGCACAGAAGGCATAGAAGTGACTTGACTAATCTCCTAGGATGTCCTACAATGGAGAGGTCCAAATTGGACTTCCAGATGACTCATTTTTATATAACATAAGTAGTTCTGTGTTTTGAATGCTGTTCTGAACTTTATTAAACACTTCTGGTTGTAGAGGTCCATGAACCTCTCTAGAAGATATGATGTCGTCTAGAGGATTCAGGGATAAAACAAAACACCAAGGTGTCCAAGGGGCTTTGATGTCAAGGGTCTGGCAGATCAGGAGTCTGCTAAAGGTCTGATCTCTCAAGATAGCATCCTGAACATTCCCCGAGCCCAGGAGATGGGGGTGTAAAATGGTTTCTAGTTCTCTCCAGCCCTTTAAGAAGGTGAAATTCTCATGGCCCAAATCAGCCTTAATGCCATTACATTGGGGACTAAGTTCCAATAGGGAATTGGAGAGAACACACATGTCCAAGCCATAGCAGATCCTTCAAGTGAAATTTCTGGGTCCAAAGTTCTTAATAACATTTTTTTTTGGGGGGTTTGATTTTAATCCATCCAAGTTTCAGAACCAGGACTCCACAGACATGGGGATTGACAGTTTGGTTTGTTCAGCCCATCCTATTCTCTACAACTTTGTGTCTCAAGTCTTTTTTTTTTTTTAATTGTTGCATGTGTGCATGTGTGTTTGTGTGTGTCAGTGTATGCAAGCACAGAGGGGTGTGTGCCATCATGTGTGAGTGGAAGACGACCTTCCAGAGTCAGTGCTCTCATTTCACCAGGGAAGTCTCAGATACTGAACTCAGTTGTCAGGCTTGGCAACAAGCACCGTCATGAGCTCATCGTACCACTCTCTCCTTTCTGATTAGCATTTGCAGTGTGAATAAGGGGCACATTAGTACAACTTGCCTTGGTCTAACACAAATTCTGACATTTCCCCCCTACTGCTTCTTGGACGCTATTGGCTGGCTGCTTGCTTTTTTTCATGTCCATTAGTGGGAATGTCTGTACTCTATCTTCCTCAGACCTCTACGCCAGCCCTTCAGTCTTACTCTCTGAATCCCATCCACTTTGCTCCAACAGCTATACATTTTTCTCTCACCCTTCAGCTGATCAACTTTAGAATTGCAAGGTGACTGTGTTTCCCAGAAGAGCCACCCTCGAGTCTATACAAATTAGTTTATAATTGAGAAGGCATATATAAGACACCCTTAACAAATACTTATTCAGTTATGGTGGTGAACATTTGCCTCACTGACAAGAAACCTAAACGATGGACCCCTAGCTTCATGAAGCTTCCAGTGAGAATGTCCACTTTCCAGCTGTTACAGCTGTGTGAAAGAGCACTCTAGCACACTACTAGAATAAGGGAAATCTGACCCATCCAGTGGGGCTAAAGGGATAGGGTGGTTGTCTGGCGAGGGGTGCTTTTCTACCTCCACTGTCTATCAACACTACTCTGACTTTTTGTCAGAGAGATCCAGTGTGCTCTGTCCATGTTCTCCTCCACCCTACAACACACTGGGCCCTAGATTCTAAAGACTGGAGTAAAAAGGCTGTGAAGCTCTTTTGTTTCCCCCAGGGGAGTTTAACACAGTGTCCCTTGTCAAGAGCATTCCCCCATTTACTCAGTGCATTTCAAGCAAAACATACCACACTAGCTCTTCTGAGGCTAATTCCAGACTCTAACCTCATACTTGAAACATCAGAGGGGTATGGGAAGCAGGGAGGATATTTTCCCAACCTGAGAGGACCTGTTGTCTGTCTAGAAAAGCTGTGCTCTCTAGGGCCATGAGACAGAAACCTGTAGTTTTAAATTGTTAGAAATAGACTGTTGTTGAACTGTGGTGGGCATTTAAATAGGAGGTGATGGTGAAATATGGTCTCTTTACCATCCAATGAAAACTGTAGAAGTCAAATGAGTTTGCTACCACTCCCAATTTGTTCAGTAGGGTAGAATGTGGTCCATGCTACATACGGAGGTAAAGGAGAGGATGGGCCCTGGGCTTTCCTCTGAGGACTCCCTGATGTTTTGAGTGTCTGCCTATGAGCCACTCATTAAAAATGGAACTCAATTACAAGCTGAAAATAAGAGACATTTCTGTTTTTCCAAGTCTTTGCCCACACCTGTCCCCCTCTTATGGGTGCCTCTACCCACCTGCCCTTGCAACATAAGCAGGCTGGGCACCACGCCAGCTATTCTTAGATGAAATTCAGACCATCCCACCACTCTTCCCTCAAGCCAGAGGCCTCACCCTCCTCCTCTCTTGCGAGACACAAAGGCCTTCTGTGACTCAAGCAGGCCATGGTGCCCATCGCCTGGTGGTTGTATTGCCCAACTTGCTGGGTAGTGAATGATGTGGTTTCCGTTCAGTCCCTGAGGCAAGCTTCTAGTTAGACTACACACTATTTTATCCCATTATAGACCTGTGTGGAGATTTTAGGGTTCATCTGGCTCCTTTTGATGCGCTGGGTAGGTGTGAGTTGCTTTGTGCATGGTTCTGACTCGGTAGAACAGGTGACAAAGCTCGGAGAAGTTGAGCAACTTGTTCACAAGTGGTTGGGATTAAATCTATGAAAGTAGCCTCGTGCTGAAGCTTAGTACTTGAACCAGCTGGTCCAGGTGTCTCTCCCTGGGGAAGAAATAGCATCTTTTGCTGCTCTGTATGGCCACTGTTTAGGCATTACAATGATTGGATAAGAAATTCCAATAAGAATGAGGGCATGAGGAGTGAGAACCCTACTGTGCCAGGGCCTTCCTTTCCCTTGGACATGTCAACCAATATGCAAAGGAACTGTTCTTTCTGATCAATACTGCATTCAGAATCAGGGCTTCTCCAGGTACCTTCCTATTGCCTTTGCAGAGATCAAACATGACTTCTGACCAAAGGCATGTCCCCTAAGTAAACGGATGAGTGTTCCGAGCCCGCAGACTTTCTAGTTTAGGTTAGGTTTGGGGTATAAAATTAGAAGTTATTTTTTAGCACGCAGGGCATTCCACTAGTCACCCAAGCAGACTCAGATCACCTGCTTTCGGAGGACCACATTCTGGGTAGGCAGAGTTGAAACATACTTCAAGATGAACCAGAGGGTCATATAAAGGCTTTTACTTCCAAAAGTTCAGAAACCCAAATATTTAAAAAAAAAAAAAACCATAATCAAAGAACATTTGTTTTCGCAATTTTATTTGTTTTCAAAATGTTATTGAGATGTTGGGGAGAAACAGCCAACATATACATTCCAAATTTTGTCACGACTGGCATTTACCCACTCTGATAGGATCTTTCTCTGGCTTTTGGTCTAACTTCAGATCTCTTTGGCAGTCCCCCTCTGATGTCCTCATGTTGCTGCCCTGTGTTTGAAGACGACCAGGGCAGAGCTCATTGCCGCATCACGAGTAGGATCGGTAATTGCGACTTGCTATGGGGAAGGACAGATTTACAAGGACACATTAGTACTCAGCCATCAGAATCCTTGTCCCTAAGAATTCTGCTGCCTGGCCGTGGTGGTGTATGCCTTTAATCCCAGTTCTTGGGAGGCAGAGGCTGGCAGATTTCTAAGTTCGAGGCCAACCTGGTCTACAGAGCGAGTTCCAGGACAGTCAGGGTTACAGAGAGACCTTGTCTCGGAAAACACACACACACACACACACACACACACACACACACACACACACAGCCGCTAGGACTCTGGCATCTAAGGCTGGGATTGATTCATGGAAGTCTGCCTCCATGAAGGTGTCTGAGAGAGCAAGTCCTGGCCTGGAATTTTTTTTTTTTTTTTTGGTTTTTCGAGACAGGGTTTCTCTGTGTAGCCCTGGCTGTCCTGGAACTCACTTCGTAGACCAGGCTGGCCTCGAACTCAGAAATTCGCCTGCCTCTGCCTCCCAAGTGCTGGGATTAAAGGTGTGTGCCACCACGCCCGGCTCCTGGCCTGGAATTTGACTGCTCTTCCGCTCACCCCGTACTTACCATCATCGCCCCGTTTCCTACTCTTCAGGACGCTCTTCCGGTATTTTCTCTTGCTTCCACCTCTCTTGACGCCCTTGTGAGGAGTTCGGTTCTTGCCTCTCCTCATGCCATGAGTCTTTAGCTTGCGGCTGGTCGACATGGTACTTTCTGCCAAAATGAGGGACTGCAAGCAAGGCCGGCAGGTTCGGGAGTCCGTGTATTTAAGGCCTTAGCCATTGTGACCGCAAAGGGGCGTGGCTTAGCAGCCGGGTGCGGCTCTCTTGTGACGTCACTAGCCTTTGCTACACCTTGCTGGTACATAAGGAATAAGGAAGCAACCTCTTCAATGCTGGTTTGGTCCCCTTTTTAGGTTAAAGAAGGCTTTTCAGACAGGTACTAAACATCTAACTTTCTCCACTTCTGTGGTCATTAAAGTATGTTTCTTGCCTGTAGAGAACTTGAAAGTCACTGAGTGTGGATATTTGTATGTGTGCGTGTGTATGTCTCAACAGTACCCGCAGGAAGCAAATGTATTTCCATAAGCACTTGAGTCTAGGAGAGTTGATTCAAAAATAGGAAGTTTCCTTCCTAGTCTTTAAACTTCTGATCCCAGAGACCGGGTTAAGTTTTGGTTTCTCATGTGTTTTGGGATCTCTATCAATATTCCTGGTTTCCACTGCTACAAACCAGTAGAGCCAGAACCCCAGCAGATGTGACAGATATCTCCAATGGTGGCCATCTGTCATTTTGGGAGCCTGGAATGCAAAATCTGTTTAAAGTAATGGTCACAAATTTAGGGAAATGGTCTAAAGATATAGTCTAGAGACAGAAATCCTGTGTGTGCAGCCAAAATGGATGGAGCTTTGGGACTCTTATGGAAGAGTTGGGGGGAAGGATTGTGGGGCCCTGAAGGAAATAGGAACTCCACAGGAAGACCAACAAAGTCAACTAACCTAGACCCTAGGGGCTCTCAGAGACTGAACCACCAACCAGAAGGCAAACATGGTAGAGTTAGCCCCACTCCACCCCCACACAGATGTAGCAGATGTGCAGCTTGGTCTTCATGAGGGCCCCAAACAAGTGGAGTGGGGGCTGTTCCAAAAGCTGTGGCCTATCGGTGGGATATGTTCTAGCTGGGCCGCCTTGTATGGCTTCAGTGGGAGAGGATGTGCCTGCTCCCACAGAGACTTGATGTGCCAGGGTGAAGGGGATACCTAGGGAGCCCCAACTCTCTCAGGGGACAAGGGGAGGGTCAAGGAATTTTAGAGGGGTGTTCATGAGGAGGGGCAGTGAGCAGGATGTAAAGTTAATAAAAAATAAACTGAAAGAAAAGTTTGTGTGTATGGACCTTTTAGCCTAATGGATGAAATCCATTAGACCAGTGGTCAGATATCTGTATAGTGAGTCCTGTTGATGCTGATGAGTGCGTGATTGAGAGATACCTCTATACCAAAGCCGTGCTTCACGAGAAAGTATTTTATAGTGGCTTAGCTGTGGAAGCAAAAGGGATGTGTTGGTTGAGGTAGAGAGCAAGACAAGGACATAATCTTGGAGATGGATGTAGGAGCTGAGAATGGACGGTGTCAGGGAGTGGCCTGTTTCTGTGTAATGCAGCTGTACGGATGCTCGAGTTGCCAGGATTAGGTTGGGCTTTTGAATACTGGGTTTGAAGTGATTTTGAGACTTCTAGATAAAGAAACTGAGCAATGATTATGGTTTATACAAGTTAGCAAGTCTTGTCATTCAACATTTTGGATTTTATAACTCATATCGAGTTCATTAAAATAAATTTCAACAGACACAAAGTTCGCTCTCTCTCTCCCCACCATTATCCTTATTCAAGAACTGAGCAAACATGGGGGAGGCTCTCAGCCAAAGCTAGTGGAGAAGAAAATTTCATATTTCTCATGCTTATAGGTTATAAGATGTTTTGGGTGCCAGATTCCTTCCATGGCATAGTAGCTTTTCCCTGGTAACTTCAGGTCTTCATAACACCCTCTACATTCTTAAAACTTCCTGGTATACTTGAAGATGGTTTGGCAATTGCTTTTCTCCCAACCAGCATCACATAAAGCATCCCTTCCATACCAGCCAAAAGGACTCCTGAAGAATTGGTTCACTGATTCCTTGGTGACTTTCATTCCCATGGAGGGTAAAGCTATATAAAGCAATGTTCCACCTTGCCCCTCTGTATCTCAAACTCCTCTGTTCATTCCAATCACATTTTTTTCTCTTACAAACAGACCCATGAGAACACAAATCCCCAAGAAATACAGGACTTGGCTTGCACTGTAGAGGTGGTAAATGATTCTGCCACAGAATGGGATCTCAATGAGCCTCTGTTTCCACATTTGTTAAAAGAATAGAATTTAATTTTCTTAAGTCATCCTATTTCTCCCATTTTTTGTCCTACAATTTTAAGGAAGATTTCCCCCACTTTCCACACACTCATTGCCCTTTGACATTTATTCAAAGTCTACTATCCTGTAACACTACCCTTCAGATTGGGCCGAGTTATGTGAAAGCCCATTTTGTGTCTGGATTGCTGCGTGGTGTCGGCACGGTGTTAAGTTGGTCTCAACAGAAGACAGCCCATCTTGGTTCTGGTACTGGTTGGATTTCTCAGGACCCTGTCTCTCTTCTTTGCAAATAAGCAGGCTGCATTAGGTGATTAGGTGGTCACTAAGAAGAGTTCGCAGCCACTGTGGTCCTCTCATAGTTATGAACATTTTCCCACAGTAAGTGTTCTCTCCCAACTGTGGACATCTTTCCTCTACACCTTGGCTTATCCAATTGGACTCAGGTTTGTTTCTTTTTTAAGTTTCTGATGAACAAAAGGATGTAGTTTCTAGTAGTAGTTGGTAGAGGAAGGGGGTGGGGAGATGGCCTTTGTTGAAAAGGAATGTGGATCCTTTTCTTGGAGTTATTATTGTTGGATGGACCTCCTCTCTTGAACTGGTCAGATGGAGAGACAATGTAATATCTTATCTCCTATCAGGACAGCTATGGTCCTACTTGGGACTAGATACTTCAAAGTATTATGGACAGTTCACTCACCAGCATGAGAAGGATATGGTGAGGACAGTTCTACATTCTGGTTCTTCATGCTCACCTCTGTATTTCAGGGGAACTGGACCTTTGGTCTAAGGGATGTTATTTCTTGGATGATCTGAGATAGGATGCTATTTCTTGTTTCCAACTCTCACCTCCATAGAACCTGTTCTGCTCAAGGTGGGTTGAGATGGCAGGGGAAAGGCAAATGGATTTCAGAGATGGTGAAGAACAAAGAGGAAGATCCCAGGTTCAATTCTACTTCCACCATCCTGCTAAGAAACCTGAGGTATGGTGATCCATTTGTGGAGAAGCACATCACAGGCTAGGCAAGGATTGGGCTGGGGGCCTGCGGGTTGGCTCTTAGATCATACCTCCTGGGATGGACAGAGCAGGGTTCTCTGCCCCACTGGGAAAGGCAGCTTAGTAGGAGACCAGTGAACTCAGCCCTGACCCTTTAGCAGGTTCTGAGAAAACCCCCACCCAACTGAGAACCATCTGTTAGCTTAATTTGCTCACTGTCTCTTTACTCTGGCTTCTGCTGCTTAATTTTGGTGTGGAAACAAATGCAGAGTGGACTCTCGCTTGAGCTGCTTCAAGTAAAGTAACAGAGAGGAAGAGCCTGGCCAGTCTGTTTCTTTCACACCTCGGCTTGCCCCGTGGGACTCAGCTTTTGTGCCTTTTATTTATGGGAGATCAAGGAGATGGATAACTTCTGATAGTTATTGGAGAGGGGTTGGGTGGGGGGCAAGAGAGAAGGAGGGTGAGGGAAAGAGATTAATTTCCACCCACCTGTGGCATGCAAGTAGTCCTTAATTACACTGTAGTTCAGGGCTTTAAGGCTCATTCTCCCACTGGCCCTGTTCTTAAAAAGGACAAGTTCAGAGTCTTACTGTTGTGACAGTCATATCTTCAGTTGGATCCTCTCTGACTTGTAAACTCCACTGATTTTCCTGAGGACTCCAATAGGCATCTTCACAGAGATGGGTCTGTCCAGCAAGTTAAGACTTGGAGTTTTTTAAGAGGGAGAATGGAAAAGTTTCAGACAGCCCTTACACATGGGTGGTGACTAAGTTTGAGTTCCTCTCTGAAATCTAAGTTTCTCCAGATGTTGACTTCAGCTTGGGAGATGGGGACCTTCTATTCTGCTCATATGTACGCCCTGCCCTGTCTTGTGTACCGCTGCTGATGTTTTTGTTCAAACAGGCCATGGCCATTGGGGAGAGGCTAGGGAAGGTGAAAACAGATGAGCGTCAGCGCCTTCTGAGCCCAGAACATATCCAATATCGTTGGTAGATAATCAAGAGAGATCAGAGACCCAGGACAGAGAATGGTTTTCTGAAAGAGGAGGGCTTTCACTCAGCTCATTTCTATCATGAAATGTTGGAAATATTTTGGAACACTTTGGTCTACAGATGCTGTGTCCCACCCTCCCCTTCTTTTTTTCCTGCTTGGCTCCGCTTCCATCGTTTCTACAGAATTCCCTGTGTCTTTCCACAAACAATTACTAACCCAAACATTAACGGTTAAAAGGTAGGGACTCTGTATCTATGGGAGACCTTTTTCAAATCCTTGTCCTGTTTATTTTGGGGTCTTCTTTGTCTAAAAGAATGTACCTAGGCAGTGGAAGAGATAGGGCTGGCTGACTCTTGCTGATCTCAAGGCTGAGAACTGCTCCTGGCTCCACGGTAGCTTTTCTACTTGGCTTGAGAAATGCCCAGCCTTGACTCCCCACTCTGTCTTTTCTTTCACACTTATTGTTAGGATCATGGTGGAAGAAACACGAAAGGAGAGCGCTGGGGAACGTGGTCTCTCTGGTAGAGGCAGGCTATAAATCTGTAGGTCCTCGAGGGGAATAAAAGTCTGATTTATTTGGACTTCATTTTGCTTTCCCAGAAGCCATCACTAATAATAACCTGCATGGTATGGTTATATACACAAAGAAAAGCCACATTTCATGCTTCAGAAAGTCCCAGATAACATTGGCCACTTTTCTGCCCCCACTAACCTTAGCCTGCATCTAAAGAATGTATCAGTTGTCAGAATTCCATGGCCATGTACTTTAGTTAGAGGCCTCATATTAGTGTTGGAAAGGCATGTTTTAAGGTTCATATGTGCGTTAAATCACCTACTCTCATGTGGTCCAGAGGAGTGAATGTTTTAATCCGTTTATCTAGTGGAGCAGGGACGTTTGAGTTGGAGTGTTTCTAGAGAATATAGCAAATAGGCCCAGGATGTAGGTAATTTAGGCAAAGTTACAAATTATAACCAAAGTCAGACACTGTGCCTAGAGTTCCTCATCCCCCATTCAGGCTTCTTGCCATTGGCCACGATACACTATTGAAATGTCTCATGCCCCATGGATTTCCCTAGCTCCTTTATTCTCTTTATGTTTCAAGAACAATGTGCTGGGTTTCTTGCCTTCTAGAAGTCCTTCCACCATCCAAGGGACATAATTTACTTTGAGAATACCCCTGAAATATTTGCCACTAAGAAGGGAAAAGATTCAGAGGTTCCTCCATGCTCAGACCAGTGCCTTCATAATTGATGACACAGACCATTGTGACCACCAGGCTGGGACTGGGGTGTTAGGCAGAGGAGGTACCAAATGGCTACACAGTGCTTATCAGCAAGGATGTCTTCTAAGAAGTATCCTTAAGGGACCAAAAATTATGTCTTTATCACCACTACTATTATATTATTATTATTATTATTATTATTATTATTATTATTATTATGAATGCTATAACCATTCTGACTAGGCTTGGCTCAAGAGAGTATCAGAACTCAGTTTTGTTCTAAGGGAGGCAGAGTGTTAGTTTGCTTGTGGCTACAGAAAGGTGGAGCTGACACGATCACTACCAATGTTCTGATAGAATTCTCATATGTGACACTCTCAAAAACTATATGAAAGAAAGAGAACAAAGTAACTTTCCCGTCCTTTATGGTCGAGGACTCGGCAGTAGGCAGAGACATGGAATGCTTGCGTTTTACCCCTGCCCCTCATGTCCCCATGTTGGGACAGCACAAGTAACTTGCCTAGAAAAAGTTTAGGTTTTTAGGTAAGGACCAGAACCATACCCAGTTGTATTTGAATGCTGCACTAGCTAGATTTTATTGTCAAGAAGCTCTTGATACAGGGCAGCCTTATTCTCATCAGAGGAAATGTGAAGGGTAATGCTACAAGATGGTCTGGCTTCTGGTGGGGACTTTGTCACAAGCACAATGTGTTTCCTCCAGAGACCACTCTTCTGTGATAGGGACGTTTCCTTCATGCTGGAAAACTGAGCTTAAAACTGTTTCCTGGTTAAAGTAGGAGACTGTAAAAGAGCTCTTCAGGTGAGCACGCAGGTGCTCTTGGCCTTTCTTAGTTGTCACTCCCTGTACCATCTGCTTCAGGAAGTCACTGCTTCTCAAAATCAACTGTATTTATTCAGGGTGTAAGACAAACTCTGCTGGCATCTTGTTAAAACAAGCGGCACCAGCAGCATGAACCTAGGGTTCCTCTGAATCCTGGACTCTGTGATGTGTACACTCCTGGCCTATGGTACCTGCCCATCTCCCTGCTCAGCCCAGGCACTTTGTAGACAGGTATGTATGTAATGTAGACACCACTCTTTCTCTTTTCTCCTGCCCCATGCACTTCTTTTCTTCTTTTGTTGCTCTTCCTGGGGGTTAAAACCCAAGGTCAGAAAGAATGAATAACAAGGGAAGTGTAGAGGTTCTGCCTGAGTCTCCCTTTGTAAAGGGATCCCAGTCAGGGCTCTCAAGGTTGGAGTTTATCTCGTTATCTCAGGGTCAACTTGACTCTGATGATTGGCACCATCAAACAACTATTTTACTCAGCCTTGACCTCGGGGCCCTTCTTGAGCTCTCTCCTTTTCTTCCTTGCAGTTAAGTCTGCAGCTGTGGTGCCCACCTTTACATGAACATAACCTGTAGCCTGGTAAGAGAATCCGTGTTACTTTCAGATACATTATGGAGGCTGCTTAAGTTTTTCTTTTCTTTCAATGCTGCCCATAAAGCTTCCTGCAAATGGGCTAACTGTATCACTGGTTGCTTGAAGTTCTGGAAATATTCCTAGCAGATGTATTCATATTCTCGTTTCCTTTTCTACCTTTTCCTTCTAACTCCAACATCCCTTTCTAGCCAGGCTATCTATTCTCTCCCTCAAGCAACCTCTACTTCTATCACCAAATTGAATAGTTAACACATGAAGAGACAAGTGAATGTGCTCATGGAAAAATCTGATTCTTAACACTTAGTAAATAACTATTATATATTCCAAAGTCCAAGGACTCCACACTCTATGGCTTCATCACCACATGAAATCTCAAAAGACTTCTTCTTTTTTCTTTTTAAAGTATTTTTAAAGATTGATTTATGTATATGAGTACACTATCTTCAGACACACCAGAAGAGGGCATTGGATCCTGTTATAGATGATTGTGAGCCACCATATGGTGGCTGGGAATTAAACTCAGGACCTTTGGAGGAGCAGTTCTCTTAACCACTGAGCTATCTCTCCAGCCCTTAAAAGGCCCCTTTTGGTCACATTTCATATTTACTAGATTCTGTACTGATTATTTGTTTTTATGACTTCTTAGATATTGCACTTGAGGTTGAGGTTGTATCTCTGTGATGTTCTTGGGAGAAGCAAGGGTAGTTGACTTTTAATAAAGGTACTGGAGATTTAACTACCGTGTTTTGGAGAGGGGAGACATTCTGGAAGAACATAGGACTACATTTATTACCTTGATATATTACAGTTTGGCAACTGTTATATCAATGTCAAAAGTTCTCAAATTGTACCCTGGAAATAGTGAAGCTGGTATGTTGATTATACCCCAGGAGAGACATTTTAAGGATTCAATAATTTTTCAAGTTCCTGATCAAGAACTTTCTAGAATGAAGATGCTGAGGCCAAGAAGACATGCTTATCTAAAACCCCAGAATTGTGCTTGAAAGGCCCAGGGGATTTTACTTGATTGCAATCATTCATATAAAGTTCTTATGTGAACACTGATGAGAGGTCTCCAAAGTATTTGCTTGACTTTAGTGAACTCTCCCCTTTCAGCCTTTGTGACAATGTGTCTTCAGTCATCAGGCCCTCTCTAAGACAGTCCGTGCCACAGACTCTTATAAAGGGAGGATGGCTGGGCTGATTTGGACTGATGGACTTGGGGTGAGGGAGAGGGATGATGGGGAGAGCAGCCAGAGGATATTATTTCATCCAGAACCTCACTGCTGACCAGAATTTGGGACCTTGAGAAGATGGCAAAAGCCTGTACATGTTGGTGTCCAATATGTTACATGAAGGGTTTCCCACAGAGATACAAAGCAAAGAAAACACCTAAGAGAAGGAACAAAAGGTACGATGATGCTTTCTGATTACAAAGGGGACTCTCAAAACAGAGTAATTACCATCTTAGCCTGGTTAATTTTCTAAAACAGGACACTTTTATCTAAAGTAGGCATGTCCAAACTCTGCATGATAGCTCTGAATGTGCCCAAACACATTTGTTGACAAATGCATCAGGATGTCAAAAGGTTAGACATCCTCTCAAGTTTAGAGCATAAAGTATAACTCATCAACACGGCTTCCAAAACTCCACCTTAGCTGCTTTTTCTATGTGCTTTCTCTACTTTCCCAAACTACACAAAGAACCAGATGTCTGTGTTCACCGTCTTTGTGCTGTAAAGGCTATCCCTGCTCTTGTCTGCTCAGTAGGAGACACTGTCACTGGTCCTACCTCTGAAGGTGGGCACTCAGATACTTTGAGCCCTTGCCTTGGCTAGCACTTTCAGGTGACAGTTAGTAAGGTCCCTTTGAAGAACGGTCCAGCATTCCCTGACAGCTCCTCATTTGTCTCCTCAGTGAGGTGCACATTCTTTGGCTAAAGAAGCTTCTTGACACCATGAAGTACCAAGTCACATTTGTTCCCATTGTTGACTCAAAGAACAATGGGTCCCGCTGCAAGCCTAAGTCCACCATAATCATCATCGAGCTTGTTTCTCCACCCCAGGGTCTCTAAATAAAACCTCCTCTTTCTCGGAAAAAAAAGTTTCTGAGTGTAATTATTTAGCTAAGAAGTCATCTGTGGTCCCTGGAGTATCCCAGACCCCCCTTTTCAATGTAATAAGATAGTGGGGTGTGGTAGGTTGAGAGAGAAGTGAGTCAGAGGAAATATGTCACTTTTTTTCCTGTTTGGAAGATTACTAATGAAATTCATGGTTGGGCTTTGGTTTGGAATAAGTTGAGATGCTCTCTGGCTCTGAAAAGAACTTAGTTTGATAACCTCTCTACACACTGCCAGATACTGGGTAGTATGCTGCTGGTGGAGGTGGTGTGAAACCGAGTTCTATCTGCTTACACTTCTAGAGTCATCTGCTAACAGCAACAGAGAAGTATATTTTCTAAGAAGTCATGCCATTCCAGCCCTAGTGCAGTATAAGGATAAGCGCAAAGGTACAGCTATCCTATAACAGTATATGCCTGTTCAGAACACCTTTAAAGGGCAACATTCCCAAATGTCTCATAGTGTGCCCAGCGCGAATGCATGTTAAGACAATTTGGGGATCAAATATACATTTGGTATTCTTTGTATAATTGAATCTTGTGTAATTTACATAAAAGTACCAGATCTACCCCAAGTCATTCCTAATAAATTGCAGATGTTCTGCCAGAGTACCTTTCTCTGGAGGTCATCAATGTGGTTTTGAAAAACCAGCAAGGAGGTTCAGAGAGGTAGTACAGTGTGTAACGTGCTTGGTATGTAAGCATGAAGATAAGAGTTCAGGTTCCTAGGACTTGGGTAAAAGGATGAGTGGCTGTGGTGACCCAACTGTAATCCACCACATGAGAGGCAGAGACAAGAAATTTCCAGACCAAGGTGCCTAGGCAGACTAACCTTGAGTACCAGCTGTGGGTGTCAGTGATAAGATAGATACCTGACATCAACCTTGGACCTCTGTACATTCACATACTATGCTATGCCTTACCATATATATATATATATACAACCCTCCTCTCAAACCAGCAAGGCCAAAGCTAATCTGTAAGTGTGAGGTATCAGAACTGGCTTTTCAAAACTCTTGCTCAGACCATGAAAGGTATAGAAACTGGAAAAGGCTAGATAGGAGCTGCCCCTTGGGGCTCAGCTGACTTAGGTGGATAGCAGAGCCTTGGCTCATTTTCTAGGTGGTGATGGATTTCTTGGACTTCTCTGAGGAGTGCTTTTGCTCTTTGGTTATCATATTTGGTTCTCAGCATGAGGTTGGGGAGAAATGGTGCTGTATTGTTTGAAAACTTTGTGATAGAGTCCCTGGGCCCAATAACAGAGAGTCTTGAAGTGCAGTGTATTGGAGTAGCACTACAGGAAACTACTTAGTCTTGTGGTAGTATTAGTGATATTTTGTGGTCCTCCCTTCTTTCTGCGGTTGTTGGCTGCTGACCCATGAAGACAAAAAGAGCAGATTCAACCAACAGGGTTTCAGACAGCCCGTGAGTGTGAACAGAAATGACAACACTTCAGGATCAGCTTTGGGGAGACAGATCAATGTTTTATGGGTCAAATCAAGGGTTATATAGTTTTAGGGAAATGGGTAGGAATATCCAGGGTAGACAAAGGTCATTGGCCGAAGGCTAAGGTACTGAGCTACCTCATTAGCATGCAGAGGCATCCCAGGAATCTCATGTATTTGCTGAATGGGTTTCTTAGAAATAAAGCATCAAGGCTACATGACATTCCACAGGTAGAGAGGGCTTAGGGGTTTCAAGCTCCCCAGACAAGGTCAGAGAAGGCAAAAGCCCTGCTGATAAAGGAAACCCCCTATTTTGTACTGAGCTCAGAAGCCTATCCAGGCAATGGTAGACTTTGAAATTATCAGGGCCCAACAATATTTGATGGGCACATTTCATGGTAGGCAATGGTAGCTCTATGCATACCGATTGGCATAAAAACCTGAGAGAGAGAGAGAGAGAGAGAGAGAGAGAGAGAGAGAGAGAGAGAGAGGTAACGCTGTTGTGTCCAGCACCGTACCAGGTCATATTTGTTCACAATGGAATGCAACAGGGCTCAGAGTGATAGCTGCACCGAAGAGTACTTGTCTAGCTTGTGCATGGAGGTGGGCTTTCTATTCAGCCCCATGAAACAAATACACAAGTAAATGAAAAAATAAAAACAGTACAAGAAGATCCAATAGGTACCCAAGTGGAAGAGAACTTTGGGATCCACGAGTTTGATCCAGTGTGTAAGACATCCAAAAAATGTATTGCTCAAAAATCCTGGAGGAAGCAACCTATTATGACCCAAGTTTTCTGTGAGTTCTAGGAAATGACAGACATTTGAAAGGTAAAGAGCTTTGCAGGTGAGACCATCTATAGTAAGTTAATAACCAGGGCTGTGACTCATTGTTACAGAACTGTAACAATGTCTGTAGGCTGGATTCGAGCCTGTGGGCTGGTAGTGAGGCAAGCTTTTCCCTGGAACTAGTTCTAATCATGTTTTATGTATCTTATTTCCAAGCAAGCAGCATCTTTTACACACAATATAACTGTCACATATGAACTCCCAGACACTGTGACAGCACAGACAGACCGGCAGAGGTTCACACCAAACTCTTAGCACTAAGAAGAGGAGGTGGGATTAAAAATTCACACCTAGCCAAGAAACTAGTTGTTATTTATGGCTACCAGTAAAGGAAAAATTGGTTTCTTCCAATGGAATGTCATTGAGTATATCAGCCACAATCCAGGCCTGGCCCCATCCCCCACCACCCCCAATGGGTTCCATGGTGTTCTCTCTCTCTCTCTCTCTCTCTCTCTCTCTCTCTCTCTGTGTGTGTGTGTGTGTGTGATTGCTCTCTTTTGATATTCTTTGTTTTCATAAGAATTCAGGTGAGTAGTAGGATGGGGTGATGGAGATGGAATATGGTGGAGAGAAAAGGTCAAAATGTATTAAAAGACTAATAAATGCTGACGAGAAAGAAGGCTGGAGAGGCTTCAGCTGTGTCCCCATTCTTGGATCTCTTAGACACTGGCTCCTCAGACACTGGGTTCTTTGTTCTCCATAATCTTATGTCATTTTTTGCTTCTTTCTCTCAAGAGGTCCATGAACTGTTGTAGTGACATGTTCTTGTCTCTTTGAAGATCCTGTTTTTGGATCTCTTTATACAGAGGGGTCCTGCTACTTTTTAAAAAGTGGGATGGTAGTTTTTATTATTATTATTATTAATCGAGTCATTTGTGTGGGAGCGGAGAAGGCTGGAGGGGAGTCAGGCTAGGGCATAGAATCCACTGCTCCAAATGAGATGTTTCTCAGGCAGTTAAGCCAATGAAAAGAAGAACACAGCCAATAGACCGTTTATAGGGTGAAGACTTGTGTGATGCAATGCTGGCTAAGACATTGCAGTCACATGATCCTGTGTATTACATCATGCTAGACGATGCAGCTGGCCCCCAGTTAAACACTAGGTGCTCATGAATTTGTGTCCCTCATGTCTATTTGGAATTAACCCCCTAAATTTTTTCTTTTTTTTTTCATTTTCAATATTTCAGAATTGTGCATTTCTATGGGCTTCCAATCGTAACAGACAATTTTATTGCTGTAACATTCCTTGCTGATGGCTTAGAGGACAAATGTATCTTCTCTGTCCTACTATGTGGCAAGCAAAAATCACTTAAGCTCCTTGCCACCACAAAAAAATTAGGTGGGTTTCTATGTGAAATTTACATTTTTGACTCCACATTGGCTTTGAAAACATTGCAATGTCTGCGGTCTCACTTCCTGGAGCCTTTGCTCCCACGCATCCTTGTTCAGAATACTTACACAGTCTTCCTGAACTCTAAGGACTTTGTAAATTCCGTTCTAAATCCTGATGGCGGGTCACATTGTCTTTGCTTGTCCACATCCAACAACTGGCTAGAGGCGAGTTTGAGGTTCTGGGTGATAAAGAGGAATGCGAGAACCCAGCAGGGTATACAAGAGCCACCATCTTCCCTTGGAGCTTGTTTTCAGACTTCCATACCTGGCCCCAACAAAGTGAGACCACTTTGGGCACAGTTTGTGGAGCCATAAAGGAAATTCTAGGAGTTTAACAAAGGAGAAGAGACCCCCGTCAGAATGGGTGTGGCCTGGGCTCCTGAGGCTGGTAACACAGTGTAACCTTCCTATCCCTTACAGCTGCTGCACGCAATGCTGTGGTCTCAAAGACCAATCCATTTCAAAGTAGCTGGAACAGCAAGAGAATTGAGTAGGGCAGAGGAGATGCTGTACATAGGTTCTGGCCTTGTGGGGGTCTTTCCAGCACTGTGGGTCCCTGGAGGACAGGAATCAGGTCTGAACAACCTGGGTGCCCTTGTGTTTGGCAGTATAGTGACAGTGATATGGTTGGATTCCGACAGAATAACTCACTCAATCAGATTGTCTGTATTCCAGTGTATCTCCCTCTTGCTCTGAGGAGAGAACCATAATTTCCTTTTGTGTTTTCTTGCTTGGACCCAGGGATGGAATTGAAGCTCTTTCTACGTAGCTTCCTGAGTCTGTGATGCCTAATAGCTGTGCCTAAGGGGACATTATGTTTGGGGAATGACCTAATTTTATCTCACCTTCCAGTGGAGTTTAAGGTAAGGGCGTCAATTCAGGCTTCAGTGCATTGTAGGAAGGGAGGGAGGGGAAAGAGGGAGGGAAGGGTGTGTGGGATAGAAAAGGGAGAGAACAAGAATATGTTACCAAGCTGGTCACTGGTGAGGATGAAATGGGCTCAATCCAGCTGGCTTCCCTGTGAGCAGTTCTGTAGAATGTGCTGCCCACTTATCCATAATTCCTCCTGTTCTGAAAAGCTTCGCCAGGGAGTGGGAATCGCCTCCTTCCTGATGCCCGGCACCTTTGGAGGGCAAGATTCTTAGGCTTTTGCTGTTTCTTTGTTCTCTCTCTCTCTCTCTCTCTCTCCCTCCACCCCCCCCCCCCCCCCCCCCCCGTCTCTGTCTCTTCATACTGTTAAACACCCTATGGTTTGGATTTACATAACCTATTAATTAACACTTGATGTAGTGTATTTCCAATGTTTTTTTTTTCTTTTTTTGGTTAAAATACACTTGAGACTTCTACCTTAATCTACTATTGTTATTTTTTTAAACACCTAGTGTATTAGAGCTGACTGTTGAAGTGGAATGTCTAGGTCAGAGGGGACCCATCCTCTCTCCTCCAACATCTTCCAACTAAATTGCTCCACATAAAGTTTTTATTGACCTGCAGTCCCATCAGCATTGTGGGAAACCATTAAAGGTGAACTCTGGCAATGACCTAAGAGTGAGTGACTAAGACAGGTTGTCAGATTTATTGCTCAGAAGGCTTTTTTTTTTTTTAACACAGTAGAGGCACCTTAGTGTGTCTTCCTTAACTAGGAGGGGATCTGAGGCATTCATTTTTGTCTGTCTTCTTTGCATTCTACAAATAGCATATGGCCTTCAATATAGATTTGTGCATACACACAAAGCATACTCCACTGGCTGTTTTTGCTCTTCATGGTTTTGTTTATTCATAGTCAATCATGGTACAAACACTGGCTGGTTTTGTATGTCAACTTGACACAAGCTGGAGTTATCACAGAGAAAGCAGCCTCCCTTGAGAAAATGCCTCCATGAGATCCAGCTGTAAGGCATTCTCTCAACTAGTGATCAAGGGTGGGAGGACCCATTGCAGGTGGTGCCATCCCTGGGCTGGTAGTTCTGGGTTCTATCAGAAATCAAGCTGAGCAAGTCAGGAGAAGCAAGCCAGTAAGTACCATCCCTCCATGGCTTCTGCATCAGCTCCTGCCTCCAGGTTCCTATCCTGTGTGAGTTCCGGTCCTGACTTCCTTTGGTGATGAATAGCAATATGAAAGTGTAAGCTGAATAAACCATTTCCTCCACAACTTGCTTCTTGGTCATGATGCTTTGTGCAGGAATAGAAACCAAGACACAGTATGAATATATTAAGTTGACCTTTAGAAGTCCTCAACAGTCCTTGAGTATTAAATTGTGCACCTCTCTGAGTATTGCACACTCACTCCCATCTTTTTGTTCCCTCCAATTGAGACACAAGGCATGCCTCTGTCAACTGTATCTGCACTGTACACACCATTAGCCTCCCTCTCAGAAACTTAACTGCCCTCTGGTATTGCATTGCTCCATCACTCCTTATGGTCAGGAAGAGCAAGGGTAGGGATGGTAGCAATTTAGTTGTACCAAAGAGAATCTATGAATGCAAAGGAGAAGGCTCTCAGGATTACAGAGGGCTTGGCACTATGAATGATTTCAGGCACTCAAGGTCTTGGAATGAACTTCTCACAAATAAGGAGGGTTATTAAAGGAGGTGTTTTTAAAGGAGTCTCATTTGGGAGCTATTTAACTGAGCTTTCAAAGGGTCTGAGTTTACCCTCACATCATTACCCCTTTATCTTCTGTGTATTCATGTAATAATTGGAGTGTTAGGTATTCCGTATTCCAAATGCTCATGATTATGTGGGAAAAGATAACCCAAATAAATACAGGGCCCTTGGAATGTCAAGTCACGTTACTAAATGCTTCAGAGAAATTCTGACAAAGAGAAAGCTTAAGCTAGTTATTGATAAATTGTGTCTGAATGGCCCTGACTTTTCCTTCGTTCCTTCTTTCCCAGGAATCAAATAAAAGTTCTGAGAAAGAGATTAAATGTAGATCACGCAGAGGAGGGAGCTATAAAGGCCAGGAGAATCCAAACTTCACTTTAGGCTTGGTAGTGATCATAAACTACATTGTTCTGTATGTATGCGTGTGACTGAGGAGACACATGTGTTGAGGTCAGAGGACAAACTCAGGCATCCTTCCTTCATTCCCATCCTATTTGAGACACGATCTCTTTCTTGTTCAGTGTTATCTAGTCTGTGAGCATCCCGGCGTTCTCCCCTGTCTACTCCCTATCTCACTGTGTGCCACACCTGTAGAGCATGTGGGTCTCGGGGACTTGGACGCAGGTCTGCATGCTTTTGTGAGTGACCAACACTTCACTTAGTGACTCACCTTCCCAGCCCGCAAACCACACTTCTTGCTTAGAACTTGGGTGAAAGCTGCAATGCCCACAGACCTGAATTTTCCAAGGCTTTCTTGCTTTGACAGAAAGCTTATTCATTCTGACCTCCTGCCCCAGGAGCCAATCATCATCACAAACAAGGAGAATAGAAACTAAGAATTCTCAACCTTAAAATAAACCCTTCCACCGAGGCCAGCTGCTTAGGATGCTCAAATGTCTTGTCTTCGTGGTTGAAGCAGGCGAGCCTCTGATTTCTGGCCTGGCTGGTCCCCACACAGTCTAAGATTGGCCATTCCTCAAAAACCCCAGCAGGGGCTATTGGCTACCCAGTTCTGGCATCAGCACATTCCCTGGGAGTATATGGATAGAGTCATAGATTTCCATAGCATACAGAGATCAGACAGCAGGATTTTTAGAGTTGGGATGGGCTTGGGGTTTGAAGAATTATGGTGTCTAGCAGAATATGGGATTTAAAAGTCTATCTATGCTACTTGTGCTCTGTTGCTTCCCCAAAGTGCCCTTAATAAAATGACCAAAAGTTCATTTAGAATCAAATATGGCTTGAAACCTGAGTCTGAAGTGGCTTTGACAGTGCTCACAGTATCTCATCCAGCTTTACTTTGGTCCTCCACTTCTTCCTCTTCCTCCTCCTCCCTTCTAAATATATATATATATATATATATATATATATATATATATATATATATATATATATATATTTAATGTCTGTGGGTATGCTTTCCCTGATACTACACCAGAAGAGGGCATCAGATCCCGTTACAGATGGTTGTGAACCACCATGTGGTTGCTGGGATTTGAACTCAGGACCTCTGGAAGAGCAACCAGTGCTCTTAACCACTGAGCCATCTCTCCATCCCTTGTCTTACTTCTTAACGTGTATCATGTGCATTCTGTACTGCACATGCCATCATGTTACATGTTACTGCTATCTGACACACATCAGCTCTGACTGGAGTCATTGAATTCCATGAATTGCAATGTTTTCACTTTACACATACTTTTTTGGCCTTAGAATATATAATGGCCTAATTATTCAAGACAGATTTTTAAATATTTTCCCACTAACAGTTTCATTCTTCATAATGGATCAAATTAGTACATATCTGGGTTAGATTATGTTAGAATACTTTGTTTTAAAAGTTGCTGACTTATCCCATAAAAAATTATAAAGTGAATTCTGGCTGGGGATTTAGATAGAATTTTCAATGAATTCTGAAATGGTCCTAAACGTACTTCTGCTATGCTGTAATATGTATTTATGTGAGGTGACATTCTTGGCATTGACAATTATAAAATGAAGTTATCAACCAACTTTGAAAAATGCTGAAGATGCCCTGCCTCCAATAATATCAAGTATTCATCACAGATTTAATTACTTAAAAGAAAGTACACTTTTTAGAAAGCAAACTCACTTCCTTCTTTAATAAGTGGCAAAATTATATGTACAACAAAGATTTGTTTTATTCTTTATGAGTTATTATCAGCAAATGTTTGATTTATACATGTCTTTACTTATAATAATAATAATTATTATTATTATTTGTGTATGTGTGTGTATGATGTTTGAGTGAGTGTGGGTGCATCTGTATTCCTATGTAGGGTGGGAGAACAACTTTTGGGAGTCCATTTTCTCCTTTCACTGTGGGTTCTGGATATTAAACTCAGGTATTAAGTCTGGCAGCAAACATCTTTACCCATGGAGCCGTCTCTCTAATCCCTATATACATATTTTATATGCCTGTAGATGTGGGGTCATGTAAAAACTCCTGGGATGAAGTGTCAAGTGGAAAAATGTCAAGAATATCTGTGTTGACCTGGAGCGATTCCTATCTCTCTGGGATAAGAAAATTAAGGGTCCCTAAACTGCCACACCCAATAGGCCTTCACTTATTCACACAGAAGTGGGCTCAAGTCTGCTAGAGGTAGCTTTTTTTTCTTATTAGATATTTTCTTTATTTACATTTCAAATGGTATCCTGAAAGTTCCCTATATCGCCCCCCCCCCTCCCTGCCCTGCTTCCCTACCCACCCATTCCCATTCTTGGCCCTGGTGTTCCCCTCTACTGGGGCATATAAAGTTAGCAAGACCAAGGGACCTCTCTTCCCAATGATGGCCGACTAGGCCATCTTCTGCTACATGTGTAGCCAGAGACACGAGCTCTGGGGGCTAGAGAAAGTACCCAAGGAGCTAAAGGGGTCTGCAACCCTATAGGTGGAACAACAATAGAGGTAGCTTTCTTAAGAGTTCACCATATTGAGCCTGTGAGAAGAAAAGCACACAGACCCACCATTTGAAGAGCCCCCACCAAAGGGATATGGGGGTTTCTGCATAGAGCTGTGGTGGTGGCTGTTAGGTGGATACAGACTAAGAGGTTTCAGGAGCCAGATGGCCAATCCAGTCAGTAGATGTTTTATAAGCTCAGGGCAGGGCAACATCCATAAAATCAAGGACGAATCAGAAAGTTTCTTACAGGAAGAGCAGTACATAAAGCCCAGTGGGAGAACACTTGACTACTTTGCATAAAGCCCTGGTTTTGATCCAGGTAAAACACACTTGTACACACACACACACACACACACACACACACACACCCCACAAGTTTGTTCTAGAAAGTACAGATAGACAGATGGACAGGGATCTGAGAGTAGAAAACTTGTCGTCGGAAAGATGTTGACAAACTCACAAGCCTGCTTTAAAGAGACAGACATATATAAAGATGTTGACAAACTCACAAGCCTGCTTTAAAGAGACACACATATATAAAGATGTTGACAAACTCACAAGCCTGCTTTAAAGAGACAGACAGACATATATAAAGCTGCCCTGCTTAGGTTGTTTTGTTTGTTTTTGGTTGCTTTTACTTTTGCTTTTTTTTTTTTTTTTTTTCCCAAGATAGGGTCTCTCTGTGTAGCTCTGTCTGTCCTGGAACTCACTCTGTAATTCAGGCTGGCCTCGAACTCAGAAATCCACCTGCCTCTGCTGGAATTAGAGGCGTGTGCACCTCCACCACCCAGCTATAATGTCTGGCTGTGGGTCTCTCTGTGGCAGGGTTTCTCATTGAACCTGGAGCTGACTCCTGTCTCTGCCTCCATGGAATTGGGATAACAGGTGCACACTACTGCACATGGCTGTTTTCCCGGGTCGAGGGGATTTGAACTCAGATCCTTGTGTTTATGGGAGACAAGCACTTTACCTGCTGAGTCATCTTCCTCGTCCACATCCTGCTTATTTTTAATATTAGCTCGATGCAACCAAGAATTACCTGCAAGAGGAGTCTCAGTTGAATTGCCTACTGGCCTCAGATTGGCCTGTGGGCATTCTCCATTGCTATTTATATAGGAGGGCCCAGACTACTATGGGCGGCAAGACTGTAGGCAGGTGGGCCTATGCTGTATAAGAAAGGCTATGTGAAGAAATCAATAAGCAACTTTCCCCTATGGTTTCTGCCTCTGTTCCTGTTTGAGCTCCTGTCCTGGGGCTTTCCCCAATGATGGAGTGTGACCTGGATGTTTTAAATGACTTTCCAGGCTCTTCTCGACTGCAGATTGTTGGTTTGGAATGTGTGGTCCTGGTGGCTCCACTTCACACCATCAAGAAGCATTTGCCCTGCTTCAAGGAGCCCGTTGGTGCAGTGTCTGGAGCTGCTTTGTCTTGTGGTGTGACTTGGTGTTTTCAAAGTCAATGTGTGCAGCTCCCACTGAGGTATAGACAAAGTGGTCCTTGCCTTCCTGGCCCGTGAATGAAGGAACAGATGGAAAGAGGTAAATAAGATGTGTGGTGGGGGGTGGTGGTGGCAGCATCACTTGGAAAACCTGGACTGTTTGGCTCTGTATGGGGGTGGGTGGGGCATGTTCCTCTGTCAGGGAGCACATGGAGACTTGGAGAGATGAGGCAAACATGTTCCTGTCTAACTAAAGAACCAAGGAATCATTGTTAAAACTGTAAACACTGCTCAGTGTGGATGGGTTCAGGTCTAGGCCCTCCATTTCTCCTCTGATGGGTCAGCTATTGGATATGGAGCCACAAAGGGAGGAGGAATGCAAGGGGCAAGACATGCTATAGGGAAGGGGTGAGAAAGGGTCTGAGGAGATGCGAGAGGCTGAAGAAGAAAAACCTGACTCAAAAGGAAGAGGAAGAAAGTATCTTCCCTGCTTCCGGGGGCCAGGTGTATATATGGCAGTGGTCTGGTGTGGGGCTCATCTATCTTACAGGCTTTCCAGGAGCTGACTGAGTATGGAACCGGATGTTGGGGGCAAGTGGAGCTTTGCTGAAAGGCAGGTGCTTGCCTCTGAGTACAAGAATACTGCCAGCTGGGGAGAAAAGTGCTCTGAGGCCTTCTGCTCCCAGAAACCTGGCCTACTAGCCTGACTTGACCTAGGAGTATAAAGTTCATCTCTTTTCCACAGTCTACCTCACTTCTCCCTCCCTGCTGTGCTCCCCACCCCCCTGAGATTCTCAGAACTCAGTCTCATTGGATTCCGGGAAATGGCTGGTGCAACTTGGTAACCAAATCCTCCGAATCCCTTTGTATATCTTTCTGCTTCTCTGCCTCCTCCGCTGGTGTCCTTAAGGGTTGTGTCTGGTTACAGAGTAGAGACCTGCCAAGCCAGGCTGATCCCTGAGGATCATATCCTGCAAAATTCTAGGCCTGGATTCTCACAAGTGCTACCCCATGGGCCACTCTTCCCTCTCCCTGACCTGACTTTCTTGGAGGAGCTCAGCAGGCCTGGTCTTTCCCTGTAGAGGCTTCTCCTCATGCCCAGGGATCTCCTCCTGACTAGGGGTTTCCACCTGCCCAGGCTTCTCTACAAATTGAGGGATTCCAGGTTCTGGAAGGTGCATTTTCACTGTCCCCAGCGAAGTCTTTAATTTCTAACCCAGGTTGTAGGCTGTGGTTTCCTGTCGTGTATCTCCTTTGTCTAGAGCCTTCCTCTTCTACATGGGGAATTGTTATTATTTGTTGACCACATCTCATTATGTGAGATGAAGGGAATGGATTATATTAGAGTCTTTCTGTAGCTTGGTTTGGTGGCAAAGGCTTATAAACAGGGAAGTATCAGCATAATGGTTACTCAGGAGCTGAGGCAGGAGGATCACAAGTTTGAATTCAGCCAGGGTAACCCTGTACCAAAACGAAAAATAAAAAGAGGCCCTAGAACATACTCAGTCAATGACGTATGTGCTTCACAGACATGAGGACCTGGTTTTGATCTTCGGCACCCACAAAAGAAGTCAGGCATGGCGGTATGTGTTCATAACATCAGCACTGGGGAGCTAGAGACAAGAAGTCTAGAGCCCACTGGTCAGCCTAGTTGCTGAGCTCCCAGCCAGTAAGAGACCTTGTCTCATAGGAGATAAGTAGCATAGCATTCCTGAGGATGACACCCAACATTGTCCTCTGGGCTCCCTATACACGTGTATACATGTAGATACTCACCTTCACACACATGTACATATACCTGCACAAACACAAACATGCATGCACATGCACAGTCCAATGGATTAAAAAAAGTGTGTGGAGATATAACCCAGTGACAGGATGTTTGCTATGCATGTGGGAGGCTTAGAATTAAAAACTGATCAAACACCTTAGTCCACACAACTAGGATGCTGCTTAGGATCTTACATCCAAGAAACAGTCAAAGAGAAGGCCACAAAGAAGGAAAAAATGAGGGAAGTTGACGAGGAGTGAAGTCTTTGTCCGGGTGCTTAGGGCTTCTGATGGGAGTGCGTGGAAAGTTTGGGAGTAGGCTGTGTTTGCTAGCAGAGAAGGCCGGCATGTCTTTGGCTCTCACAAAATATCTGGACTCTGCAGTGGGCAGGCACTTGCTGAAGAACAACAAAATCACACCGCTCAACTTCCTTACAGTACAACTGAGGAAAATGTAGTTGCCAGGAGGTCTCACGCCTCAGAGCTGTTCCACCCTAGCCTGTGGTGAGAGAGACGGCTGCCACTCCCCTGCAGGAGTCTGTCTCCTTAGTGGGGACAAGGATCTGAGGAACAGCTTAGAGACTAGCTGTGTACTGACGGATGTGCTCAGTGTGGACAGAGACCATGACGGCAGGTCCTCCTGTGCCTGGGCCAGCAGCATGCATATCACCAAGAAAGAAACCGGTCAGACTTGCAGATCTTTTACTTCTCTCTGACTCAGTAAAGGATGCACAGCTCAACCAGGGTCCAGCTAGGGCTGGTGGAACACAGCTGGAGTGTGTGGGTACAGCACACAGGAGGCCCAGTGTCCCATCTTGACACTTACAAAGAGGCTCTTGAGAGAATTCCATTCTTCCCAGCTCCCAAGAACAGCAGTGTATCTTATGTCTCCCTTTCACTGGCCGTATCCGTCACACCCCTACCCCCTGGCTGTGATGCTGCAGTCTTATCTGTTGCACCCAGATACAGAGTGACTGGACCTAATCGGTCTGACTGGACAGCCTGGCTCCAGGGAGGGTTGCTGATGGTGCCCCAGCCAGAAATGGAGCCTCACGTAGAGGCTCTACCCGTGGGGCCCATCGCTACCACACCTCTCCAGAAACTGCTGGTACGTAGTTGGGAATCACTCTTTTTAATCAGCCATGAGCAACTGAATTCCCAAGAAGGATAAGGGGTGACTGTGTAGGGTTTCTGTGAAAACCACAGTGGCAAAATCATCTGTCAGGGTCATACTGTATCATGGGTGGCTGCTAGAGGAAATTTGAATAGGAAAAAATATATCTTTGCATCTGTTAGTGGCATTGTGAGCTGTGTGTGAGCCATCACAGCATGGCAGGTTGCCTGCCAGGAGTGAGGATTCTTGCTGTCCTTTGGATACTGCCTGCTTGTTATTATAAAGTGTGTGTAGGTAAAGAGAAAGGACAGGCTTCCTCATTGCAGAAGCAGAAACAGGCTGAGAATATTTCAGAGCACTTGTTGATTTTTCTCCTGGCCTTTGCTTAAGTCCTTGGCAGGAGCTGAGACCCAAAGCTCTGTCCTGGTATTGTGGAACCAGGCAGGAACCAGGGCTCATGCCCAGGAATGCTGTCTACCAGGGAGGTCGACTTATGTCCCTCCCAGGCTCAGCCTGTGTGGCATGAAGGATCAGTTAAAGGGATTTGTAAGCCTCGGGAAAATGGTCAAGGCTGGATCAAAATTAGTCAAGTCTGCCATGAAGGAAACTAAGGAGGACACACACACACACACACACACACACACACACACACACACACACACACACACGGTTGGGGGGGAGGGAGAGAGAGAAAGAGAGAGAAGGAGGAGGGGGGGAAAGAGTTAGTTTGCGGTCACAGGCAGGAGCAGAGAAGAGAATGACATAAGCTTACTGCCTACTTAGCCTTTTCTTTATCCAGGACTCCAAGCCCAGGAAAAGGTGCCAGGAAGAGTTAGGTGGTTCTTCCCACGTCAGTCAACATAGTCAAGATACCCCCTTCCCACCCAGACTCTAGATTGATTCTAGATTGTGTCAAATTGACAAATACAACTAACGCCACAAGGACTGTCAGTAGCTCATGCTCTTTGAGGGCAGCAGCCCTGTGGTGAGAGGGGGTCTGGGCTGGGACTGGGGATGATAGGAATTATACGAAAGCTCATCTAGACTGGGAGGAAGCTGACACCGGGCTTGTCTGGACGCCTCTCCTCATCATGGCTCCTTTTCTCTGCCTCTAGTTTTTTCCGTCCATCTGCCTGCCTGCTCTAGAATTCAGGGAGGAGATAATCTTTAACTGTCAGAGTCACAGTAAAGACAGTTGTCTATTATTTGTTAACGATGAGGGGAGGAGAGGCCAGAGCTCCCCCATGGTGATGTTAATGTGTTTTTCTTGTAAAGTATTAGATGATTCTCTCTCTGCAGAGTCTCAGTGTAGAGGAGAGGGTGTCCCATAGCAGATAGAGGAAGAGGATGAGAGTCTTCCCCCTTCAGCTGCTCATCATCTCTCTCTCATTGACTCCGTTCGGGACCCTAGAGGCCACCTGTGAAAAATGACATCAGATCACTTGGAGGAAATTAATTATTTTTTAATTTCTTAATTATTTCTATGATTATTAAGCAGAGCTCTCGAGAGCCTCCAGTCCAGAAGTCGGCCAAGAACAAATGGCAGAGGGCTTGTGTGCTTGGTAGGCTTGGTCATTAATGGCCCCATAGTCCCGGAGTGGTTTGTGTTCTTAGAAAGACTGAGGTCGCCAGTAGGGCTGGCTAGTTCTCTCTCTCTCTCTCTCTCTCTCTCTCTCTCTCTCTCTCTCTCTCTCTCTCCCTCTGTGTGTGTGTGTGTGTGTGTGTGTGTGCTTGCTCATTTGCATGCAAGTCCGAGGCTTCAGGGGGATTTGGAAGGAGCAAAGAAACATCAGCTCAGTCCACAAGAGCAGCTATTTTCTAGGTCAGTCTCTTTCTTCTAATAGTCCCTATTTGGGCCTCCATAATGGAGACTTGGAAGGAATGTTTACACAGCTGTTGCCATAGAACTTCAGGCCCTCTGGGTCTTCACCTGGGACCCCCCACCCAGTTTTTCTTCTCGCAAACATGTTTGGCAAGTATTGCCCTATTGGTGAGTCCTCCCAGGTCCTGAGAGAAGTGAGGAATGAAACACTGGCTGTTCCTTGTTTAGCCTGCCTCACCTGTTTTTGTCAATCACCTGGTCAACATCCCGAAGAGCTTCCTTATGTTGAAGAAAAGCCTCTACTAGGAGGGACACTTATTTGCTGTTTATCGAATCTCTTCCATTGTAATATTTATTATACTTTCCACATGACTAGGGACCTTCTTAAACTTAGAACAGTGCTTTTCATCCCCAGTGCTAGACAAGCCAGCCTTTTGCCCTGCCTTTGCTCATGTTCCTGCCAGGAAGGCCCTCGATGACCTCTACCCTCCCCACTCCCTGGCTGCCTCTTCTCTCTAGTCTCTAACTCACTGTGCTGTGGGGTGTTCTTGGCCACTTGTCACTTGTCACCATCAATCCTTGGACACTCTCCCTCTGGACACCTGTTCCTCCTTGATCAGATCCTGCCTGCTTGGCTATCTTCTCAGGGTGAATTAAGGAGAGGAGGCTCCATCCAGGGAGCGCTGGGATGACTGACTGCCCAGGATGTGATGCGAATGAGGCTGTGAAGATAGACAGGAATAGGCCCTTGGGGACCCACTACTCATTTGGGGGAGTAGGGAAGTAGCTCATCAGAATACTAGAGTCACCTGTTCTGTTCCATAAGTTCCCATTAGCTTGGACCTGCTAAACTGGCTGGGGCTTTGCAGACCAGTTGATATGACCAAACAGTTTGTTGGCCAAATCATGGTGTGCCACAGCCCCAGACTCCCTACCAATACACATCTGGCAAAAACTCCCAAACTGTGGGAAGCAGTTGGCTCCATAGAGGTTAGGATGAAGTCTGTCAACCTATCTTACCTCATTTGTATTTTATGGCCTGTCATACATTTTATACCATACAGCTTGTATCAGCAAAATTTATTTTGTGTATACTTTTTATTTTTTCTTTCTGGAGAACTAATCGTTACCCACTTTTCTCTTGTTCCGTATCCTGTACTGGATGACTTTTGAGTTCAACTGCTGTATTTGAAGAGAAGCAGGTGTCGTATGTTCAAAGGGAGACTGGTCTTCTGGGTCCTGTCAGATTAAAAAGTTTATTCCATTTGGTGATTCAAGTTTCAGAAATGAAATTAGACAACACTGGAAGGCTCACAGACACAGTCACAACCATAGAAGCACATAAGAACTAGATCTGGGTCCCTGGTAGAAGCCACAGGAGCAAACTAGCATCCTCCATGCTCTTCCTTCTCCAGCATACCTAGTTCTCTGTCCTGATTCTCAGGGTTTCAGAGACACTCTTGGCTTCTCTCTGTGGCTTTCTGAAGAGAGATAGGGAGGAAAGGGCAGAGGGGCTTGCATAGATAATGTGAGTGTTGCCTCCCAGGGCAGTCAAGGGCAGCGCTGCCTAGCTGGGCTCCTTGACCTTTCAGACACCCTTCGGTCATGCTCTGATACATGCAACCAAATAAATAATTTCTCATCAGAAAAGGGCTTGGATGATTCCAAGTCCAGTGAAACCAAAGCTAGTTTGGAGGGACAGAGAGAGCCGAAAGAACAGGCCTTAGAGCAGACTGGATGCTAGTGTTCTAAAAGGAGCCAGAGGCATATCCCCATGGCAACCATCAATGCCACCTCCAAGAGCCCCTCCCATCTCTTTTTCTCTTAACTGTCCTTTGGAGCTGTTGATTCTAGGATCTGAATGTATCTAAGAACATTCAGCCACCTAGTTCTTGATAGGTTTCTAGACCTGTAGTGACCAGTGTCAATATGCAACCACTATCTATCTATCTATCTATCTATCTATCTATCTATCTATCTATCATCTATCTTTCAGTATTCATAGTCTTAAACCCTCTACTATGATTACAGACACAATTCCCTGTCACAAACCTAGAGACCTATAACCCAAAGTAGCTTCCTGTTTTCACATGAGATTTTTGCTCTTTTTCCTCTCACTTCTGGATTCAGGAAATACCAAAAACCTCATTTTCCCTTAACCTAGGACAGCCACTGGTATTAGTAATGGGATGACAGCAGATGGCTGTTAGGCCAGTTTTGCAGGCAAGGCTCATAAAACACCTCAGACAAGGTAATAGACAGTGGTGCTCAACCTTCCTAGTGCTGTGACCCTTTAATACAGTTCCTCACGTTGTGGTGCCCTCCACCCCTTAAAATTATTTTCATTGCTACTTTGTAACGGTAATTTTGCTACTGTTAGGAATTCTAATGCAAAATCTGTGTTTTCCAATGGTCTTAGGTGACCCCTGTGCAAGGCTCGAGAACCACAGGTAGAGCTTGGATTTGGAGTCTGGAGACAAGAGAGGTGACCAGAGTAACCTTAGAGGGCCAAGTTGGGCACTAGGTGCCCATCATCCTTTTATTGATGTATGGAATCCAGGCCACTGCTCTCAGCCAGGAGCCACAGGAAACAAACCTTTCCTACTCACTACTCTCATTCTCGCCAGCCTGCTGGGCATGGATCGTGGCCAAAGAAAGGCCAGGAGCCAGCAGGTGAATGGTGCCCTCGACAGATGCTTACATCATCCAGTTGGCATCAGGGTTGACTCACAGGATAGGGTCTCATATCACTGCTGCCTCCCATGACCCCCTTGGCAGTTTTCCTTCTGAGTATAGACTGGGCCAAGCTCGGCTGCGCTTACATAATGGAGCATGGTTGTGCCTGGTATGTAGGGGGCGGCAAAGTCCAAAAATAAATACTATTGACTGATAACATACAAACTGGAGGTTGGGTGGAAAATGAGAAGGCGTGGTGATGACAGATGTGGCTACTGCCACTGAGGGACAAGGACAGAGGTCGCTCACTGCCTTTTCTTCCTGTAACCATTACTCTGTCCGTGGCGATTCTCTCTCATCTCTTTCCATACTTGACAGTAATACCACCAGAGGAGCATATCACCCTGTGTAGTGTTCAAATCATGTTCTCATTGAACTAGGAATCATTTGAGAGCTTGGGAGGGGACTGTCACCTTAATGCTCAGACAGGTCTATAGGCTTAAACTGAGTCTCATCTTGTAAGAGGCAGTTTTGGAACCAAATTTTGGGATATCAAGACAACTATTTTAATGTGTTTCAGATACCTGTGCTTCACAACCCAAACACCAATGCTCACTCTGTGAGTCTGAGAAGACAAACCATGATACATAGTTGAAAAGGTTCATTTTTGAGTGGCTAGGAATGGTGGATTTTAACTTAGGATAACTTATAAATTAAAAATATGAATGCTGAATTCAATTTGAATTTCAAAACCAGCAGTGAACTGTTTTATAGTATAAGGCCATCTTGAATACAGACCAATGCATAGCTTAATAGCTTATACAAATAGATCTTGAATCCAAGTGGAAGTGAGTGTCCTGTGTTTTGTCTGGTAGTGTTATTTTCATGGCCTTACATCATAGCCTGTGTGGCCAGTATCTTAATTACTCCTAAAGCTATCTCTATCAGAGCATCAGATTCACCAACCAATCTTCAGGGTGGATTCAAATTTCATTGTAACCAGGGAGACAGTGCGACTGGTTGACTCCTTGAATCTTCCCAGCTTGCTTACTCTGTAGCTCTTGAGCACGTTGCTATGTTTGGGTTTCATTTGGTTTTTGTGCCTTTCTCTGTGTATTCCCGCCCCCCCTTTGTGTTTCCCTCGGTTTAACTTCCACCACCCCACTTCAGGTTCACCAAGCTTGCCCTCAGCTGCATTGAGTCTATGGATGAGTCAGCCTCTGGTTTTCAATGTCAAAGACCAGGTTCTCAGAGATGTAAAAGAGCTTGTCACCAGGAATTCACAAGATTCTCCTGTGGTAGGATGGACTGTCCTCAGATAGAGGTCCCAGGATAGAGATCTCTGGTTTTAGCTTAAAGAAAGTCTGAGGGGAGAAAGGCAGCAAGCTAAGTGAGCCAGGCTCTCTTTAGCCAATTAATGTCTTTTCCTGTGATTCTGATGGGAAAGGGGTTTACCCACCCTTACTCAATGGCATCAAAGCAGATTCCACCTGGGCATAAGCAAAGCTTTGAGTCCCATGGTTGATAAGCAGAGAATCTAAGATGTTGGAAAGAGAAAGTCAAGTTTGAAAACCTTTTACCCTTAGGCAGGAAATTTTGTCCTCTAATAATATAGAAGGTTGGCTATACTGGTTGAATCCTTTGAACATCATTCTGTCAAGACCCCGGTGCAGGTTCAGGGAAAGAATATGTGATATTGGTCCTGTATTGTAAAGAGCACAAACACCAAGTCTTTACTGAGCACCTACCAGAGCTAAGGCTCAGAGGCTGCAACTCTGGAGGCTTCTTTATTAAGTAGGAAGTGGTCCCTGAATTATGCATATTCTAGTCCAGAAATACCCTGTGGTGCTTCTCCAGGCTTTTGCATTAATTAATACAATTTCTTCTGTCACTCGGGTTTGAATTGTGCTGAAATGTGTTTTTTCAAAAGTTGGTAATTTCTTGTTTTTTTTTTTTTCTTACCCACTGACTAGCCCCAGCTAGGATCTGGAACCAACTGCTTCCCTTCAGTACTATATGGCTCTTGCTTGGTAAAGCCAGATATTCAGCAAAGTTTATGTAACAGAGGAATGAAGAAAAGCAGCCATCCTTTAGCTGCCACAGAATAAACGTATGACCCAAAGAGAACTCTAGAATTCTTTTCAAGCCTTCTGCTTTTTTGTTCAGCTTCGTGTTCAACAATCTTTGAAGTGTTTTACAAAAATAGGAGGCAGTGTGGCCTCGGGCTGGGAGCCTTTTGAGTGCCACATCTGTGATTCTCCTTTCACAGTATCCAGGACAGCAGAGGTAAACGTGCTTTCCTGGCTGATTGATTAATGAAGCCTTAAGCCCAGGGAGGCTGTGGTCCAGGGGCACATTCTTCTGTGATCAGCACTCCTCTCCCTACTCCAGTTGCCTGTGGCAGAAGAGCAGTGAGTTCCTGGAAACCTTGAAGGACAAAGAACAGGGATTGGCAAAATAATGCCTGCGCTGGTGTCTACTTACAGGACGGAGAAAGCATTGTGACTCTATGTTGAAGCAAACAAATTTTCACTGCATTGCATCCTGAAGCATAGCTCTTGCAGGAAACAAGTGTAATTTTAGATACCCAAACAAATCATAAAACCAAGCAGTGGCTCTCAGATCTGTTCAGTTTCTCTGGAGAGCCTGCTTGAGTTCTTGGAATGGCCTTGAAGCTTTTTAGGTCAAAGGTTTGGGGCTCCAGGTGCTGGGGTCACCATAAGATTTGACCTTAGGAATTGTAAACTAACAGACCTGTTTTTTGTCCTGGAGGGGAGAAAGGGAGAGGGAGAGAGGATATGGAAATGGGACAGAATGTTCTAGAAGAAAGAAGGGGAAGAGGAGGAAGAGGGACAAGAACCAATTAATTGTTTGGTTTAATCAGCTATTTATTCTTTCATGATTTTTTTTTAACCTCTAACAAAAGGCTAGATATATTACAGTGTCTGTTGCTATGGCTGGGTGAATGAGATAGAGTCGGATCCTGTAGTGTGGAACCTTAATAGCAAAACAGGTACTGATGCTGGAGCTGGTTTAGGAGATGGGGGGGGCGGTGAGAAATGAAATGACATGACACGTACTGGTGGCTTGTGCACTGAGTGATGCTGAGTCAGAGGCATCCAGTAGTCAGCGTGTTAACTACGAACAACAGTTTGCCAACTCTGTCCTCCCAGCC